>JANQDE010000003.1:485959-549608 GCA_037157785.1 Cephalotes varians
GAGAAAGCTTCGGCACAACGAGAGAATAAAAGGATAAGAAATGAAGGTGGAGGAATGGAACTTGGTGCATGACATTACGTGCAAGAGGTTGTGGTATACACTCTATCTGGGGTTTCCGTGCGAGGAGAGGAACGGCAGAGAAAGAGACAGAAGAGCCACGCTTAACGGGGCTGAAGGGGTGTCGGAAAGTACCAGAGGGTGAAAAGAGAGGGAACAAGCACGCTCACCTATGGTGCCCCCTATGGGCGGGGTGTAGAGATGAGGCGTTTGCGCCTGCGTCATCGTGCTGATGGTGCCCAGGGAGTCGTAGAGCTCGGCGGAGGTGGCAATAGCATTCCCGGGGAATCCACTGTGTTCGTAATAACCGCCGCCTCCGCCGCTGCTGCCGCCAGTGCCGCCGCCGCCGCCACCGCCACTGCCACCGCCGCCATTCCCACCGCCGCCGTTTCCACCGCCGTTTGTACTACCGGTCGTACCGCCACCTCCACCGCCACCGAGTTCGCTTAGAAGCTTGTGCTCGTCCTTGATGCTCCATTTACTCGACCACAGCTGCAACACAGACCAGCGAAACCTGAAGTCGAAGTTTGCGAGTTGGAGGGACATCCGAGAACAAGTGCCAAGATTGACTTGAATGTTGTAGCTCGGCTCGATTCGGTCCCCCGATTACTGCAAGAGCTGGCCAAGAGTTACGCGGAGATTCTATGAAACTTGCTTTTGATTGATTAGGGCATTTTAATGGAGATATGCTACTGAATGTCTCACGCCTGAGGTTTCAATCTGATCTGATCCCAATTACCTGTACGATAGACATCTGTTGCGCAATTAAATGCGTTTCAATAACAAACTATCGAAACATTCGACTACTTAAAAAGTTTCTTCGATACTCACATTTGAATATAGCTGATCGCCATTGTAGTTGTTCCTTTGTCTTTTCAAATCGTTCTCGGCGTGGTCATTCAACTCGCGATTATCATCTATAAAAATTTGAATAACTGTTAGAAATAGAATTCTTTTTTAACTTGTAACATATCATGAATATGCATACTCGTTCAAGAATACTAATCGCCTCTAGTGATTTCAATATTAGAACAACATGCAGTACACTCGATGAACGTTATTTCCATCGGTGTGTATCTCGAATTTGATAATTTCGAAACGCGAGGGAAAATGGATCGGCGACGAGCCGACGGCACATCAACCGGCGCGATCGCATGTCATCCACCCACACGCGAACCGGACTCTATACGCGGTCGGTCTCTCGTATTACCCACGAATCAAGACACAAATTAAACGTGGCCGGCCGAAACTAAATTGAATCTGTCGAGGGCTGGATGCGCGGCGCGGCATGGCTTGCGCGCGTAGACGGCGTATGGCATTGATAGATAGAGAAACAATTTCGATTCTATTATATGTCTTTATTATCTCCCGGTCGTCCCGGCGGTTTAATATAGGAACAGGCACGTGGGACGAGTGCCTGTCGTTATTCCGGTATGAAGGGTGTGGGCATCGTGAACTCTTGCCGGGGATGAGGTCATGAACGGAACCGACCGGTGAGAGGTATAGGGATGGACGATGAAAAGGGGGCAAGAGGGACAGTACGGATGTAACGTCGCTGGTGGGGGTAGATAGTCCAACGTTCTGGGGTATCTCGAATAATTAAATGACCATCCGAGGAGGGGACGAGCGGAGTGCGCCTAGCATAGGGCTCGTTAAACCTTCCTGTCAAGTTGTGATTGTCCGGCCGGCCGAGAGCGACGATCCCGACCATTCGAGCGGCAGCGTTTGTTTCTGAACCGCTATAAAACCCTCGTTTCAAACACCAGCGGCGATGGTACCCTGTGCGCCTCTCTTCCCGCTCTCGATCCCGTTCGAATTTTACGATTTGATCGGCCGAGTTAATCGCGACCGCTCCGTGTGGCAGCATACAGGCGCGTACCGCGTTACGATATAGTTTTGTACTGAAGTTTAGAGGGGCTTCCTGGGGATATCGCAGTTTCATCTTGTAATCGAGATTGCACATGAATCGGATTTCGAATGATAAGTTAACAAACGATAATTGCTATCGTGATTCAATAATAAGTTTTATTGCAATAGGGATTAATATTATTCTTGCTTTTACAAACGGACGCCCGCCAGCGAACGTTTTTTTCTCAGCAAATTTATTAAAAAAAATAACGTAATTATTTAGAATCTATATAGATTTAAGCTTAAATTGATACGTTTTAAATTTATACATTTTTTCTTTTTTTTTTGGATGTATATTACACTCGAAAAATTAATCGAGTCGCATTTGACGATGCCTACTTTTACGCGAACCAAAGTTTGTAGACTTCGAAAAGTTGAAATTATAGCCGATCCTCCAGATTTGACAACGAATGAGTTATGTCGCGCGAAAGAAAGGTCAGCGCGTCCCCCGAAAAAGAGCAGTAAATCGAATAACTCGATTGATGCTCAAGAGGGCAAAGCACGCTTGTACGAACGAACGAGCGAGCGAGCGAGCAGGCGAATATTCTCTCGATCGCGTTATTCGAAAGCAATTGAGTCAATGTTAAGCAATACAATACACGAGTAATAATGGACTTTGGGGCGAATCTGGCCCCGCGGTATATCCCCTACGTCCAAGGGATATATAGGGTGGAATACGCCGGGCTCTGGGATTCTGCATGGGGTCAGAAGCGCGCAGATGTAACGCGACAACAAACAGCCCCGATAGATTGCAATGCTTCCCTGGAGAGGTCGTTCGTAAATTCGTAATAAGCTCCTGAATCTTTGGGTATGTCTTGGCTCGTTCGTCGAAGATATAAATAATGACGCGCTGGGACCGCTTCGATTTTTCTCGATCGATGAGTCTCAAATTGTGGAACATCGGCATTCGTTCCTGAATTCGATTTATAAAGATTCCTTCAACGAACCTTTAATATAGCGTTCTATTGTTAAAATAATTAATTGAAGCACAGCAAGAAGATTTCGAGTCCGATCTGCAAAACAACAGCGTTTTCATTGTTGAAAAATTGAAACAGGATCGATCGCGCTCTATAACAGTTTTTCCTATGAGCCTTTTTGATCAAAGCGTTTCATGAAATTTGAGTACTTGCGGCTAGGTTAACGCGACGCTCGGTCAATTTTTACGTTCTGACGCATGATACCGGAGGAACGCTCGGAACGAACGCCGTGCTCGCTCGTTGAAATTCCAGGCGGTTAGGAAGTACGCGTACACGTACGTACACGCTGATGATCTCCCCGGAGGATAGGGAAGCTAATGTGTCGTCGGGGCCGGGATAGAGAGGAAGCCGCCTGTGGTCTCTGTCTCTCTGTGAAGTTTATAATCTAATACGTATATACCTACCCTCTCGGCGCGAGCGCACGCTCGCAAAACATTGAATGCTTTCACCGCGGACGCGACCACTTTTGCGGCCGCGTATCGCCGCTCTCATAATCCGATTATATTGAATTACCCATGTACCTATCGGCACACTGCGCGTCGCGTACGAATCGATATACCTCGCCGCGAAACGCGCGCTCGCGGAATTTTGATCGAGCTCATGCACGCGGTTTTCCTCGCTGCATCGCATCGCGTAACGCTGTGGCCCGCTCGTGTACGTATCACGGAATAGAAAAAAACGCCAGTTTAGCGGAATCATGATCGAATTAATCTATTCGTGCTCGGTGACACGAGTAGATGGATTAGAGAATTTTTTCGCTTTAGCATTTCGGAGGACGCGAGGTTATTTCAGCTCGCAAAACGAGCTGCGAGAGCTTCTCGATGCGATCGGCACAGAAAATCTCTTGCGTAGCCAAAGCGCCGTCGTAGGTCACGTGTACTCGGCACGTGTCATGAATATTTCGGTCCGCGTTATTCACGCAATGACAGCAGAATGAATCGCAACACGTGCTCGGCGACGTTTGACTGATAACCTTGCTCCGTATGTGGCTAATCTTGGTTTGCTCGAGGCAATGAGTGCTCCGAGTGGCTCGATCATTCGTAAACGAGCGCGTACGACTAGAAAATGCGTGGATTCAAAACATATGTCCCAATAGACAAATTTCTACGGACGTTTTTCATCTATCTCGATCGTTCAATGTTGTTGTAAGAAATTACTTGTACATGATATAAATAAATAAAAAAATTACTTGTAACAATATTTATTATATAAACTGTAATCTCTGTATGTCTATTTCAATAGGCAATGTGATCGAACAAAATTCACGTTTTCGCTAAATAAGATTAAATAAGAAAAGTTGAATATTCGGGAGGGAGACAATAAGAGTACAATTGTGAGTCTTTGCGAAATTGTTCAACTTTTCCATTGTCTGCTTCTCGAGTTATGAAGATGTACGGATCCGACAATATGATATCATCGTTAGCATTTAAAACTTATATCGCCTTTAATTTTTATAAGCGACTGCGTTTCGTACGATTCATATTTGTACGAACAATTGTTTAATCTCAATTGTAATGTTACGTGAAAATTCGCTACTATTTAATTTATATATCTGCAATATTAAAAACGTTTCCTCTTCATAACGCATGCTTTCGTATTACGCTGTTTCGCTTCGAAATTTTTGTAAGTTCAGTTGCAATTCGATATTTCAATTAAAGCGATTTTGCTGCCGATAATAAGCATCGTGATTCAATATTGAATAATGTTACACAATGACAGAGCATAGTAGGTATGGAGCAGATGTGAACGAAGAAGCAAGGTCAGCAACACGAACGAGGAGAGTGACTCACCGTCAACGCTGCGTTTTCTTTTGATGCTGTTGCCATTGGGATCCTGATGGTGCGCCGGGATACCCAAGATGCCACTGATGCTATAGGCGTTGGGAGCAGTGGCAGCGGGATGACCTGCCGCTGTCGCAGGTGCATGCGCTATCACCGACACGGAACCGCCTGATCCTGGCTGACCTTGCTGTTGACCTTGCTGCTGCTGTGCCTGCTGTTGTTGATGCGCGTGCTTTGCCTTCTCCGCCGCCTTATTCCTCACGATCCTGCGAACAATAGTGGTTCGTATAATGAAATCGCCATGTCATCAAGAGACATTTTTTCTTTTTTTTCTTTAATAATAAAAAAATCTGAATAAATCATAGCGGCTGATAAGAAATCACATCTTCGACAGTCGATTTGAATCTTATAGAAAACGCTTTCGGTAAAATCGAAGCGTAAACGCATCTGCGGTACGCGCGCTACGTATCTATTAATAACAGTGACTTCATAGTGCAACAATGGAGTGGCACAAAGTACCGATTGTTAATTCCAAGTCTGTCGGGCGCGGAGCGATTCGCGTTCGAGATTGATGATGAAGCTTGGCATTGTTACGAGACAAGATCTTCCTGTTAAACGCATGCAGCTTGACTCTTGACCAGTGATAAACGGAAATCAAAATATTGAACACACGTGAATCACACAATTGCTAATTGCATTATAAAATACATAAAAATTTGAGAGGATGTAACTCTGTAAATCAAATTAATATGTTACATCTTATTTTTCGATCGAGATACAAAGATACTTATCGCAGAAATATTTCTCCCAAAAGTGATCTTTCTTCGCTTCTTTGACAAATGCCTGTTACGCTCAATGCGGAAGAACAGCACAGCAAGCTGCTATAACGAAAGTAACGATTGTTCATTCCAATTCCATCACGACCGATAATAAATCCTGACATTGCCGCTTAGAGCGCGAGGCTATGTCTGCTTGACTTTACTAGCGATAACCAACGGAGCCGCCTTATACATACGGTGCCGATCCACGAGTCACGGGTTACACGATGATTAATTACGATTACGCGGGTCACTTCGCGCACGATCATTCTTCTCGACTTCAATGTATAACTTAGACCTACCTACCGCGAGCATACACCTTCACGAATATGCTCGTTGTTGCACACGCATGCGAGAAGACATGAATCGTTTTATTATTGTTGCTCAGTGTCTGTTGACCGCTTCGAATAGCGACCAACGACATGACTTTGCGGAACTTAGCCGCATCGTATCATAATCGCATCGAGGGAGAGTCGCCGCCATGGATGTAATGGAGTGGCCATCTCGACTCTCCCTTTCCTCCCCCCGTCGAGTACGTGCATGTGCACTGGCTGCTTATTATCTGTGATATATTGCGCGTGCGGTTTCAATGGTCAGCCACTCTCCTGACGTCGGTATCAATTATCCCAGCGAATATTCACGTCGGTGCGCTGTTGATTTCGCGCGTGCGACTCGCCGCGAAACGTCTCGCACGAACCAAGTCGTGCGCTTTGTGGCGCCAACGACCGGCCGCGCCCGGTACGCCCTTTCGGCCTTGGATGATTTAATGCTCTCCACGAGTAACGACCGACTTTTTACTCTCGTACAGAGCACATAGGCCAACAACGTCCTCGTCGGAACGCGCGCAGCTCGATGACGAATCGGTGAGTCCGTTTTCCAAGAGGTTCGTAATTCGGGGTTTTTTATGCGACAGGTAGATACATGGAATATGGATTTTGGATTGTGGTATTTCTTGGATAAATTATCAGTAGTGCCGTTTAAATTTTCATGGATTTGCATTTTGGATTTCTCAGCAATACTCACAATCAACTCGCTTTCTTTTATTAATAAAAATATCAAAAAGATTATTGAAAATGTAAATTTCTGCGTGGAGTAATTCACAAGGATAGTATACAATGTGTGCAACACATATACGCTTGATCATAGAACATAGCTCACTCTTTTTCAACGATCATTCTTTTTCACCTCGTAATGCACTTTGGAGCGTGTCAGGTCAACGATTCTTCGCCGGGATGGGCCAGTACGTAATGGATCGACATTAAGTCCTTCGTTTCTGCTGTGGATGTGTTTGTGGGCTAGGTAATCGTGGGGGTGCGAGCAACGGCGATCAATCAGATGACACCTGTTGCCCAATCTCCCTCGTTCGTTCGCCACCTTCACCAATTCGCAACAATTAGCAGCGATCCTTATCAAGGTTAGACTCTAGGGTGGCCGAGGTACCAACGATCCTAAACCGACGAGTTATCATGCCTCACTCTCCACACAGGAAATTTCACACTTGCGATTATAACTAATTGCTATTTTTCGATAACGACAAGTTAATTAACTTGATATTATTGTCATTGCTTTTGTCATTGCTTCATATCGGAGCATATATTTATGTCTGTCAATTATCAATCAGTTAATGCGATTCTCAAATTTCTATTTTGAAAATTTCGATTGAATACAATTAAAATATCAGAGGATATTTAAGAAAATATTTAAAGATGCAGGAAAAATATTTCTATCTTATGGCATTCCACTTATATCATTCCTGATAAAAATATTATTGTATTTGTTCAGTATATAATTGCAGCGATACGTTATTAGGTTTTTTCTACGGTGAAACGCAAGAGATATTTCGTGAATAATGAAAATCAGACGCGTGGCTTCCGCGAAACAGCACGTAACGACTTTACTCGCGCGGCATAATGAATGTAATCGACGATCTAATAAATGCAACGACGCCCGAGAAGAAATAATCTTTTTGCTACAACAGGTGCAGATTATATCGCGCTACAGATATTCGCAATACAGATGGTGCGAACCGTTGCAACATGATGCGCTTCGTTTGGTGAACGCGACTGAATGAACGGGAGCTTTCGCGTTAAAATTCATGACGTGCCCAGGACTCAGCACTCTAATTAACGTAATCCTTTGCGAGCGCGCTCGTTATCGATGCATTGCTAAATATCAGCAGCCGGCTAGTAATTTTCTATGCCAGAGGATGGGGCAATTCACCAAAGACTAATCGAGTAATTGCGCGGTTTTGCGCAAGTAGATTGCGATGTTGCACTATTATTTTCGTGATGCTCGAAACATTGATACGATCGTGAGTTAAAGAAAAGCGATTTCCAAAAAGTTTTCTGAGATGAAAATGATTGGAAACATTTGTTTATAATGCAGAACATTGTTCCTTCAAGAAACTAACATTTTTGAAAGAGAAAGATATATCGATTGTACAAAAACAAGGAATATCAAGGGTAGTCCGACAATGATGTAGAGCGAAAGAGAGAGAGAGAGAGAGAGAATTTTTTATGGACAGAGGTTGTCGAGAAAATAGAGAAGCGAGTGGATGAGAACGAAGTTCGTACGACGTAACCCCAACATTTTCCTGACGCTACAATGTTTCTCCCTTCGTGCTCGATTCTCCGCTCTTGTTCTTCTCTTTTCCTTTTCTTTGTCTCTTTCTCTCTCTTTCCCCTACCATTCTGATACTTCATCTAATCATTGAGTGCGCCCTTTCTTCTGTGCTTTTCTCCGATTCTTGTTGCGATCTGCGACGCGAGACGATGCGAGCTCGACGGTTTCCAACACAGATTTCACAACTTGCTTTACTTCTTCCATCTATATAATTAAGCTTCCATACTTAAATCTGATAAATTACGAACAATATCATTGACGTTACGAGAAAGAAAATGCCATTTAGTGAGTATCATAATATACAAATCATAATATACGAATCGGCTTTTTATAACATTGCGTACAAATCGTTGAGGTTTATGTTTTTTATATAATTAAACATTCATTGTAGTTATTTCCATTGCTTGAATCTTGGCTGAAGTCGCATTTAATAATTGTACATCGTAAAGTTAGCTTACCCGCTCGTATTTCGGTGCGAATTTGCGAGTTTGCCATTGAGGGTTGCGAGTCTGTTGCCGAAAGATCATGCGACAGCTTTCGATCGTGTTTGAGAATAAGGAGAAGAAAGTCTCTCGATTCTTGATACAAGCAGGCACGAGGAAGGGGATTTCCCGCGAAACGAAACGTTCTCCTTCTCTTACGATTACGATGCATAGGAGAAACCGGAGGTGGCGCCTCAGAGGAAGGCTTGGTAGAAGGTAGAATTATGAGGGTAGAGTGTGTTGGGGGTGCCACGTGGGAAGAAGCTATGCCTCCCCTGGCGCCGTCAGATCGTTCCCCAATGGCCACTCCTGAACTAAACTGCTCTGCTACCTATCCTGAAGTGCCCACCATTCCAAAGTCAAGCTTCCTTGTCGTTTGCTTTAAGTATATGGATGTCGCAGTCGCATACCGCTTAAATCTCCGGATTGTGTATACTTAGAAATTTAAGAAGAATGAAACACACAAATCATTTACTTGGCATTCTGAAACTATGTTGCTTAAAACGCTAGAGAGAGGATGGAAATGGAAAATTAAGAGAAAAGTCATAGTTCTGTTTCTATGTGCAACGCTAGTTTTCACTTTTCATTTTTATAATCGTGTCAGCGGTAATCTTGTAAAAACGCATTTTTTGAATAATGAAGCAATAGAGAAAATGTAAAATCATCGAAGTTATCATCGTGTCTGGCGATTTTACGTCTCGAATATACAGTCAACAACGGCATTGAATAGCTTTTTATTGGCCGGAATTTATTTCTAACAATTGATAGTAATTGCGGGAATATAATGGACGCATCCAAACGCATACAAGTATTACCCAGGCTGGCTTCGATGATAGAAGTTTGCGCCCCCACGATTCCGTCACGGCCAGGAAAATCGTAGGTAGCAACTACGAGCGATGTTACGAGAAAGCAAAAGATGAGTTCAGGTTCGTACCACAGCTCTGGAACCACAAACTTTAATGTCGGCATTACTTTTATGCATGACTTTATGCCAAGTATCCCATCAAATATATGACCCGCACTCCTGCACACTTTTCCTTAGGATGGAGAAAGCATCCTTCTCCCTACTTATCCGATCCTACCCCGATCATCCCGTACTCGCGGCCGTGCGGCTAAATTATTGCGAATAAAACTTTATACTCAAATTACCTCTACGCCAACTTTATCGCATTTCACTGGCGCTGGGGTCGCCTAAGTTCTCCCGCCACCGCTGCTACCATAACTATCGTGGCGGCGCGTTCTCCAACCTCTGACATCTTTCTCTGTCGGAAGTTGATGACCGGACGGATTTAAATTTTCTTCTCATGGATCGAGATTAATTTCTTCAAATCTTAAGCACGGCTATTTGCGCGATCGCCGCAATTTAATCTTTTCTAGACGTTATTCAGCTTATGTTACGATAGGATAGCTTTCTACTGATATTACTAAAGATCAATGATCTAATGATTAAGGAGAAGCACTCTGGATTGCCGACGGGCGGCTGGATCTTGATCATAGTGTGGGCGAAAAGAGGCGATCGATGGTTGTCAATGAACTCAGATCGCTCGTTAACGGATACATATACACGTTAGTCGATATCACGAAGGGATTTCCGGATTGTAATGCGAGCGCAAACGATCTGTAATTGTCAATTATCGTGGCGCTTGTTAGGCCACGGTTGTTATTGATCGTTCAAAGTGCTAGAATCTTGTATGAATCGATCACGAAATAAAGAAAGAATGTTTTATTAACACAACGAGAAAGAGAGAGAGAGAGAGAGAGAGAGAGAGAGAGAGAGAAAGACAAAGAGAAAGAGCAAGCAATGTTTCATTTCTCATCAACTTAAATCTCTAAATTACACAGTTCGACAAAATATGAACTTTTTTTCTCTTCGAAGTTTTTTCTTCTGTTTTTCTCTCTAATTCAAATTCGGCGACCGTGAAAATCCCTAAACACAATTTTTAAAATATTTTGAAAATATTTTAATTCTATTGTTATTTCATGACATAAGAGACTTCTCGTACGTGAGAATTTTCGAACCTCCCTATCTCGATTAAAAAAAAAATCACATAAAAATAACAAAAAATATCTTCAACATAAAAGGGATAGCACTTTAAGATCCATTATAATTCAGAAAAAAAAATTACTTTAGTCATAATCGCGTAATGAATAGGGCCAAAATCATCCTTTTTGATACATTTAACTTCAATTTTCTCAAAATTCTGACGCGATAGACCAATTTGGCCACCGGATTCCTATTCAGCATAACAAAATGTACGGGAAATGATCAGTCGCATTTCGGAGAAAAAAAGTCCATATTTTGTTGAATTGTGTTATAAAGCTGAAATTTATTTTACAAATTTTAATAAATTTTTGTTTTTTATATACATTTATATACATTTTATATATATTTAGTGTAAAACATATAATACTAAATTTCTTTTTCATATCTTTAATTTAAATTTTATAAAGAAATTTGCTTACATTAAATTCGCAGAATTCTGCAGCAATTAAATTGTTCTCTTGTAACACGCTATTCTTATAAACAGACATTGCTAAATTTCACCAATAATATAAAACGTTCACCAATAATATAACATAAAACGTTAATTCATATCAATTCGTCCCGGTCATGGACGATTTAGGATTTTTTCGGGAGGAGGGAGGGAGATAGTTATCAATTCTATTATCACAGCAATTATTTGCATTAATAAATTGTTTTTTGGTTATTTTAATGTTTAGAATGTTTCCTCATTCCTGATTTTGAATGGGAAAAATATTAAGTTTTAAAAATTATAACTTTTATTTTTTTTCTTGAAGAAAATATAGGTACAATTATTTAAAAAACGAAATGTGTAGTTTTTTAATATTGTCATTGTTGTTATTATTATTACATACAAATTTATTTATTATTTTCGTAGGAAAAAATTGAGAAAAGAACATAGAAAGGTCTCCTCTATAAGAAACATTGTTCAATATTATTAAAAATGTGATATTAAAGTTTAACAATGAAAACAACAACAAAAAATTTACTTAGAGTCAAAAGTAAAGTTGTATTTGTTTATAATTAAAAATGGGAAAATGAATAAAAACTTCCGGAGAAAGTTTGAATCTCTCAAACCTTCTCCCTGAATATGTCCATAGTCCCGATGCATTCGATGACAGATTCAAATAATTCTGCGCTTTAATTAAATGCCGTATTAGGATGTCTCGTGTTCTTGTGGTATTAATACGGAACTTTAAAGTTATTACAGCCCATTATATACTGCGGTGGATTGCAAGAGATTTCAAGGGGCTTTCGAGGATTTAGCGGTCCCAAGGCAGATGCTCCGTCCATAGCCCACGAATAGCACTAGAACGGAACTCCTCTCTCGTTAACTCAAAGTCGAGGGAAGGATCGGGGGGGTGGTGAGCACCCAAAGAGCAACGAGAAAGAGTAAGACGGAGCCAGAAGCAGCGACCAGAGTCGCAGAACTGTTCCGCCGAGCTGTAGACACAATACGGGGTTCGCTCCACGGCTATTGTACGCCCTTCAGAGCCGCACAATGGCTGGAAAAGGTGTATCCTGATATTCTGTCACCTCTCCTTCACCCTTGAGAGTAAGAAAGACAGAGAGAGAAGACTATAATGTACTCTGAGCGGGAGCTACTTGGCGCTTCCACGCGATACAGCAAGGTGTGATTCTTAAACAAAAGCAACTCCTGCGACGTCGGAGTTCGCACTTCTATGTTTGAGCTATGTTTGAGCGAGAGATTAAGTTATTGAAATATATTACATTTTCATAAAAATCCTTTTTAATTTACGTTAAATCAGTTTTTCGAATTAATTTTTCCAGTATGGAGGACATATATGAAGGGATTTAGTTTAGAAGGGATTTAGTTTAGAAGGGAAGTATTGGAAGTATTGAAACGAGAGATGATGTCGTGTTTTCAAAAGATATATTTATAATACTTATTGCTTTGTTTTGTGTGTGTGTATCCTATTTTCTTATTTTATTATATATTATATATTATAGTTTATATATAACGATTGTACTTTTAAAGCGTAAAATATAGATTAAAACGATACATCATAAAGCGTCATTTCGTGCCACTGTTCGGTGGCGCATCTCAGTTATTTTGATGAAGTGTCCCTCCGTTGCTCGCGCGTTCAGGATGAGTATATTATTATATCTAGGGTGCATTGTCAAACGGCAGCTGCCGGCTCCGTATACACAACTATATTAACTGTGGCTATGCCGACGTCCGACAACACAATAATGTGCGTGTATTCGTGCCTACGTGCATATATGTACAGAAAATACGTAGCGTGTTGTGTTTGTTGCGATGCCGCGCATCCCGACGACAAAAGCTACGCTTCCAACAATGATACTGGCGAGTCAACAGTCACCGACGATCCTCTAAGCACAATGTAACACGCGATTTATAATATATCGTTCCTATACCGGCACTTCGTTTCCCCCTCGAGACAGTTATGGGAAGTCAAGAGGATGGTCTGTAGTATCCACTATTATGCGCACGATGATCGGAATATTATTCATATTCAAATCTGTTCCTCCCGTGTTTTCCAGCATTGCGCTATTTAATCTTAAGCATGATAATACATCCGTATAAAATAAGATTAAGTAAAATTAATAATTATCAATCTCTGCGTATCATATTAATCATGCGAATAATACGTGGCGTAGGTCGTGAGAAATGACATTGCGATTTCGCTTTATGATCGTTCACTAGATCGATTATAGTACGATAATACGTGATTGAACTTCTCTGTAATTATTACTCATCGGTGATGAGCAATTAATAGTGAAGTTTCGACGGTTCATTAACTTACTAGTCGATCCAATGACCGAATAGATATTAAACACTCGTTTTCTCGAGTCATCTCGCGCTAAAATTACATTTTTCTTCTAAATTTTTTGAGTCATTAATTTCCCATACACTATTATATAGATTCAATATGATTGACGCAATATCAAAGCCTCGGCTTCTGTCCGGCCGAGCAGTTTCAGCAATACAATGTTCTCGAGCAACTTCAGTATTCCAACTCTCGACTAGGAACAAAAGGAACGAAGCATTATGGGTTGACAGAGTAGGCGACCATCCGGCTTCATTGCGGTTCCGTCTGTCCTCTGTCGTTTCCACGGCAACCTGATTTTCGTACGTCGCTGTTACTGCCGTCGACGCCGTTGCTGCCACCATCATCGTCATCGTCGTTGTCGTCGTCTTCATCGTCGTCATTGTGGTTGTCGTCATCATCGTCTCCATCATTGTCGTCATTTTCGTCGAGGTACAACCTCAAAGTCTCGTAGTGACTCCCTCCATTTGCTGACGGAGGATACGGAGAACCCGTAATTGTAACTTCATTTGAGGCTAATTTCAACCGGAGGGTATGATGAAACGCGGTAATAATTGCGTTATCCAGACAAAGGACGGTTATGGATACGCGCCGCCGCCACTGCCGGCGTTTCCAACGTGGAGGCACCATCCCCCAGATCCTCCGCCCACCCCCGAGGGTGCTGCTGTGCCGGATAATGTAGGAGGGCCTCCTTCCCTTTCGCTCCCGCGCACCGCAAATATGGCTGCTTTAACGAAGTCCACAACCATGGTGCACCATATTGTTCTCCCTACAGCCATGTGTGTGCCGCTATTCGCTTAAACACCAACATCCTATCGCCCTTCTAAGAGAGAAATTTCTGATTTTTAACTTATCTTTGAAACAATTTCGATCGGTATTCAAAACTATCCTGTTATATTTTTTGAAGCAAATAGTCGAAAAATAAGATGGCATTTTGTCCAAAACTCAATTTTTTATTGTAATTTCTTCGAGCTAATATTTCCACATTATTGAGATAAAACGTCACCGAGAATCAATGCAGGTATTTACGAATTAGACGTCTGCCAAGACGTCTAATGTGAAATGGCGAACCAATCTCTTTGGTAGATGAATTCAAGTTGAGATGACAAATGCGACGATTTGACAGCTTCCTGGAGAAGAATCCTCCCGCGGTGCTGCCAGTGGAATGGTAAATAAACTCGTCGGGGGTAGGCAGAGCATTATTTATGGGGATGTAATTTAATAACCGAAAGATGAACAGGGAGATATACCGGTGATGCCGGCCGGAAAGCCGAAAGTGGCATGAAAGTAACAGCCATCCCATTGGCTGTTTCTCTGTGTCTTTCTGTGTCCTTCAGGAGAGCAGCCAGCCATATGGCCCAGACCGCTCCTGCGCCGCCACTTCGAGAGATTCCGGGGGTGCGAAATGATATGGAAGTAATGGAGAGCGAAGCGGAGCTGGTTGCGCCTCGACGGGAGATTGAGTCGCGCGATAGAAACGGACGCTGCCGCGCACCGGCACGAGAGAGCGATGACAGATTGATACAATTCCAGTGAGATTCGACGCGACAGATTTCCTGCCAACTGTTGTCGCCGCGTTAGTCATTACGTCGAATTAAAGTTACGACTGAAAATATGATCGATCGTGCGAGGATCTGCAAGATTGTTTAGACCTTATTTACTTCTATTTTTAAGCATTATTGTGATAGAATTTCAATCGGTCAAATAATTAACCATTTAAACATTAAAAAGTAGAAAAGTAACATTAAAAAGTAGAAAATAAGTATTAATAAGAGAAGAAAATAAGATTAGAAACGACGTGAAATTAATATTTGAAGAGGGGGGGGACAATTAAAAGATCTTCATCATATAAAGAAGTATTAAGCTTGAATTCTAATTCGAACATTGTCCAATACTGGTACTCCGTTAGCGGAAGATTCGACCAAAACAACAGGAAGTCAAGGAAGTGATGGCTTCTTCCTTTAGCTCTGATATCAATTCTGTCGTAACTTGCGGCTTCGGAGGCGAATGCGAAAAGCACGCGAGAGCGTGATATCGGGCTGTGTTGAGGAAACGAGAAGAAGGAGGCTGTGAACCCGGCGTAAAGCTCTCGGGCGAACCTCGCTCCTTATCGATCTGCTCCTGAAACTCCTCCGACTAAGAAGGAGGGAGAGAGGGATCGACACCAAGAAAGCGAGACAGAGAGAGAGAGAGAGAGAGAGAGAAACAGAGAGAAAGAAAGAGAATAGCTTGAGAGAGGGACGATAGGTCTTTGCCGGTTTGTATACGTGTAAGATAGACCTCGGTAGAAAGTTGCCTACTCGACTGTGACTCCGCAGCCAAAGCCGAGCCTATCAATATTTCCTCCTGAAATTCACCGCTCTTTCGGCAATCCTTCTCTTTTTATATTTTTTGGGGGCACAATTCCAATTTCATTTTCATCTTTCTCGATGCCATATCCTTGCAATAGATGCGTTTGCTTTTTCGATCGTGTATGACATTTTATGCATTTGATATTCTAAATTTCTTTCATTTTTCTTTTAATTACCGTATGGATTTACAATTTGAACAATTTCCGATTAATAGTCTTTTGACCTGCTAAATGTATTAAATAAATTGGCGACACGAAATTCCTTTTACTAGAAAAAGAAAAGCTATCTTCGTAAAAACCATACGAAGGAAATGTTCTTTTTTAATCACGACGGGCATTCTGCGCTTCATAAAGAGCGCGCAATGAGAACAATAGGAAGAAGCCGCTGCGTCGGCGTCTTTAGCGGATAAAGAAGAGGCTCGGAACTGTTAACGTCCAATCTTCTCTCCGTTTTTCGCCTATTTTTCCGCTCTTCTCAATCCTGTCTTATACACAGGATATATAACTGTTATTTTTCGCGAAAACCACTCCATTATTTCGCTCTTCTGGTTCGTCTTTTTTTACCTTGCACGACTTCCATGCTGTTCCTCTACTTTCGCTCTTTCTCTTTCTGTTCCATGATCGCGGACAGTCTCATTTCGAAGTGCTCCGGGAAAGCAAGACAATACATTATATTAGCTGTATCATTATTTCTCCACCCCGAAGCTAGAAAAACCGGGACATGTTCATAATGGGAGAAATCCCGGTATACTACGCGCTCCGGTCGCTGATGCACTCAGTTCCTGTTTCTTCGCAGCGAAATCCTATTTGATATCGAGATTTTTCTCTCTTTGCACTCTTTTCTTTAAACTTCCTGCTGCATCAAAGGTTCGTCAATGAAAGCCCGATTCAATCGATTTGAAGATTTTTTTTTTCCATTCTTTTATATTTCCATTTTCCTTTTGCTTTACCAATTGTTTATTACTGTCTAAGAGCAGCATTTATTCGTAAAGCTTGTACGATAAAATCGTAAAATGTCAATCTCTGTGCCATCATGCCATTTTGACGATTTTGTTTTTCCCTCTCGAAACTGCACGGTCATCCCAATGAATTTCGTATCTCGGTATCAGATAGAAACTATATTTGCTTCGATGCTTCGCGGAATAGTATTTAAAGTTCTTCTCATTCATCAATCATTATACAATTGTACAATTAGCTTACTGGAAGTATGTATTGAGTGCGTGGGCATTTTCTAAAGGGATCCAAACACACGCGCGTGTTTCTATCCATTGCTCGTCGAGCGGAAATGCATTTACTTGTGCCGAATAGATAGGGTAGAAGGTTGCGGATTCGGAGTACGTGAGTGGGTGATGGTACGTTGGATAGGTGCATGTAGATAGCGAGCAAGAAAGATAGGTAGGTAGGTAGGTATGTAGGTAGGTAAGTATCCGCAGAGTAAGTTTTTCCAGGCGATCTGCTCTCCGGATTCAGATCAATACCCGCCATCTGGGCCTCGAGTTGGGGGATAGAGACAAGGAGGAAAAGGAGTTGTAGCGAGAAGGAGATCGTGGCCAAAGAGAGCAGGCGAAAGCGAGAGGGAGCGAGGAGTTAGGAGGAGGCGAGAGCGTGTGCCGGAGGTGGAGCCGGAGGTGGAGGAGTCACTCGAGCAACAAGCCACCGCCGCACCCTCGACTGCAATCCTAGACACATCGAAAACCTCGGCCAGAAAGTAATTCCTGTACCTACACACGCCCAGGTTTCACGCTACCGTGACCGCGCGACGTGAATAATGGAAGAATGAAAATATGTGCGAGGTAACTCAAAGTAAGCTTGACGAAACTCCAGGGAATGTGACGGGGAAATGTTAATTGTTTTATTTGGGTAATCATTGTTATGTGAGTTTATTAAAACTTTCACTCATGGCGTAACGATTGTAGCCTTATAGCGTATAGTTTGAGCTTTATCATATGAAGAAAATCGTGAAAAAGAAAGGAAAGGAAGAATTAATCAAAGATTGCCATTTCATGACTGAATCGGAAGAACGGATTTTTCCGGCGATTGAGATTCTCGGAAGAGATATCGCGAGTGTAATTATGACCGGACTGATCTTTCGCGCGCAACCGCGACGCGGAATTTAAATAAGCGGTCGCGTATAGCACTTACATCGTTACGTAGGCGCTAACTCATTTGCGTGTGTTTCCATTAGCGGCTGCGACCCACAGAAATCACATTAGTGAATTTCACTTGCCAACAATTCGATTCGCATTACGCTCTATTTCATTATCGGTTGCGTGCGCACGAGAAAGACAGAATCGAACCCCGGAGAGAGATAGCCTGGCCCTTGTAAACCAAGCGGGAGATAAGGTTTTAAGTAGCGACTGATTAAATCTCGGGACATATGCAAGCCGATCAATGGTATCCCAGCGTCTCCTTCTCTCGATCGCTTCTTTCTGCCCCTTCCTATCCTACCTACCCACGCATTCCTTTTCCCGCCATGTACCCTTGTAGCTTTTCAGTTGACCGAAAGGGGATCGAGTCGTTCAGTTTGTGCGGTGCTGATACGCTGTAATGCTGTCCCGTGGGAGCTCACTCCCTCTCGCTCTCGTAAGGGCGGCCCTACATCCTAGGGTACTCTTGTTCTGTTGGCCCGCCGCATCGTCGGGCGACGCAAAAACACTTGAATTAATCGGCCCGGTCCCGAAGGAACCTGCGAAAGGTCAATAGGATCGGGGTGACGGTCCGGATGCGTACTTATCTCGATGCACAAGCGAGGGTACATGTGAACTTTCCGCGCGAAAGCTGATCGCACCCCTATCGCCGATGATCAGTTGAAGCATATGTCGCGATTCCTCGGATAGTCACCAGGAAACGACGTAATCTATTATTGTCTTCTATTGATAATTAGTGAGAGAAAGTGACAGTTTTCAATGAAATTGTGCCTTTAGTCTAGGCTCGTCCAACACTTTGCTCGCGAACTAAACGCTTTCATCTTTCCATCGTCTTATTGAGCGAGACAAAGAGAAAACGAGAAAGAATAGATGTTAGAGATCTGCCAGTGAGAGATGAAAGCGGTTAGTTAGCGAGTTAACTCGTGAGCAAAGTATTGGACAGATCTGATTTATACTCTATAAAGATTGTTGACGGAGTGTTAACACGACTCACCGATTGATAGAAGAGACGGATGGCACATTGTCCTGCGAGCAAATGCCTTCAGCCAGCAATCTGTCCCTGATCTCCCATGCGAACATTGTCGGATTGTCCCTTTTGTAATTAGCAATCGCGTCGACGACCGGTGGCGTTGCTACTTTCGGCTTGGAGCCTCCTATGACACCGGCTTTAAAGCTACCGGTCTCATAATACCTATAAAATAAAATTTACGTAACATTACATGATTAGTTTTATTTTATAAAATAATCACAACATATGAAAAGAAGAAATCTTTTGATCGGTCTTAAACTGCATTTGAAAGCGCGGTGCCGACAAGAGATCGGTCGCCAAAGTTCGCAATTTGTTTCTTTCTCTCTTGCTCTATTACATAGAAAGTTGAGAGGGGAAAAAGAGAGAGGAACGAACGTTTTTCCCGCGGTGGGCGGCCAACGTCGGAATAACGAATCGCCGTCCAGCGGCGCGTCAACGACCGGCTGTTTTAAAACAAACGGCTTCTGGCCTCCCGCTGTTGCCTCCCTCTCTCTACTCTTTGGACCTCTCTTCGTTCCTCTCGTTCTCTCATTCGTTCCGGGCCTCCTACCGGCGGGGTGCGTATATATGCGCGCGAGATGGGCAATCGCGATTGGCCCGTCGTGAACGCGCCCTTTGTGCCTAATTAGTTAAATAATATCTTCGCTCGTGCTTAAATTCAATTACGTTGGATAGCCCGCAATAATGGTTCGCTTGTGGGCCGCCTTGATGGATGTAGGTCCGCCGCCGGCGTCGACGTCGGCGTCAACGTCGACTCATACCGGCTGAATATCTAGCCAATTTTGCGTGCATATGTGCGCGCGTGCGTGTACATGTACTGCGGAATATGAACATGCTCCAGTATTAGACCTGCGTTTTTTGGTGAAAAATATTTGCGCGAATAAAAGCATCGTAACAGGTTTTTGCATTGCATGTCACAGGAAAAATGGGTTTCGGATTGTTGAGCCGAATTATAGTCCTTTGCGACAACTTGATCCTTTATACGAATTTTGATTGTGTAGTGAGATGAAAGTTTTAGTTAAAATTATAATATGTTTTTATTATCATAGAATAAACGCAGTATCACTTTTTGAGAAAAATTTTTTAATATTTTTATTTTATTATTATGATTATTAGATCGCATTAGACTATCGATTACTGTTCATTGTATTGTCAAAGTGAAACATTTTTGGTTGCGAATTTATAACTGAAAGCATTACACAATTACACAATTGGATAGTCTTGAACAGACCTGGGTCTCGCTATCCCTATGAAATTATTGCGATCATATCTAGTGTAAAACCCCATTTCAGGCCCACATGGCAATGCTCACCCGTTAATATTTTGTCCCCTTTGTTCCGCCTCCACCGTGAAATAGCCATTAGATCGCGCGATTTTTCAAATTGCCTTGCCGTCGCTGGCGTGTTACTCACCCTTGCTGTATTAATTCAGATTTAAATGGATTCGAAACAGTCTTGCGCGAAATCGAAAATACCACCTGCATGAAAATATAGCATTATTTAAGCTATTATCGTTACAAGGCCGCTATACTTCGTCGATTTTCAAATTAACATTAAAAATATAACAAGGTGTGCGTCTATAATCGTAATAATATAATAGATTATAGAAAAATTTAAATTTAAACTAATTTCAATTAACGCTAACTGAATTATAATTTAATAAGATGTACATTCGTAATGTCACAATACGAGCGAAAAAAGTTGTCAAATTTGCACGTTAATAAAAAACATTTTGTAAGATTTGAGTCATAACATTTCACATAGTTCTCTAGAATCCGCGGCATATCTAGAATACAGAAACAGACTCACGAGCGTAATACAAAGGACAAAAAACGACACGCGCGCGATCCCTCTCGCGTTTCTTCCTTCCTTCGAACGTAACCCTAAAGAAGAAGAGCACTTTGTATCTCTCCGACGCGACAGTCAGAAAAGGTTTTCCGAGCAAACAGGGAACGACTCGATTTCGTAGGGTCACCGGCATCAGACTTTCAACGCCGTCCTCGTCAACGATTTTACGAACCTTCGCCTAGAGTTGAAAAAATCCCGGTATCCGGTTTCGCTTAGATTCGGCGAACGGAGCATCGCGCCGCACGATGTTCTCGTTTTATTAGCGATGCGTGACTGCGTAAACCGTGCGTCGGCGTTAACGATGTCGCGTCGGTGTCGTCGACAGGCCCTATGTTTTCGCTGTACTTTCAGGCCATAAAGTCACATCCACGCGAAGAATGTATTTAAATGATACTAAATCACCTTCACTGTTTAAATTTAACAGCGCACGGAACTCGAAAACCATAGCGCTTGTATCAGAATTACTATTAATGAAATTATTATCCTTTGCTCATGTGCTCTCGACGATGATTTTCGGATCCTTCGATGCTGAGATCCAAGATTTAAATTGTTCGAAATTTGATCTCTCGTATTTTAACGCCCAAGTGAAACCGATGGATCATGCGTTATTAATAACAAAATCTCGTTTCTCTGATTCGATTCTCGCTCGAAAAGGGATCCGAAAAGGAAGAGGAAATGGTAACTTTAGTCGTGGCAGTAAATAATCCAGTCGGCCTTTATTATGCGAGATTCATGAAAGAGCGCGTATATGACAATGATATTCGGTCGGGGGACGCAAATGACATTCGGACCATCAAAGCGGCACGAGGCCACCCGTTATATAGCAGAGCGGGGGTCTGAAGGGTGGAAAAAACATGGAAACCGCATATCGTCGAGCAACCCCGCGTCGCCAGGGTATGAGGACTGGTTCCTTCCTTCCGGCCTTGTCGTCTCTCCGTTCATCCCTTGGATTCGTTCGTTTCGCGATTCTAACAGCGTCTTTAATTAAATTGCTTCGGGAAGAGCGGTCTCTCTTTCTTTCGTTTTTTATCTCCTCATTTTCTCTCTTTCTATCCGCGATTCGAACGACCTTGGCCACTTCGCAGCGCGGAAATTGCGGCGTGGCATTTGGCAAGACGAACTTGATTCTCTCATAAATCACTTGCCCTTCGGTAACGTTGTTTGCTCGTTATTCGCTCTCCGAACTTGGAGCAAATATAATTTTCAGAGACAATTACATACATTTCTGATACGTTTTAGTTAATTGCTCGTAGAATATTTACACCGTCTAAATAAATAAATTACGTTTTAAGAATTTTAATTTTTACATGAAGTTTGTTTTCTTTTTAGAGATTTATTTAATCACATTTAATCAACGATTTCGCCCATCTTGCGCGCACTCTCGCAATGAGATTTTCGGCGAGAGATTGCGATTGTAACAGATACGGAAAAAGTACGACACTCACCTCGACAGTATCTTGGATACACAGCCATGAGATACCCTGAGTTGTCTCGAAATGTCGCATGGTCGGACGCCGCTGTGCGCGAGCTCGACGATCCTCTGCCTGACTACATCCGGTAAGGGCCTTCCGTTCACAAAGACGCCACCGAGTTGGTTGACTCCGCCATGACCTGGAAAAATGGGGATCGATAGTGCATAGTCGACTTAACTCTTTGAACTCGGTAATAAATCCTAGCGTTATATATAACACTAATATTACAAAAAATATGCTCTATTATGTAGCAAAAACACGCATCAGCATTATTTATACCGTATTGTCTTGATTTTAAAAGGTGTGAATGACGAGTATGGATTTAAAAGATTAATACCATAAACGATCTGCCATGAAATCACAGTGTTAAACGCGATTTGCGTGCGAATCAGACTTCACGCGCGAACTAGATCCACGATCGTTAAGGGAAGCTGGTAGAACGAATCGCGAATGCCAATATAAATCTTCTCTCGAGCGGTTTATCGCCATGGAATTATTCAACTTGACTTGATTCCGTGAAAGAATGTCGTACCGTTCACCAACAAGACTTTCTGTTGAAAGAGCAACTTATCTCTCATGTTTTAATAGATTTAAAAGTAATGATTTAGTACACATTTAACTGTATATTTAACATATCTTTATATTTAACGTATTTAATGTATAAATCTATGATAGAATCGTAGCGATATAATAGAATGCGCAACGATAGAATGCATAGATAGAACGATAGATGGAACGCACCGGGAATAGAATGCGAACTTTAATATTTCTGCCGATTAATCATTTTCGCAGTATCGAGAAATATTTCAGGGTCAGTGTTGTGAGAGCACTCGTTATTATTAGTTTACATCCTGCTGCCACTCGTGCCTATTCTATAACGCCGCATTCGCAGGCTTCATTTTCGCGTGTTAAAGCTGCCTAATGTGATAAGTTGGAGCTAATATCGTAATGGAGGGTTCTGCGTCGCGACATATGTCTCCTTGTTCGTGCCAGTGCATCGATGATTCG
Organism: Cephalotes varians; assembly: GCA_037157785.1. Classification (NCBI taxonomy): domain Eukaryota; kingdom Metazoa; phylum Arthropoda; class Insecta; order Hymenoptera; family Formicidae; genus Cephalotes; species Cephalotes varians. The sequence continues at coordinate 509,295 of JANQDE010000003.1, forward strand.
ATGATCATCGTTGTTTTCGATGAACCTTCAGCGACAATGAGTTAAATTGGACGTTATCGCTCTTGGCAACCTGACCGAATATTCTCCATACTTGATATTTATTTCGACAAATATATTCCTATCGGAATGAACAAGTATAATAATTCTGGGAATTATTGTTATTCACATACTCTTAAGTTTTTCAACTACAATTATGATCTAACCGTTCGTCATAAAATTAATTCGAAGGAATGAATTAAACGTGCGATAACGAATCATCGCCATCGACATCGCATGCATGTCTGCTTTTCCATTCGAAGGGTTTCGTAATTACAGTAACACCGCGATCTATGAGGCGTGAACCACGACGTTTTTTTGCCGTTTGATCGTATATCGTATCGTTCACTCGATCTCGCCGTCGCACGAAGACAATGAGGTCTCCGCGATCATTACTGGAAACGATACGCGCTTTCCGGTCGCAAATCAATTCGCTCTCGCGTTTATGGTCGCATCCCCGTGGCGCGGCCGGTAGTCAGGGGGATAGTCGTTGGGATCATGGTGGCATTGCCAGAGCGAAAGCACCATGACTACCCTACACGCACACACGCCGTCACGCCTGCTGACCACAGCTATATGAGGGCTCAGAGTCCGGCCTGGACCACCCCCGAATCGACTAGCTACCACTACTGCTATTGCTACTGCTACATGTTTTGCTGCCGTCGCTGGAACTGGCCACCGTATTACTGAAGCTTACTGCCACCGCTCCGTGCCGTTCCGCACTTCTGGGATACGTCGAATCGAGACATGCAGCGTCTCGTCCTATGTAATTGCGTCCTATGTAATTTCTCTATATTGTCTATGTCTCGCAACTTTTCTTTTATATATCCGGAAATATAATATTATTACATAAACAAATTGCGGGATTTGTTAGAAGCTATCATAGTAACAAAAAATCAAAACAAGCTTTCGGTTTTGATTATTCGATTCGAAGATCAACGATGTCCGTTACTTTTGATCTTATCTGTTTCGAACTGTTTCAATGAAAATCTTTTACTCGATAAAGCGTCACTTGATAAGATGCGAAGATCGTAAATCAACGATTCGCATGCAATTTCGTCGAGTTATATTCAAGTTCATGATTCTATAAAATCGAGTTTATAATTTTATTACTGTTTCGATTGGCAATCGGAGAGAGAAAGCCAATAGTGTTTCCTAATCAATCCTAAGCAATTCGAGCGGCCGATATAAAAACGTCGATGCAAAATAAGATGACCTGGCTGTGCGCCGAGCTGCTGCGGACTACTTCCGGACAAATGTGATACCCATCGGCGAATCGCCATTACATTTTCATTACGGACGTGCCCATGTCTCAATGGCTACTGCCGCGCTAACGATATCCTTGAAATCTCATCGCGGTTTGAACTAAGATGGCTCAATCCAGTTTCTGTTATTTCTCAAATCTTTCAAAAAAGGCTTCTTTAGAGAAATGACATTCACAATAATAAAAAAAAATATTTATGCGAATATTTACACGTCTTTAAACGAATGAAATTATTCATTACGCATGGATGATAATTTATCAATTTTACAAAAATATATAGATTAATTCTTTTGAATTTAGATATGTTTATTAAGAGAATCTAAACTTTGTATACGAATGAAAATTTTGATTGAACATATGCGAGAAAACGTATACATTCTCCGTTCCACTTTTGTATGCTAGCAGAATGGAGGACCGGTCCAAGAGAGCTCCAGAGCCAATAAAATGAGCCCTGGTGATACACGATCGGCGGCTCGGTACGTGTGTATATTGGAAGCCAAGAACTTTGATATAGATTCTCGTGTAGTCACTCGATATTTCTCCAGCATCGCGCTGCTTTGTTCCCGTATTACATTACGCCTTGGCGTTATGTATTGCCGGCACGCCTGAATACGACGGACTTTATTACCTGTTGGCTAGAAAAATACGCGCAGAAATGTAATTCATCGGTATAGTGTACGTTGCCTTAGATTTTTGCTATTGTAATCAGAACGGTTATGTTGTAATTGAAAAAAAACATTAATATCTGACATCATTGACAATAAAGGTTTGATTACATTTTCTTATTGGCAGACTATGTATATTAGTAAATAATGACACAATATATCATATAAGATAATATATTATAATGAATAAAAATTGTGTACTTTCTTAAATTTCTAGAGTTGTGAAAAAGCACAGTTCGTTACAGATGATTTTACAACACGCGGCCGATTAGCAATTGTCATCAGTAATTGTCATCATTTCTGTTAACGTTGCATAGTTATTAGCTTTCCATTAGATTTACTAGATCAACTGCGCGCTCATAAATGGAACATTCAGTAATTTTAATTGCTGTAACTTTAAAGTAACGTTCGAACTCTAATATGACTCGACTGATTGAATGGAAATGCTTGCGAATCGGAGCTCATTATTTTCACACTACTCTAGACAAAATTATGCGAGAAATTTCTTTATAGACAAATTATAATCATTTGGTTAATAATTTTTTACAGAGAGAGATTATCATAGAAATTGTCGGATGCGCAACATTTTTTTACAAATTCAAGGGAAGAGAGAGTTTCGAGGTCTTTGCGAATAGATCTTACGCAGATCGTCGGCTGCAATGATTGCGGTTTAGTTTTTCGTCGGTACCGGTACCGCTACGGCTCAGTTAGCGATCGAAGGCCATTGAATTTCTTATTTTCACACTCTCGTTTACCACCAATACCACGGATTCGCGACTCTTTTCTGGTCTTTCTCTCATCTTGTTTGCTCTATTTAATCGGTGCTCTGTCGGCGAACTCCAAGAGAAATCGTGTAATCCCGAGAGAATCATTTTGCACGCGAGAATGTCGCGGTATTTCTTACATTAGTTATCGACATCCGCTGGCAATCACATCTACATCGAACTTATGCATAGCTTCGAGTCGCGCTAGAAGAAATATAAAATATAAAGAATAGACAGTAAACTGAAAGCAACGGAAAAACTCCTCGTATAAAGAAAAAGTCTCCGATTGCAAGGTTAGATCCATTTATATCTAGATACTTATTAAAATCGTGCCGTCATGGTTGCCTGTTGCAAATACTTATTAAAGTGACCTGAGAATTGACGAACAAAATGGAATCGTGACGATTTTGATATTCAATGTTATCGCAATATTATCAATAATTATCTAGCAAAATAACAACTAAAAGAGAAATTGAATGAAATAATAATATTGTAGCGATGAACTTTAATATCATAATCATAATTCAATTTAAAATATTAGCAAACTCGAATGATTATTCAGTTTCGTTATTGGCAGAAGAAGAGAAAAAAATTTTAAGAGATCTATAGTAGCGAGCCGTTTAAAAAATACATGTGGGGTTGAATATCTTACAAGTGTAATATTCCATCATATTCTGATTATATCGGTAGGCACTACTCAGAGTAGTGCTAAGGTCCATCGCGGCACTTCCGGGCCCGACGGCCATCGGGAATCCAGCTGCCTGCTTCTCCCGGAGCGGAGCAGATTTTATATGTAATATATGAAATGCATCTGAAGGATCGGCAGTCAATAGGGCCGCCGATAAAGACCTCTCACAGATTTCCAGAAGTGGTTTTCGTCGCTTTTTTACAGAAACGAGGTGGGTCGATCTATGGCACGGCACAATGACTGTCATCAGGAGCGTTTTTGTGCCGGACGACGGGTGGTTGCGGATACTCAGTCGGCCGTCGCTTCATCTTCGTGAATCAAGCGCCGAGTTTCTCACCGTGGAAAAATCAAATTTAACCTTTAACTTGCACGTTCACAAATGTCGCGGAATACCATTCACAACGTCATTCACGTTAGCGGTCAAAGATCCAATGTTCGTTTAGATTTCACATGCAAGAGACAGAGAGAGAGAGAGAGAGAAGAGTTTTCACGCGAGTTTTATATAATATTCTTGATTCTTCCTAATATTGCACATAGTTCTTATTCGCAATGTATGTTCTCACGTCACAGTGGAAAGTATGAAACATCAACAACAATTCGTGTAATATACACGCGAGATACAATATGCACATACATGCACTATTCTTATCGTTTGTCACAATCACCAATCCAGCTCACTGCATCCAAGTGATCCAAGTTAACGTTCGAGCGTGTCGCATGACATAAAGGTGAGAATTTGACATGTCCAACGTTTCAGGTAGTCAATGCTTATCACTGTATTCCTTTGAACACTGAGATATGGATTTTTTTCAGGATAATATTACAGATGTGTCGCGTCATCCGATATAACATTCATCCCGTGCATCATTGATAGATGATAAACAAGCGCGATGATGAACCGATTGACCGAATCCGTTATACACGCGGGATGTCGAGCTTGGCAACGAACGAAGCGCCAAATACTCTCCGTCCAAGCGCGAAATCCTTCGTGGCTTCGCGATCTTCGGAAAGAAGGGGAAGAAGTCTCACGTCTGTTGCTCGTTATCAGCCGCCGCGGTTGTTTTCGTGCCCCCGAAGAAGCGGCGCGAGTCGTGCCACGGCAAAACCGGGCCGACGACGTCGAGGAGCACGAAGGTGGCTTCTGCCGATGAACACACGTGACTTCGGACAGCTTTTCGACCCCCGCCTCGCGGCGGCGAGCTTTCATCCCCACGCCGCGCTCGACCCCGCCTTTTGCATCCCTCGATCAGCATTCAGCCGGGCCCGATTGGTTGGCGCGGCGTAACTGCCGGGTGGGAGAGCACCCTGCGACGAGGGTTTCTACGGAAACGGCGACGGCGTCGCGCGGGATAACCTCGTTATTGGCATCGCGGCGACGGCAGCAGGAACGAGTATGGGACCCTCGGATGCCGAGTGTGGGATAGTAGGCTGGCGGGCGGCAGGAGGACGACGGAGGACGGTGGATCTCGGAATGGAAGAGAGACGAAGGCGAGCGCGAAATAAACGCTCGCCGGCTGGTCTACCGCCAACAGTCCCGCGCGAAATCACGCGGCGCACACCCCTGTGAATACTGCTTATTCATGAGAGTATCCCTCTTCTTCGGGAGAGAGGAGGTTGTACCTCTTGAGCTCTCTCGGATACGATGTCGCGCCCTATCGATTTTATTTATTTAAAAGTTACCCACCATCACCCTGGTTTTTTTTATCGTATGGCTGTTACTGCGGCGTGTGGCATTTCATTCTACGGTCAATCATGCGTTTCGATCGCTGATCGATGAAAGAGAGATTGGAGAAAAGGAAAAGGATAGGAGAACGCGATGCAAGAATGAATAAAACGCATTCGCCGATTTGTCGTTAATGGTTTCACGATAAATTTTATAGCAATCGGGATTTTTGGATTTCGTGACTTTAATGTATTCTTAGCATTTTCGAGAATCGTTTTTCTGATAGAATTCCGTTTTCGATTATCACTTTAGTTCTTCTTCCACATAATATCATTTTGCTATAATTTATTCATTTTATCGATCCTTCTGTATTCAAAGAACAATTCAAGGATATCGAATGGCTATAAACTTGTTTATCGTCGCTGTTTGGAAATGGAGGGTCAGAAAAGAACAATGGCGGCCAGACGAAGCCATGCAGCCAAATATTTAAAAATTAATGCTGATCGGCTGGTACATTGCCAATATTACGCGAAATTATTTGATTGTCTCTCTTTTAGCAAGAATCTATTTCTTGAAATTTTCAGCTTCACAACAAACAGTTTTGCTTTTCAATTATTATTTCTTCTATTTACAAACGCAATTATTCTTCCACATCTTTCACATCAATCTCTTCATCATCAGTTTGTCATCACCAATGATTCACTAAAACATGAAGTAGTAGAAACTATTTAGAAATATCTCTTTAGTTTATAAGGATTGCTTGAGCGCGACATTTTGTATACAATTGTATATGATCTTATTTACATTATGGTGTTACAATAACTTAACACTGAAAGGACTAACGCTCCCGGAGCGTATCGCACGAGATCTCGCGGCATGCATCGCCGCGATTAATTACGAGACTGATTACGTGGAGACAAATACCGGGGATACCACTCACGAACTCCGGAGGGATGGCAGAGGTGGCCAAGGGAGAAAAGGGCTTTGCAATTTGCCCGTTACGAACGATAGGTGGGGAAGTTGAAGCGCGGAAGGTGGGGCGTGATGTATACTGGTTTATGAACTGCGGCGTACTCGCTCTCCTGTGCAACGCGTTCCTTGGGAACTTATTCTCGGACATGATACGTATCATGAAATATAGATACTTATTTGTCGGAAGTGAGTTACATTTTATGACGCTTAAAAGTTCGAATGATACAAACATTTATTCGACATTTATCGCTCGTAAATAGAACCGCTCGTCTCTGCATTATTTATATTTATCAATAATATATTTACATTTATCGCTTACATTTTGTTCATATATAATATATGTGAATATGTTAAAATTTTTTTAATCAAATTGCGGAGTGTCATGCTTATGTGATGCACAAAGCGTGAAAAAGAAGGAGAAAAAGAATTTTGATATGTAATAATTAAAGAAAAATTTATTTCCCATCAAAATAGTCAACCGGATCATACATAGTAATATCATCTTTTCTAAATATTACACTGAGAAGGAAGAAACTCTGAGTCCCGTTCCGATCCGCATGGAGCCAGATCGCCCGGAAGGTGCGGTCAGGCATCGTCGTCATCGGTGGGACCGTCGCTGGGTCGCGAATCTCACAAGGGTCCGGTTTACATTTGAGTGCGTTCTTTCGCGAGTTCTTTCTCTCTTTCTTTCTTTCCAGTTCGCGTCGCCTCCCCCGTTCTTCCCTCCTGCTGCTCTGCGCTCACTGACACTAGATATCTGACATCGCGAAACTTTACGTGTGTGCCTTGTCAAACATCGTTGCGCAACCGGTGTACGCGACACCGACACTCGCACTCGGGCGAAACGAAACTTCCTAGCAGCAACACGGTCGATTCAGTCGTCGATTCGTGAGAATATCGACGAACTCGCGCGGGAAGTCGGAAGCGTACAAAGTTACTCGGCTTTCGAGACATACGTATGAGAAAGCTTTTTATTTTTCTCTCTCTCAGTTGCTCTAAGAACAATCCTATTCACTAACTTTTGAGAATTTTTAATTTTCAAACAGGAATTCACTTATTCGGATTTGTAATTCTTTTATTTTCATCGTCGTGCGCATTTTCTTATAGAGGCGATATGATAAAGTTTTTCACAGCGGATTTTTTGAGAAATCCCGATGCTTATTTTCACCCTTCGCAAAAATTCTTGCTTCACCTGACGCGTGATCCTCACAAGCCCGGACCCTCCATTCGTCATTACTACGCCAGTGAACCTAATCTCTCGAGGATCTCGTGCGAGATTACGCTTTGGCATATCATTTGCCTGAACGAACGAGCGGCTCCGACCGCGTTGACGGGTAATATGTCCTCTACATGATTGCACCGGTGTTCGACGCTGAGACGACGCATTTGTAGGCGAATAGGGACGCACTATGGACCCGGAGGGCCTGCGGCGTAGGCGGCGGAGGGTGGGAAGCATCGTTGCGGTGCACGCGGGGGCAGATGCAGATGAGGTCGCCGTACGGGGTGCATCGATCATTGGGGTGATGCGGCTGCATCGTGCTCTTGGCTGTCCCTAATCAGTGCCTAGACGAGCCACTATCCTTCCTAATCTATGTGGTCGACCGTCACATTAATCTCCTTTATCATAGCGCAAGAACGAAGAATTCGCGACAATTAATGGGACATTTATGAAATTAACGATATTGTTAGTGTATATGTATCATATAATAATGTATGTATTCTTGTCGTTCGTTACGATTCAAAAATTACAGTGATTTATAAATAAATTTTTTTTTTGAAAGGACTTATTCTGATCAATCTTATCCTGAATATTCTTATCAAAAATCAAAAGCGGATATAGTAGGAAAATTTAACAGCAACATCCAAAGGATACTTTCATTGTCACGCGAAATCTTACGCTTTTATACAAAGAATTTACCTCCGACAAAGTTCTTCCCGATAGCGGTACTAACGGGAGGAAAGAAAGGTGGGCGGTGATAACTCACGAGATTTGATGTAAATAGCGCACTTACTTATTCGCCAGTGTCGCGCGGCAGAAGTTAAAAATACGAGGGTAAGGTGAGGGGTTGCTCGTGCGGGAAGGGAAAGAGAAGGCGACTTTTTTGCGTAATGAAAGCAATCAATTCAAGTCCCTGCCGCCTCCGCCATCCTGCCGAGAGTGGTAGTCGCACTCTCTCGATCCTTCCATCTCGCCCATTCTCCCTTATGTCGCGTCGCTTGGTCCTGTTAAGGACGTAGGAAAGGAGGTAGCAGTGGATAGCAATGGTGGTGGCTCACCCTCGTTTCACCGCACCGTGCCTACCCTCTTTCTTGCCACCCCAACGGTGGCCGCGACCACTTTTGTAGTCATCATAAAATGCCCTGCTTTCAAGTTCCGACGATTGCTACTCTTTTTTGGTCCTCCCATTCCGAGGGTACGGCGGTGGAGAATAACGAAGTGGGGATCACGCGAGGCGTAGGAAGAGCGGTGCGGAGAGAATGAGAGGGGGCGGCTAAGGTGGCGGTTAATCCTGAGCATTCCTGCCGGGAGACGCGGGTATGGAAGGACGATCTCTTTAAAAGAGCACTAAAGTATCGTTAATCTTAAGAAGAGGAGCTCTTACTTTCGCCCGGACAGACCGGTTAGACGCGTCCGCTTGATACAGAAAGAAATTGCGACGTCCCGAAATAAATCCTCGTCGTTTTGCGAGACTTTACTGGCGCGAAACAGCACGATGCTCTTTTATTACCCTTAAGATTTTTGTTTATATTTTGGCAATATATGTTTAATTTAATTAATCATGTCGCAATTGATTTTTATAGCATATAGTGAAATTTAATCGATAATTGATTGTACGTAGCGTAGCCGAATAATTAATATCATATGCAAGAATTATGGATGATTTTTATGTAAATGTGTGTGTGTGTGTTATGTTTATTTTTCTGAAATACGTGATAATGTTACGAGAATGGAATTCCTCGATGACGGACAAAGAAGCAACCTTCCCGCGGGAAATGCTAAATGTCAAACACACAACCCTCCGACATTCCCGCGAGAGCTAAAGGCCATAGCATCATAATATGATTACGTTCTATTCGTTATCCCCTTGTTTAAAGACACGATTATTACTATGCGAGCATCGTCGATAGATTCATGACAATGTAATATAATACCGAAGGACTCGCAATTACGAAAATGATCGATCTTCCGTTCATGTATTATTTCTTTCGTCTTTTTTTCTTTATATTTGTGAATTATTACACTTTACCAATTTATAACATTTTTTCTTGAACTGGAATCATTTTATACTCATTTTTTAAAACGACTATTCGTATAATTACACAATATAACTCGAATAGCTTTTTTACGTAGATGACAAAAATGATATAACGAATTTGATTGGACGCACTAGTGCGCATTAATGCACATTAAAGCAGTTGTACACTGATCTAATCTGAATATAAAAATAAAATATCTCGAATGAAATGCCCAATACATATTTTACCAAAGTGTACTGAGGATATTTCGCGGTTTAATCTGCGATTTAACGTTTCTATATTTATATTAAATACATCTTTATGTCGATTTATGTACAACGGCTTTAATGTGTACCAGTGCGCACTGAGTGCATCCAATCGAATTTGCTAATAAAATAACCATTTACGTTCGTACTGAAGAATAATAGAGAGAGAAATTGGATCCTCGTGTTTCTCGCAAGCTGTATTTCTAGAAGTTCTTCATATTAAGCAGAAATAATGTTGATGGTTGTTGATGATGAGAGCTGGAAGAAGGGTTGTGTCGCGCATAAGGGGGATGTGTGTTTGAGTAGTTCATCGTCGTCTTGCAGTGGGTGGAAAACTTGGAGAATTCGCCCCCGTAGTGTAGCGAGACGCGAGGGGTGATGGACGAGCGTAGCGAGTATGGAGCACGTGTTGTCGCGTGCCGCGGTGGACGTCCGTGATCTATGCGCCGTCACTACGTTTCACATATATGGAAATTATTACCACGCAACGCGGATACGCTGCTTTTCGATGCTGCGCTATATGCACATCATGGATCCATCTCGATTTAACGGAGTATTTTAAAAGCTATCGATCGGCGACAATGCGAGAGAGGGCTTCCGTACGTTTGGATCTCGATGCGCCGCGCGACAAAAATTCTTTTGCTCGTTAATCATTGCGGGGACATATTGCATCGCGTTGCATAGCGATATTTTATTCGCAGAACGCTTTTATTAAAAAAATTCTATAACGCTGAGTGATATATGATTTTATTTTTAAGTGTTTTAAAATATTCGGCACAAAATCAATTTTGAAACATATATGTTTTATTCTATAATACAAATAATGCTTCTAATTACACTCATTGGACATCTCAAATCGTTATTGATCTTCGTGCAAATAGGACGATCGAAAGGCAGCAATAGCGCGCTTCGACCCTCCCTTGAAAAGATGTGGCGATCTTCCTCGTCGTCTGGAGGTGACGATGCGGTCGTGAATAAAGGCGGGCGGTGTGCCTCTAGGGGGTTTAACCTGGGGGTTGGTGCATATTTCACGGTTTGTGGTCCCATCTCGCGGAGACAATCTGAACCAGCGCGGATACATCATCGCGTGACGCCACGTAATAACTTTCTGCTCCACAACGAGCTCCTTTCAAAACCCTCTTATTTATTCATCTCACCTCGTCTGTTGCTTCTCTCGTTCTTTCGCCCTCTTTGTCCGACTATCCAGTACTACCCTTCGCGCACGAATCGGGTCGACCCTCACTGTTACCTTTTGCAACTTGGCAGCTTACTTCACTTTTCTAAACCGAAAAGATCTCTCCTTTGTAGGAACGCCGATATCCATTTTTCTCCTCAAAAGAAAAGCTCTGAAAATCATAGTACCGCAGAATAATGTTAAATAATTTAAAATAAATGAAAAAAAGAAGATTGTTCCAATTCTTTGAAATTCAATTACGCGGTAAAAGATACTAGATAGAATTTTTGTAAGTAATCACTGCTTCGTTGTAGAAGAAAGTGAGTTATCGTCTCTAGCTTTCGTATTGCATGCGAGATATAAACGTGCCGAACAAGCTGCTCTAGAAAGAAAGTATTAATCGAGCACGACATATTGCTTGCCGTTTCGCATTCTCCGAATAGCCTCTAATTTATATGCGAATTCTCGTAGCACTCTTCTGTGCGGTATCCTCATTCTGGTTTTAGCGCCAGATGTTGCTCGCGACGTACGAAACTGCATCGACGAAGGATCGGTGCCGAAAGCACATGGAGGAACAGACTGACTGAATCTTTTTTAAACACGACAAGAGTAATATTGTCACGCATAACGCGCATTTTGAATTGCCGAGATGCGTAACGTATTTATATTCATCTACACTATTCTTTTTATTCACAATATTCATAAATTAATTGCAACGAATGAATATTGTATGATTTTGTTCTTGATTATGACTTCTTGTTAGATAAACGATAACGATTTCAAATATTTAGACAAAAATAAAGAAAAGGAACGAACGAGGATGTCAAATGGAGACAACGTCCTAACCGTTAAGATAATAATAATCTTACGAGCGCGCGAGAGTCTGCGCGAGATGAACGTGGCGCGCGCGCGAGAGCGTGTACACGCGTCGCACACGCACTTGGCTCCTCTCGCGCGCGGCAGAAAGGCTATTTGTCGGATGACAAACGAGCGGCGGGCTACGTGGGTGGCTTCGGCAGTCGCGGGAAATGGTGAGCAGCGCGCCGTGTCGCCGCGCGCGCTTTCGCACTTCTCGTGCCTCGGGCCCGAGAGCGAAACGAGCGAAACTGATGAACGACACGTGTACCGTCGATTTTCTCTTGATCCACGTAGCGTGTGGAAAGAGGACCATCGTCGCGATTTCCTCTCCGAGCAAAGACCAAGCGTGAATCGTCACAAACTCGGGCTCGTTTCTACATCGGCGGCCAGCACGGTAGATCGGGACGAGTCTCGTAACTCAGAGAGAACCCGATTACAGAGCGGATACATTTCGGTGGCCGGCACTAGTAACGCTCGCACGCGCACACGCATGCCACGTACATACACGCGGAAGGTGATGCGTGCGTGTACGTGCGGCCGGGAGGCACATAATGTCTAATGGGGGTGATTGTGCTCGCGCTCCGTGACGGATCAATCTGCCACCCCCTTCAACCTCCTCCGCATCTCCTCTTGCTTCTCCTCTACTATCCTCCCCAAGCCAAAGAGTGAGAGAGCCGTCAGCTCTTGGTCCCACCAAGCCGAAACCCAAGCGTGAACTTGCGTGGATAACGCGACTATTCGTCATATTATCATTGGAAGGATTGGAATTAGAAGCGCTGGAAACATCATTAATCGACGACCGGCCGCGTCTGATTTGGAGCATCTTTCATATTTGCATCTTATTAATTAGCAATGTACTAAGATACGTTTGTTAGTATTGAATATTTATAATTTATCATAGAAAAGAAGAAAGAGCAGTTAATTTTTGCGAAAACTAAAAATTTCAAGTCGCGTCAATCTTATTCCAAAGATGTGAGATCCCTCAGTTCTGAATATCTTATCAGCCGCTCAGGGAAAAGATAGCATTTTGGTACGCAGAGACATTTGCAACCGTGTTCGTGCATAACTTGTTCCGTGACTTCTAGCTCGCACTCTGGAAGCGGATATATGAAATAACGAGATCTCTCGTATCGCGCCACCCACGTATATCCCACGTTGACATAAACATGGCATTCACATGTATTCCGATCTATCTACAAACCGAGTGTGGTGCTCGAATTGGCAAAAGACAGAGGAAGAGAGAGAGAGATAAAAAAGAATGCGGTCTTAAGGGCAAATTAATAATAACTCGCCCCTTCCTCTTCTAAGACAGGTAATTCATTCCGCGGTGTGGCCTGGAAGAGAACACCGCCGTCAAACCATCAATGAGCGCAGCTTGTTTTAATTGGCGTTATTAATGGCGCCGATATCCAGCGCGACCGCTCGATTCATCTATATTCCCATCCATTTTGCCTCCTTTTTCGTCTCGCTGCATTTCGAGACACGAGTCGTGGCGCATTATTAAACCGCCATCATTCCGTTATTAACTATCGCGCCGGATCACCCCGAGTGCAACACGCCTAATGCTCTTTTTATACATGTAGGAACAGTATCAGCAAATCGTTCTTACCCACCGAGCTCGATCGGACCTCGACCAAAGGTACGAACGAGTTTCGCGTTTAAACCTGCGATAAGTCGCAGATGGCAGCAGGCAGTTGGCTGTCTGATAGATATCATCACGCGTTTATGATTTTTATGATCTAGATGAATCATATTGAAGCAGGAAAATCGTAATCCCTCAAGAAGTATTTGAAAATTGCAGTTTGTGATCTGCTGCTCTTGCAATGAGATATTATATAATAAATTTATTCCTACATAAATTTTCTGCACTTTTTTGCATTTTTTTTTTCCTCGTCTTTGTTGGCACGATTTTCGGATGAGATTTGCAAGATATCATGCGTAAGCACCAACAGACTCGATAATTACTAAATAGTGGCTACGTGTATATTAGTTTCGCTTATTGTTCAATTGTAACAAAATTAGTTTCTAAGAAATAATGGGAACGGTCGCTATTCTATTGAACTTTCAACACGTTGTTGAAAAAGATTTATGCGAAATGTATTCGAACGTGCAATTTTATTAATGCTTTAATCAAATCGGAAGTTCGCAGAATCTTTTTTTTTATGCCTCGTTAAATATGTAGGTCTTACATGTCTTGCATAGTTCCTTTTATGGATATGTAAATTATTGCTTCAACAAACTTATTCCATTAAATTTGCAAGTTGTCATAACGGTATGTACGTATTGCCAGAAGTGTATCAAAAAGCAAAACACGAAAATTCAGCGTAAAACTTTCTTCCGGAATTGAAAAACCTCAGAGATTGACATTTAGACAGCATCGTTAGCGGGCGCGAATAAGCATTAGAGTGGAAAGCGAAGTGATCTGTATTACACACCGCGGTTGTAAAGCTTAATGCTTTTCTTATTTTAGCAAAAACCGGCTGCGCAAAGTCGATTGATCGACACACGAAGGATCCATTATCGCTACCCACGATCTTAATGGATGCCGTTATCTCGTCGTATCGATGGCGATCGGTGAAATTGGAGCGAAAACGCCACTTTACGATTTCCATATGAGTTATAATCATTCGTAACGAAGTAAAAACATTTCTAGAGACGCGCAGTAAAAACTGCACTTGTACGTGAATTTTATGCCTTAGCGAGTCGATACGTGTGCACATCGCAGCCGATTTCTTCGATTTTAATTACCGAAGGTCCTGTGCAAACCGATAATGAACCGATAAAGCCGCTTTTGCAATCGATAGATGGAAATCGATACGACTTGGGATATCGGACGCTAATGAGCACGAAATCCTGCATTTTGTTCCAATCCACGTAAACGCGCAAGGACGGAGACTCGGAAACGCCGCAAGAAAAACGCGACTCCAACTCCCGGTTGTGATCGCAAGGACATCGTCGGTGTAAAGCCGCAGAAAATTGAGCAATTGTTCTTTTTTTTTCTTTTTTTGCTTTTCCGTAAATTACAATACCGTCCGTTTAACAATTTCCACGCGCGCAAGAAGGCTCTCACATACAATCACGATATGTATTATAATCCTGCGTGCAATGGCTAAATCATTATTTTTCATGACGCTCGCAAATTTTTTTGTGCCAAAACTTACAATTGCAACAGAATCTCCTATAAAATTTAAACAAGCAAACAGGACTTTGCGGTCGCGTTTATTTTACGTGCCGACACGCTGCGTTATAATAGGCACATGACAGACCGACATAGTTCTTTTTTTCGGGTAATTCAGAGTGACCATCTAGCATACACATACAACCGAAACGTTTATACGTCAGCTACCGCTTCGCTAAGCGTTACCGGGAATCTTGCGGTCATCTCGGTAATCGTTCGCCATTTATTCCAACTTGTGCATTATAATTGCGCGCGCGGCGCATAAAATCCTTCTTATGCTCGTATCGGACTAGTCAACATCCCCGTGTTTCATATTTTTTGTTACGATTTATAAAATCATCTTCTGCATTGTCAAATTGTGTCTCGTGACGCAGATTTTACAATAATATGATAAGGAACGATGTTTAATATTTAGAAATCTTGAGTATTCTTATTTTGCAGAGCAATTTTGTTTACTCTCTTGCGACTCTATATACGTATAAAATACATCTTAAATACAATTATTTATTGTCACAATTTAATTATCTACAATTATTCTCACTCATTGAAATTTTAACTGTTTTGAAATTGTACACTAGTTTCATCTCTTTTTTTTCAATTCTTGGTATGTGATTCAATTCTTTTGCATAATAAATCTCGTACATATCGATCAGTCAGAAGAGAAATAACACGATCATATTATGTAGCGGTAATCGCGGTTCATCCCCACGTCGCATATATTATAATTGCGCTCGTAAAGCATACTTTTTTCGCCGAGCGTTCGCCGAATCAAACGAGTTCTCTCATCCCGCGCTACTTCGGTGGTTTTTGTTTATCGAAAATTCTCGATACTACGAATTCGCTGGGCAGACTCAATGAACGGTAAGCCGAGCGGGTTCGGATTGTCCGGAGAACTCTGCGGTCGTGTCCGGCCAATAATCGACGCCGCACCCCGCGTTCGTCTTGGGCGCGTACATTATAAATGCGCGGCGCGGCTACCAAGCAGGTATCCGAACGCGCTTCGCGGCGAGCGGGTAGTTAAGAAGCGGCTGCAGGTTGGACGCGACGTGTTACGGCTTTAACCGCAACAACGCGCCTCCGACCGCAGGAACCCTTTACTTTGCTCTTTACTCCTGGGACCCCGCGATCCCTAGGCACCTACCACCTCTGGTACCCCTCTTGCTCCTGCCGCAGCCGCCACCGTCGCCGCCACCACCACCACCGCACCGCGCCCATAATTACTGCGCGATGATACCAATGGTATCGATCATCATTGGGCTACTCTCTCTCGATGTTCGATTCCCCTCGACCAAGCCGTAATCCCTATTAGGCGCCGTAATTACACCCCGGTATTATATACTAACGTTACATCGCTATATACACGTATCGTAAACAGTCTTCTCTATATACCGGAGAAGCGCAGTGGAAATTGGCCCCCGTCGAGATGTTCGCCGTACTTGAAATACTTCACGAGAAAAGTCTCGTATTTCGCTCGCTGCAATTCACTCCCGGGAGTTTCCCGTACGATCGATATTACTTAATATTACCGCATTTCGAAAAGTGTTAGTAACGATGTTATGGATCGTGCAAGAATAATATCGATATACCGATATTACGAAAGACAATTTTTCACGTTTCTCTTTTTCTCTTGTTTTATATAAGTGATTAAGAATTACGTTGCGACTTAGTTGCGACGTAGTTAACGATCGCAGGAGAAGCCGCGGATTTATTTTAGAGTTCATTTCGTAGCTCGTCGGATCGCGGGCGCACAAAGGATGAGTCACGGTAGCATTGTTCTGCCGGACGAGGAGATACAACACGAATCATTTCCTGCCGTATCCCTATCTACGCGCCTTTACGTTCACGCGCTTCGCGCACGTATGTGTCCAACGCGTGCGTCGGTGTATGTGGAACGACGCGCAACGCATCTCACGCTCGAGTGCATGCGGCGTGCACCCGTCTAGTGTCTGACGCGTGCACGCGACGCGTTTTCTGCAAACTGTTTTACGTTTCGTGGATGATGTCAGCCGCTTGTCTAGCTGTAGCTACAACTCGCTTCATTGTAGCCGCAATTCTTATTTTACGCTCCATGTATCCGCGCGCATTTTTTTGTAATGTCGAACCATCGCTTGATTTTTTTAAGAATAATCTCAATTCCTCCCCTCCCATTAATTTCAATAATCTTTATGGTTATTTTTATAGATAATATGACAGCATATTTCTTTACAGAAGATACAATATTTTTAAAGTTGTATCACTTTGTAAGATGGAAAATATTGTGGGATGGAATGTAATCTCTCCGCGCGTCTTCGACAAAAATTCGATGAATGTGTCAATGATATTTATGTCGGCACGGAGGCATGATTGAAATAAAATCACGA
Organism: Cephalotes varians; assembly: GCA_037157785.1. Classification (NCBI taxonomy): domain Eukaryota; kingdom Metazoa; phylum Arthropoda; class Insecta; order Hymenoptera; family Formicidae; genus Cephalotes; species Cephalotes varians. Next base: position 526,420 of record JANQDE010000003.1, read on the forward strand.
TGAGGCGCATTAAATGACACGATGTTGCAGATGCTTAGAAGCTCGCATTCGCGCGCCGAGTAACAGATGCGCCAATCCATGACTGGTATCAGCGTACGCCGACTAAATATATTCCACGATTACGTTCGATTGCGGCGAAACGAGTCTCTCGCATGAATCTCGCATGAATCTCGTATGAATCTCTCTCTGCGTCGTTTCCGCATCCGCCTATCGGAAGGCAGGTGGCCCTCGCGCACGTTAATTTGTGGACGGGGAAATGGCGTTAGAATTCTAACTGAATTTCCGTATCGTAGATATATCACTCCGCAGAATTCGCTCATCCAGATCTGATATATCTCTCGCGCGAGAGTAGGAGAGAGCGCGAGAGCGCCGGCGTCTCAATTTTATCAATTCAATTATATTGAGGAAGCAATTGACTCGCGATAACGGACTAGTGCTAACGAATCGCTTCCTCCGTCGGCGATCATCGTTCGCGATCAAAATTAATATCACGACTGTGCGCGGGCTGTCCTCGCGCGTATCGCTTAATTTGTTCCTCGCGCTGGTATGCTCGTATGTCCGTAACGGACGCGCGCCGATGTTCACGGCTACTTTTGTAACTCATGTAACGAGTGTACGCCGGGTGCTCGAACATCGGTATCGGCACAGCGCGGGTATCTATCATAGCGACCAAACCGACACGCTCCATTACTTCTGCTCGCGAAAAATCGGGATGCTTCCGGCCACGCGGCGATTCCGAGGCGACCGAGATCAACGACGCGTCTAGGGTCGAAAGAAGAAGGTTGCATTCCAAATAATGTTCGATATTTCTCGATAATTTTTGTTAATCTTTCCTAAACAATATGTTCGAACGGCCGAATATTATTTGTAATTTAATTAATTGGATGCTCGATCGTTCATAATTCGAATTAAACGCGGTCGGAGGTGAGTCCGATTAAAATCGAGCCATACCATTGTACGAACCGGTTTTCGCCGTAGTAACGATAGGATTCGCTTTTTCCTAGCGTCGTCGGGCCCGAGCAAGGATCATTAGACACGACGTTCGTAATGATTGCATAACGTTATGCGTTACGTATGCAAGAGTGGCAGGTTATCTTTATGGCTACCGACATAACGAGCATAACGAACGTATTTCCGTCCTTCTCTCTTTCCATTCACTTATATCGCCCGTTGAATTCGATCGATCCATCAGAATTAATCTTATGTACGTTCAGTGGGTACCCTATTTATGCGCATCGTTCGAAATAGATACAAAAATTTTACGGTATTACAAAAATGAAATTTTATAATATAGAAGCTCGTTAGACCAGTTAAGAATTGTGAATGAAAACAACCATAAGCTTTGATGATGGAAAATCTCTATTTCTTCTTAGTGATTTTTTTGTGCGCAATGGTTTCATTTTCTGACGAGCCAATTTCTTCTCCTCTTATGTATATTAGTAAATATTAGGATTTGCAAAGCGGAAAGATTTAGAGCGGGTAAATGGAGCAAGAAGTACGAAGAGAAAGAGAAAGAGAGAAACTACCAAAAAATCGTACATCGCTTACTAATCATGATCATTTAAGCATTGGATTCCTTTTGTAATATATATCAATGTTCATTTGTCATTTATGTGGAATAAGACCACGAGTCTACTTTGTAAGATTTCCCGAAATACCCAAATACCCACCAAATACTCATCCTATGCTTCATCTGCTTGAATCGATATTATCTCTTATAAATTTCTTGTGACGAGTAAATTTACAGCCATCGATATGTTAACTTTCAGTATTTTTCTACATTGAACGCACTAAGATGCGTATTACCTCCTTAGATAATTGGATATCACTCAAGAATCTTAGATATTGCCCTCACCGATGTTTCCCTTTCATTACCTTCTACTATCGACATCGCAGCAAATCACAGTTATGCAAAGAAAGGCGGAGTGAGAAGGCTAGAGAAACCCGCGAAGAGACTCAAAGGAAAGTCGAAGTAAGGGCCCCCCACGAGCGACGAGCAGACCCAGCTCTCCGTGTGGTCCTCCGCTACGCCTCGCGGCGACCTCATCCCTTCTGTACTCATCCTCCCTTCCTTACTCCTCATCCACTTCTTCTTCTTCTTCTTCTCGCCGACGTTCTCTCCTCTCCTCGACAGACATAAATCTCGGTAGGTTGCATTTATACTTAATGTTGCCAATATCCCGCTTGATCCCCTCTGCCTCCTCTCGTTCCCCCTTCTCTTTACTTTCTTTATTAGTCGAGAGACCTACCACTTGGCAGGATCGAGCACGCGGTACGACACGCCGCACTTCGCTGGTTCACCCGGTCAACCCCGGCCGCGGCCGGGGTGAATTTATCGCTCCTTCGGTAATGGATAGCCACGACGCCGTACGTCATCGGCGTCTCTCTCGTGTAAGGAGTTAGGGTCGTAGCAGCGTTAAGAATCTTCGAGAATCAAGCGCAGAGATCGCGGCCGGATAGCCCGCGCTGTGTGTTCGCCATATCGTTCGAGATATCTGTCATACGATTATATTGCAGGAAATGACATAGCTCGCTGTTTAGATACTTCATGTTTAAGATGTTTTCACATCTCCATATTTTCCACGTATATGTGAAATGACTCAACCATAAGTCTGAAACTGTTAATCTCATAAGTCTAAAAATACTATTTAAAACTATTAAATTTGTTTGGAGACTTCTAAAATCTGAAGCGATCAATTGATTGATATTCCGCGAGCATAAATCGAGACACGTTTACCACGCATGAGATTGATCGACTTAACGCGCGTCAAATTAAATTGATGTGATTTCTGAGAAGAAGAATACAGCAAGTATATCATGCGTAAATTTAACGCCATTATAGTAATAAATGACTGTATATTGTAAACTATGACGTCAATAAATTATTACATTCCTGTCGAAAACAAAGAGAAAATTCTGGGTTTTTTTGTCATTTAAACCATAAATATGATATTTCAAATAAAGAACAAAATATAAACGTTGCATATTATACTTTTTAAAGATAAAGTCTTTAAACTCGACAGCGTCGATCTGTCAAGGAATGGATACAATCTGACATGTGAGGAGTGCAATTGTATGTCATTGTTTCACAGCACAAATCCCTTTGTCTTTCTTGCGTGTTCGATTAGGCAGCAACCTTGAATGACCAGAAGGAATTCGGTTCTCAAACTTCCTTGCAAAATTGCGCAGTTCCTGGTCCAGAAATAGCGTTCACCAAGTGCACCTGCGCTGGATGACGCGAATATACTATTCCCGTTTCTCTTTCCATGTCCAACCGGGATACTTAATTTTTCCTCGAAGTCATGATGGAGTGCGTAATGGCTCGCGATGCGCGTTTATCGGTCGGTTCGATGGTGATAATGAAGATACGTCGTAAATCATACATACGGGACGGAAACCTTTCCTTGCCCATGCGATTATTGAGACGTTATACTCATGGAAGTACAGGCGTACTTAAAGTAGTTATGCCGAGATCGATGTAATAATCGAGATCGGCGTCTATTAAGAATATACGTTTATTATATTTTTTTTATTCCGATTACATATGCTGCTATTAATCGTTATGTTGCTTATATATATTGCTTTTTCGCCGAAAACTTTTTCAATACGAATTAACGCGGGGATTAGATTTCAAGAGCTTTTTCGTTCAATGAAAAAACGTTGAGAACCGAGAAAGGGTGATTCTCACGTGTGTTGAAATGTCGAGAGAGAGAAACGGGATCGGGGGTGTCTCGTGCACTCGCTATCTACGAGCTCGCCAGAGCCGTTTTTCTGTCAATCTCCGCGTGATCCCTGTAATTTCCTGTCTAGAAAACCACGCCGTAGCTTTAATGCTCCATTGTCTCAGTCCATCCTCCCCCTCGCCGCATGTCGACTGGAGACCGTACTACTCCCGGTCTACTCCCACTATTTTAACTATGAACAGAGGTTCTCATCGTACGATAAGTTAAAAAAGAAAATCCAGCACGTTTGTAGATTGAAACTGTTGATGTTTTATTTGGATTGAATCATTTTATTCATTTTATTATTTAATTGCAAAATAATTATTAATCCTAACTCTAAATAACTCTAATCTCTATGTATGCCGAAATATTTCCGCTCTGTACCGACAATAATTTGATCATGAAACGGCGTTTTCACCATTCATAGATCGCAAATTAAACATACGTTTAGCAAATATAATTTGATTGGTGAGAAACAAGCTTTGCCTTTCTTGTGTGTTCCTTAATATCGCGTAATCTTCTTTCCGGAAGCACTTTATGCATTTTAAGCAACGCCTAGAATACAAAAGTCAGTGCTACGTAATGGATCTTTGGAACGGCAGGGACAAAAAGGATACCCATGAGGAAGTGTCTAGTATCAGCCACCACCAAACTCTGCGGCTACAAAAAAAATTATCTTGCCCATATTGCGCGTCGCAGGTAATTAATACCGCGTGAACAATAGTCGCGAAAAACGGCGAACAGTGAAACATGCTAGATCTTGTATTGTTTTGTCAGAACAACATAGTGCTGCGACATATACACGCGTATATTGTGTGTGTACGTGCGTGCATGTGACGGGGGGTTGCGTTCAAACGGAGACAAAGTGGTCGGTGCGAAGCGCGCGCGGTTAAGCGGGGCCTCGGGGCCTAGAAGAGGGTCGCGTCGGAGGCGGGTATGGTGAAGGGGAGGCATTGTGATGCGCCCGGAGATCGGTCACACGATAGACCCGGTCAAGGACGTGCTCCGTGTCGAGTTCCCAAGCGAGAGCAACACACTCTTCTTGTACACGCACGTGTACTCTCTGTAGTCTCTTTTTCTACCGTTTCGCTTTTCTGTCATCGTTCGCGTGATATAATAACGTAGCATTTTTATTTACGATTATTAACACTTTTTTTAGTCCGTAATTTTAATTGCTCGCTAAATTAGATCGGCGAGATAATGAAAAGTGAAATGGACGATTAACCATTCACCTTCTCGTAAGCGTCGCCTACATGTTTCATAAGAATAGCATTATAGCATTGTATGCGAAACGTGTACTGATGCAGTCAGGAAACACTACGCCGAAGTAATTACGAAATAAAATTGTGTTGATCGTAGATCGCGGGAGATGTCTATTGTTTTTGAAGATGCGGGTCAACTGAAACACTTTCAGTTTCTATTTTATTCTCGTAACGTCTCAATGTTAAAAATATAGAAAAGGAAATATAATATTTATATAATTCTCATATTATTATCAGGCTGTAACAAAATTATTGATTGTAATTTTCAATTATTAACGCAATCGATCAGGTGCGATACTGAAAGCGTGACTGTATTCGATCTTGGTTAAGCGCGCGTGTTTTACTAAATCCACGAGATTCTATTACCATCGATGTCCAATAAATCGATGTCACTTGTATTATGGCTGCCGTTCGTGTCGGTTAATATAATTAGACTAGTATGGTAGCACACGCTCTGTTATATTCGCGATTAAGGCGAACGTATATTACACTTTTGCCACACAAAATGTTCACAATCTTTCCTTTTCTTCTTTTCTATTTGTAAATCTTCTCTAAACAACGATTCTTAATCAAACGATCAAAGCATGATACACATAGGTGTTTTGGAAATTTAACTAAGTGAATTTTCATTTCTATATATGAAAATTCTTTTATATGAAATATATCTTCATATAAAATAAAAAATGAACGTTTTTTTCTCGAAGTAGAAAAACGCCATTGTTTTAATGTCGGCAAAATGTTGTTGCAATGAAAGTTGCTGGCAAACGGCTTCCGGAAGTGCTATATTCGGCGGTCGGCCTCGCCGATCGCCAGACGAGTACAGGTGCATCTTCCTTGGCCGTTGTACCTGATTCCCCACGGCCTACGCCGTGGCGGGTCGATCTGACCTCTCGCTTCCTGCAATTTGGCGTTCTTGAAAATCAATGTGGGCAGAGTTATCTCGCAGTTCCCATCGCGGCAGCGGTGGCTCTTCAGTTTGGTTCCGTCTTCACTCTTCTCTTTCTCCCCCCGTTTCCTCCACCTGAGAAATTGTAAAACGAGAAGCGACGAGAGGAAATCGACTGTGTTGCACCACGCTTAATGTCCCTTTTGTTTAAGATTATAATGCGAGGCCTTCATCCGTACTTCTTTAGCAACCACAGAAAAAATATCGGCGATCTCGTGACACAGTTATAACATGAATGCAAATCCAGTGCGTGAATGTTAAATGTGGAAAGTTGATCGAGTTATAAATTAGCTTGCGAATTGCATGAAATCGATGTCTAGTTTCAAATGATGTTTTGATCTCACAGTTGAAATCGTCTCTTCCTTTTTCGAATATGAACGGTACAAACAATTGCGAAAAAGAGTCACGCAATTGTGTGCCTCTTCTTGAGAACATCTTGTGAAATCGATGTCGTGCGATAACACCCAGATAAAGTTGCGCATATATGTTTATTATGTGATGATTGCGTTGGTGATTACTCATGCCTAAGTTTTCGCGAGGTGCGCGTGCGAGAGAAAATCATTTGATTCATGAGAAAGTGCATATTGCATATTGTTCTTAAATCTTCAAGTATCTACTAATCTTGCAATTATATATATATATATATATATATTAAAATTATTCATTGATTATTAAAATTTAATTTAAATATATGCTGAGCTAAAGATATTTAATAATTTTTTTTCTAAATCCTTGCTTATTATGTATGAAATTCTCACTTTGATTGATAAAAAAAATTGGAAAGTTTTGATAGAATATTCAGTGTATCAAAAAAATACAGGATTGCGTACACGTTTTTGATCGATTTCCAAACGGAATTACATCCGATATTGATTTCCAGTGGCCATTGTTTCGATATTGAACAACCCGCAAGGGATAAATCGAAGTCGATGTTGCATCTCCCTTCCGACTAATAAATCCATTCACTTGACTTACGCAACAAGCGAATGTCGTTTTTGCAGCGGAATTTCTATTTCTTTTATCACGACGAATCTTTTAGCACAAAATCTACCAGATTATTATATTTGAAAATGACAAAATAAATAAATTAAATTTTAGATGACTTGTCCAATTTCTGTTATGCTTTAATATATATACACATATATATATATATATATATATAAAATACACATATAATATATATAATATATATATGTATAATAAAACAAAATATTTAATAATTAAGAAAAAATACCTGAAAATGTCTGAAAATAATTTGAAAATTAAAAAATAAAATAAAGTTTTAATTGCAGATTGATAGTTTTCTGTTATAATTGCAAATTATGACAGAAATTCGCTTTCTTTCTGGGTTACTCGGAGCGAAGCTCGATTCAATGCGGCACGTTGAAACAATCCACCGAGCAAAGCGAACTACTTTCTGATACTCGTGCACATGCATGTTTGCTCGCGCTGGCGGCGAGCAAAGCGGAGTCGTCGGCGCGAACAATGGGGCCGCGGGAGCGCAGACAAGGACGATCCCACGTCGCCTCGTTGCTGCTATATATTCCTTGAGTTCCCCGCGATAGGTGCATTTCAGATGCGAGCCGATTTCATTATCGTCTTCCTCCCCAGCCTGAACTCGCTCACTGGCCTATCTTTCAGGCTCGATCACGCACCGTGGGAGAGGTTGGAGAACTGCGTTGCGACTTGAGACATCGAAAGCAGATCGTAAAATAAATAAAAGGAGGCAATATCAATTTTCAGTAACGGATATCCATTTTAAAAATAAATTTCCAAAATAAGAATTGTTTTATTTTGCAAAATTCGTGTAATATTCTAAATAGTAATAATTCAATTTCCAATTGGAAACACGGAAACGTATTACGTATTTTATTTATAGGTAGGAAACAGAAGCTCGTTGGCACAAGAGGTAAGTTGGCATTGCGTTCCGTTTATGTATTTATGGTGAAAGAAACAATGAAAATATTACCGTAAAAATATCACTATTGTAACATATATTTTTATATATTTTTTCCTAAGTTTTATTTAAGTCAAACAAGTGTAACAATAAAAAAAAAAAGAAAAATCTGATTTAATTAAAAGGAAAATTTCTATTACTATACATGTTATTTTGAGTAACAATAATAATTTGTTATAATGAAATGATTGAAGTATGTAGAAATAGGATATGTTTTGTTAATTTGACTGTTATCACGCGCGTAAGAAGTGTATGAACATTCGATTACAATTTAGCTTTGAAAAAAATCCTTTATATTTAATATTTCTATATTAAAGTAACATTTACGGAGTTATTCTTAAAATAGTTTACATCAATTTTCCTGTAACAGCACATTTTGCTATTTAATCATTATAAAATAACATTTAAAAAAAATACAATGTCTCAATGTATCAAGTATTGATAGATTTGTCGTATATATGTTTGTATAAGGGCAACTTACATCATATATATTAACTTGCCTCAGAATAAACCTGGGTACAATGCAACATATATGTTCGTATTTCACTTACTTCAAAGAAATTATACACAGAATCGTTCCTAGCAAATGTAGAGAAAGATTCTCTCTATCATATTAGCACAATTTAATAATTAGTTGTTTAAAAAGTCGAATGTCGAAATTGTGAAAACTGTGCCAACGAGTCTCAATGCTAGTCTCTCCTATGCTATTTGATGTAATGCGATATGTAAAATTCGCACTATCTTATAAGTCGGACGTAAAATGTTAGCATTACGTCGCTGTGTATAAGCAAATTTAAGGACGTACTTCGGAGTGCAACGCATGAGGCGTATCTGTTTAGAATTCGCTGGTTAGGTTGTAAAATGAAGGAAGAAGTAATGGCGATATTGCGGGTCGATTTGCGATAACCCGCGCATGCGAGATACATATAATACTACGAAGTTATGATTCCACATGTATGTGAATACGGACCACGGTATTGCACATTGCAGAGTATTTCACGACTCGCGATCTCTCGTAGAGTACCTGTTTACATTGATATTATTTGTTGAGCCTTAAATTATCACTTTGCCACCGTAAAACATCTTTTCTCCCATATTTGTACTCTGTACTGTCATTCCATAAACTATTATGCTAATGATTATGTTAATGACGGATGAAATCAGTATCTAATATGTAGTATTTGAGGGCAAATCTATGCAAGTACCTAATATTAAACGTATAATTTCTCATATTAATATTCTTCGAAATATCGATAGAAATAGTTAGGCTAAAAATTTATACGGAATAAAATCATTGATTTAGTTAGCAGCTTGGGTCAATTATCCTGAATTCTGCTCAGCGCTGTTAATTATAATAATTATTTGTTTGTGTAATCGGCTTTAGTAATTCGATACAATCTAAGGAATGTAAAATATACATTTTACATTTATTGCAATCAGATATTAAAATCGATAATAATTTCGATAAATTCAACTTTCGTTGTTACAGGTATTGTTAAATTAAGCGCGACATAGTACGTGTAAAGGATCACAAGCTATCAAATTTTCAAATTGACGAAAAAGTTAAATTAAGGGGGCATTACGCCTACGGAACGTTGCCAAGTAAATTCCGAGTTTAAATTTCCCGTGTTACACTATTCCTGACGTACGTAATGATAAACTCGTTAACGCTAGCGTTTTCGGCTAGCAGTCGTCAATTTTTAACTTGCGCATTTTTCACGTTGTATGTTCTATATTTGATTGCATGGTTTTATATTGATCCTCTCCGACATCACACAAACATTCATATCATTAGTCCGCGCCTAAAAAAAACATTGTATCTTCTTTTAATTGTATCTGTAGCTGTAGTTGTGTACTGTATGCTGACTGTTGCTCATGCCTCGTAATCCCTTCAAGTGTCGTAAAAAGCAAATTCAACGCGTAATGACATAACGACGTCTTTCACTAATAGGAAATTCTATATATACGCGTTCAATCTCGCACCTATTGAAAGCTTTCAAGACTGAACGACACATGAATGAATCGGATGACTCACGCAATTGGTGCGACACGTTTACATATTACGTGAGTATGAGTAATATATTACATGTCAATTATTATCCTAAAATATTATTTTAAAAATGTTACAATATTTATATAATTATGTTTCTCGCGAAAAAAAACATTATCTATGCAAGGTTCGAAAATAATCTATTTCATTATCGATATTGTATATATACATATAAAAATTATATATATTTTTTATGTAAATATTATTTATGTACATGTGGTATAGAAATTTTAATTCCGAATAAAGACGCGGAACATTTCCGCACGCAGCTTCGCGTTACCTTTCGTCAAGAGACACAGTAAACTTCTCATTCACAACAGCAAACGAAGGAACGAATCCACGTGTCTATGGCCACTCGTAGCTCTCGTCTCGTCTCTTACAACGCTGCTGATCCAAGAAACGATTTCTCGGTCTGCAGAGCTGGCGGATCAGAAAGCCATACGGTTGGTCGCCGATCGGACTGCACGACTTTGCGCTGCGCGCTCTCTAGCTTGTATCTCATTCCGAATAAATTATCGTTTATACGTCGGTGTACCGTAGCTGGTTACGGGAGTCAGTCAAAGTGCAACCGTGGTTCGCCCAATGAGACGGAAGCCGGTTTTCCGTGTGCTTCATGACAACGGAAAATAAAAATTTCACACATGCTCAGGAAAATCAACTATATAAGTATGTAGTTTGAAAAGAAGATAATCTAAATATACGATGACGTTCTGTTTGTGACTATTTTGTATCAGTATTTAAGAGAGAAAGAAGGAAAGAGAGAAATAGAAAAAAGAGAGAGAATGTTTAAAGAAATAAAAAAAATTTAAGATAATAAATTTAAGAAAATAAAACTCAAAATTTTACTTAAAAAGTTAAACGTTGAAAACTCAGAAAAGATACCGCTGAAAGTACATACGCTCAAATCGCGCGATACAACGAGTGCGCACGCTTTTGACTCCAATCGACCAGTAACTGCGCGCAGCGCGGATCTATTGAAGCTTCCTCTTCTCTTCTTCGACTTCTTCCTCGTCCTGATAAAGAAGCGAGACGCGGTGAATAGCGGCGAGGAGACGCGCGGTGTTTTCACTGTGTATTTACGGAAATTATGGAGCCCGCGAGCTGCTACTTTTCTGCCGACAGTGATTCGTATACTACTGCAGCCGCCGGGGAAACGATTACAGCTCTCTTGCACTTCTAAGAACCGTTGTCCCTAAGGTCCCGAGACCTTCACGAGTTGTTGCTGCTTCTTATCGCGAACCCCGGGCTACACCTTCCTGGACTGTAGACTTCCTCAAAACGCGATGTTGCAGCGCGAACAATTAGACGGAGAACGATCGTTCAGAACGATAATCCTCGCAAGACACTCTTTACGATATTTCATCTCGTAATTCATCTTGACGGATATGTTACCGTCTCGTAGACCCTTGTAATTCACACTTACGTAGCTTCAGGACAATTGCGCATAATGGAAAGCACAATGTAATTAAAGAGAATTGATCCAAAGTTGCATATAATGATGCAATTTCGATTTCATAGATTTTGATAACGTTCACCGTATTATTTCACTCGTGAGAGAAATGAAGTTTGATTTGCAGCTTGTTAATGGGCTACTGTGTGATGATCTTTAAATGAGCAGCATGAATATGAATCATGCAAGAGAGAATCAGAATTGTCAAAGTGAAAATGCGATTTATACACGCTACGAGTACTTCGTTAAAAAATCTGTTCGTGAGTTCTACGAGTTTCTATGTGTATGTAAGGAGATATTATTTCTGACTTATAAATATCTTTTAAGAGTCCATTATTTCTTCCTTCGAGACTATTTATGCTGAGATACTAACTATCATCATCTGATAACGGAAATCTTCGATCACGAAACTGAAACAAAATCATTTTCCGAAGTTTTTTCGATCGTTTGTGTTCATTTAACACGGAAGGTGAATCGAGATGTGACGCAATTTGCACAAGGTTGAAGTAACCGTGTGCACATGTAACGCGAACCAACACCTTTGTGTTATCTCGAATCTCTGCGAATAGAATAACAAATATAACGTTGCCGAGAATATAGCGACGTGTTCTCTCTTCTTTCTTTTCTGCCTAGACTACGCAAGGTGACCTCCGAGGTTGATGCACGAGCTCTCGATTGCAACGTCAGTCGAGCTCGTGGAATCAGAGGCGATCTTACCGATTTTGCTTTGTGCCGTAACGTAGCTGAATTATCTGTACACTCACGAAAAATATTAATTAGCTGTACCGTTATGAGACGGCGCGTGATTATGAAGGGCGACAGGCGAATTTAGTAATGTCGATTATTAAAAGTTGTATCGTATAACAGACGTGTTTGAATCATGTGCTCGTATGCGTTCCTATGTTCGAAAGGGGTCATCGCGGAAGCGCGTCGATCGCCGATGCCTTATCACGCAGACAGAACTCGATCGCCCGAAACACCATCAAAGATCATCGTCGGAGGAAGATCAGGGATCAAGCGTGGTTGGAATTTCAGAGCACGGCGGCGGGGGAACGATAAGGCAGAGATTGCATATCTCGTGCACGGTCCCCCGGCAACCGGACTCTAGAAACGGGAACGGGCCGCATCCGCTACGTAAAGGCGCGGCAGGCATAACAGCCGGCCTTAAAGCCCGGAAGAAAGTTTGTCGGAATCGAGCTTAACATCGATAAAATTGCATGAATATCGACGTAGTATTATAGATTGCACCATACTAGCCTATGCACCGCTGGGCGCATCAGCTTCATTAAGGTCTCATATTGGTTGAAATCTCTTGAAAAACTTGAAACAATTTTCAAGCGAATCAAAACGGTGTCATAGTCATTAAATATAATGGAATATATTTCTTCTTTTAGATATTAAGCTCATGTTTAGATATCAAATACCAATCTTTTGGACGATTTTTGGAAGATTTTTCTAAAAAAAAGCCGTTTCATCTTTTAATTCTTATTTTTAAAGATATTTTGCTATATTTATCATTATTTTAAGTTGATCGCGAACGCTAAAATTCTATAATCCACATATACATTTTAGTCAGTAACGAGAAATCAGTAACGAGACTTACACCTATGCCTCATTAAGTGCCGATTGTATAATCATCTACTTTCTCCGTCGCATGTCCCGTCCGCTTCATTTTGCATCGATCGGCAATCACCTCTTCGGTGAATCAAATTTCTTGATCGAGCAGAACTAAACAAATTACACTCGACGATCCAAGGATCCAAGAGAAATGCCAAATTGTAGCTTGCGGGCTGAATCTTGACCTGGGCTAACCAGTAGCTGGCTGCTTCTCTCTTTCTCTCTTCCTACCGATCTTCTTTACCGGAAGATACACCTGTACGGGCTCATTCATAAAAAGAGAAACAATAAGCGTACACTTTTACTGAGACATGAGGCTAATGTGGATTCAAATAACTTGAATCTTTTTCAGAAACTTATATTTGTGTTTTTATGATGTAATTTAAGTAATGAGCATTCTGACATACGTTTTATCTCGTTAGATTTCCGTCCTGGTGAAAAGCAATTCAAATAACTATAAATTCTTTCGTGAACATTAGGAAAATGCATAATACAAAAACGCAAACTTTTTCTGACTGAGATAAATATGTATTAAAAAAAAGTTATATATCAATTCATCTTAGAGTATTTTCAATGGTGGTTCAAGATGTTTTCAGATATTGGAATTGGATATTCAGAATTTTGCTTCGCCGGAGACTGCACCAATCCCGCCTAAGAAATCAGCCGTATCCTATTATATATTCCTCGGGGCCCTGCATGTCCCTGTCCCCCGGGGCAAGGACGCCCACAGTTCCCTCATCTCTGCCGACATCTGCTTGGTCGCTGGTCGCTACTCCTGCCACCGTAGCGATTCGTGCAGATCAGCAGCATCGGCAGCATTGCCTGTTGTTCTTTCTCTGTTTCGCTATCTATCTATCTATCTATCTCTTTCTTTCTCTTTTTCTCTGCCCGAAGAATTCGCGCATTCCGCTATCGACGTGATATTACCAGCAACAAGAGCACCGCGATCAACGACTAATGCTACCTAGGCGCTCTCCTCCTCATGTCCTCCTCTTTTTTGCCCGTCCGTTGTTTCCCGCTCTTCTCGCGCGTTGCACGCACGGCATATCTCTTTCTCTCTATTAGATCTGCGCACAGTGAATCGGATGTACTGAGAATTATGAGTAATGTGATATATCCATATGCCCGTGCGTTGCTGCAAATGTACAAAAGATATGATAGAACCGTATCAGCGACGCTTCGCAAGCCGATGATGTAGAACTGCAGACACGGAAGAAGGTTCATTGTGAATGCTTAACATCGTCGATAATAAAATTGCACAGGCGCCATATTGGTGTAGTATTACAGATTGCGCAGACTAGCCTATGCACCGTTGGACGCATCAGCTTCATTAATCTCCGTCGCATTGGCCGAAGTCTCTTGAAAAACTCGAAACAATTTTAAGCTCTCCACCGCCCTCGCGTGTCTCTATATCCTGTGATTCTCTATTCTTCTCTAAGACATAACGTTTATTTGCTGAAAAAGAATTCGAACTGGGATTTATACGTGCTCGCGCCTTTATGCGAATCTGATCTTAAATAGGTAGAGGAATACAAATTCTTAGTATAGATGCTAATAAGAAGAGGGAGCATCAATACTACGTTTCATGTGTTCGCCAGTAGAAAATCATCCGGATTCTATTAAGCCCTCCACGATGCTATCAATCGCATTAGTCAATTGATCGAATTGTTCAAATGATATTGGTCAATTCTCTCTCCGAGATCTCGGATCGATTTCCAACGTCGTGGACACAAAACTTTAGAAGCGGAAAGCTAATTGTATATATATATATATATATATATATATATAAAATACATGTCCATCGTTAACATATGTAATGCGTGATATTTTTTAGAGCATTGCGAAATCAATTATAACTAATTTTATTTTATCTAGCGTAAAATAAAAAAATGTTTTAGGAAATACATATATAATCGAATGACTTATTATATCATAATAGCAATCGAGTAATGTAATGATGCAATAAAAAGCGATAACGATATATGCACATATTATATCCATTCATCGAAATTAATTTGAAATTTCTTTCTTAAAAAGAATGAAAATATTCAGTGTACATTTATTTTATAATAAAAAATTAACTGAAAAATGGCAAATTAAAATTTATATATTTGCAATTACAACTTGAATATTTCGGCACAAAATCTGATGCTGTATTTCAAGATTTTTTATCTGTAATTAATTATGCGAAAAGAACAACTGATTATTTTGCAGAACAATAATTGGATTAATGCGCGAATTGAGATATTTCCTTGACCTCTCCTCTTCTCTCGGTTCGGTCCCATAATGATACATGTGTAGGCCGGACATTCAGGAAATTATGCGAATAACACGATATATCCGTATATATACAGAAGAAATATATATATATATATATATATTTCTTCTGTTAAGAAATAAAGCACCATTATAATTTACTATACATTTTCGTGACCGACTGATGCTTCCACGCATTCGAAATTCGCGCGTTGCAACGACGATATTATATGGCAATTTCGATTTTATAAAAGGATTCATGTAATAGAAGCTGAAGCATCAAAAATAAATGATCGTAGAAGCCGTTATCGAATTTCTTGGTTGATCGCCTTCGTAATTGGGGTATTTTAATTTATCGCCTAAGAATGTAGTAATAATATTTGGTAGTAAGCAATTGCTTAAGCAATGGTGCGATATATTCACGGCGGTTACTCTAAAATTGCGGATAAACGCAGCTGAAATTAGCTCACGTATTAACCCATGCTACCCCGACCCATGTTAGGTATTTGTAATTGATATCGTATGTCTTGAAGAGGTAGACTTCCATTTTAATTACTATATGATAAGGTACAAGGCGGGAAGGATATCAGACAACATTTTCCGGTATATCTACCGCATGAATTGCTTTTTGCCTAACGAAGCAAAAGAGTAGATCGAGGTAGCGAGCAGGATCGGATGTATGTGTATACATATATATGCGTGTGTATGTGTAAGCCAAAAACGAAGCATCCAGCAAACAACCGTTGTATCCGTGCAGTTAAGTGCGTGCCCCTCCCAAGGAATCATCCGCTTGGTCCACGTGCGTGCTCCGGACACCAGGAAATTGCGAGTAACGCGATACCCGTCTGTTTCTGAAGCTGCAAAAGGCAAAGAAAATAGAAATAACAAGAAAGTGGAAGCCGCAATAACTATCGCGCGTTAAGGTCTCCGAGGTTAGCTATCTCCGAGTGAAACACTTGTCGTTGTGAAAAAGAATGATACGGGAAAGAAAACAAGTGGTGCATTCTAAAGTTCTTAGTAGCTGAATCAGGAAAAGATTAACAAAAATATAAGAGGCATTCGAAATAATTTAATACATGAATGCATTATAATGCTTGAATGCATTATAATGCTTTCGATTTAATATATCGACTCACACGCGAAGATGTTCGCTTTGGTAACAGAATGATATAATGGCCATGACATAATAAGTGATATCTCGCCGCTGAGTGACTCAGCAGAGGTGTGAACGGGGTGCCGATTGAGTGGTAAGATCACTCGAGCGCGAATCCATCGACTTTCCATGAGAAGAGAGTGCCATGCTATATGTTAGTATCCCAATGCGCGCCGCAACACGCCGTCCGTTTATGCTAATGCACCGCCAGATAGATCATTTTACTCTGTTGTTTCCACCGTTCTTGGTCATGCTTTCGGTGTTACTCATTCGTGTCGCCAACGAGCGCGAATAAACTGGAACGGTTATTGGTTCGATATCGGCCGACAATGCAAACGAATGCGATTTTTTATTGAATTGTTGAAAAGATATAAGAAAGATACAAGCTATAAGAAGATAAGAAGAAGAATCACACTTAACACATAAGTCAAAGGATAGGAATATATGCTGTCATAAATAATTTTTACATCACATAAATCGATGTAACGCGTGCTCTTCTTGATGACAAGTGAAAATTTGCGATGGTACTAATAGGTATCAAAAAATAGGAGGAGAGCTCGAATTTTTCTTCTATTTGTCACAGACTGCTTGTCATAAAAGATTTTACTTGTGATGTCGCTATCACGAATGAGACGATCATCGACACGATTCACCGTAGTCATTGCAGTAAATTAACCGTGAGAAGGCTTCGCGCGAATTGCGAAATCATCGAATTCTCTTTTTATTTTTCTTCTTTCTTTTTCTTTTTGACTTATTCCTTATAACTATACCAGTCAATTAATCGAAGTACCAGGAATCTGATAATAGTATATCTCTCGTTACTTATCGCTGCTGTCCTTACCGAGGTATAAGATAATGTGTTAATCTGTGATGCTTCTTCTCTCTCTTTGACAGCCACTTCCTCTTCCTCTTCTTTTTCTTCTTCTCATTTCACCTCCGAGTGAAATGCTTTCCTCAGACAAATTCTCATTGTTATAGATTGAGTTTCAAGGAAATTCTTGGTCTCTCTGCAAGAGATTTCATTGTTGAATGTCCTTCTCCGCGGAAGTTTCATGCGAATATTGTCTTATCCTATCGTATGACCTGTTATGTTTTTCCGCCCGAAGACGTATTATAAATTCCTAAGTGAGTGACAAGTTGCATATTCACAAATTCATGTTTCTCCTAGATATTTCGCGTGACAAACATATTGATCTTTTTGCGGTCTCGAGAAAGCGACGAGAGGACGAAGTGCGGCTTTAGCTGCTGGTTCTGCCAGTGACTTGACTTAGGTAGTACGATTACGCAAAGATACTTACATAATTTTGGTCCATAATTTACTTACGCATATTCGTATCCACTACTAAACATATCGTTCACTAATAATTAACCAATCAACTGACTTAATCTCCAATAATTGCCTTGCTTCTATATTTCGATCGATATCGATATCTGCCAGTTGACTGGAATGGAAAGACAGATCATTTTTTTCTTTTCGAAATGGTTCTTTGACTGCTTGGAAGGGTCGAACGGCTGCTGCTCATCCACGTTTCCACCGCGCGGTTTGCTGAGGGTGATGGCTGATAAACACGGACAGGCCTCGACGTATACCTACGTGTCGGACGTTCGAACGTAGTCACGCGAGGAGTTGTTGTTTCTTTTTCATCCATTCTCCTCCTCTTCTTCGTCATCCTTATCCTTATCCTCTTCTGCTTTTCTCTCTTTTTCTCTCTTTTTCCCTCTCTCCCTCTCTTATACTCGGTCGGTCATTGGTCTCTTCCGCGTGCCGATTTAGACGTCTCCGCCATGAGTATCCGATTCCGATCTAAACGAGATCTTCGAAGTACGAGAAGATAACCACTCGCTCTTCTTTCTCTTCTTCATCTTCCACCTACTATTCGCTTTCATAGTTCTTTCCTAGCTTTATAATGCGCTTAGAGTATCTTCAGTGGAAAGTATTTGTGAGATTACTTATCGATTCCTCAATAACGACTAATTACTCGAGGATGACAATGAACATATTCGTACCAAATTTATTTATTTATTAGATAACTTGCAAAATAAGATTAAGCACAAATAAATATCTTGAATGCAATTATATTGCATATTTCATTGATTTTATCCGGAAAAAAAGCAATCCTAGATTCCAATACAGTTCATTTCATTTTTGATTAAATCTTCATTTCTCTGCTACGCTACTAGTTCACGAAAATCAGAGTCAAAATTGACTAATTGACACGAATTAATTTGAAAAGTTCCGATGGGGAGTTCCAGGTGTCATCTGGTCACTCCTGACACTGCTCGCCAATGATCAATAACCAGCAGCCGAGACCGCAGAAAACGATGCACCGCAGAAGACGATCGGGTCCATCGAATCGCAACAAAACCAAGTCTGCAAGAGACAAATTCTTCTCTTCTATTTCCTCCCTCGCGCGCGCAGCTTTCTTCTTCTTCTTTTCCTCTCAGTTTCTCGATTTCAGTGGATTAGTTCTCGCAAAGTTGAGCGTGAGATCTTGGTTACCTGAGAATTATCTTTATATCGACAACGACTCTGCGATGACAAAACGGTGCGATCATTTCTTAACGGAATTCCATTACCGCGAAACTGGAGAATTAAAATCTCATACACATCTAATACACAATATCCGTCACAGATACAATAAAATCTCCGTCGGGCCGTAAACTTAATTTTTGCGGATTCGCGAGGCTAGATAAACGTACTACCTGTTTCCTGATTCGATCGTCGATGTATTTCACATGCACATAAAAGACTTTGAAGCGGAACAAAAAGAGTGATGGAAAATGGATAAAATGAATCTTATCTATGTTATATCAAAAGTTGATCACATGGTACTGTTGGCGGAATTAATACCGTCATCTCACGGTGATGTAAGTAGTGATTCCATCTCTATTTGAAATTGAACGATCGGTTTACATTGATCGAATCTATAGAGAAAGATTCGCCGCGTTAACACGAGAAACACACATAAACAAATGGAAATGTTAGAAGTCAAACGGAATGATCGAAAGCATACGCAATCGATGGCTCTTATCGATGACGCGTTAGAGTTTGATCGAATCGCAGAAGTGTATTTTTCCAGTGCCTATTTGTTGGATTAATATCGTCATCCAACTTAAGCGATGTCCATCTCTTTCTTCCTCCCTCCCTCCCTTTCTCTCTCTCTCTCTCCCTCCTCCTCTTCTTTCCCTTCTCTCTCTTTCTTTCTTTCTCTTTCTCCCCCTAGAATCCTTTCGAGGGTAGAAGGTGGAATCGATTTGCCGACGAAGCGCCACTTAGCGCTGCGAGTACGTGCGCGCGAGTGAACGAGAACAGTGTTAAGAGCCTCAGTACGGACAGTAAAGAGGAATCGTGAAACATGATTCAGTCGACTGCGGGCCGCCTAAGTGCTTCAGTCGAAGAGCAGTGAAGCGCTAGCAGATTGAAGGGCAATTTGAATCCTTTGAACTAGGACTTAGATACACGTGGTACATGTGTACGTTGGACGACGTCATGGATCCTTTCTTTCTCTTTCTCTCTTTTCCTTCACCTGTTACGACGTATTGCATTATATAAAACAAACAAGATAATAAAACATGTATTCCTCTCTCTCTCTCTCTCTCTCTCTCTCTCTCTCTCTCTCTCTCTCTCTTGCACTTTGAATAATAAATATACAGATCTATCATATTACTAGAATAATCTAACAAGTGATTGAACATTTCGCACAGATAATCGATACACTGATTACAATTTTTAGAACTTTAAAACATCATGAGATCAGAATTTGATGATCGAAGAACAGCGAGATGAATATCATAAGAGTATTTGCAAGATTTCAAAAGTTTATAGATATCTCGTACGATGTAAATTTCGCGATACGACGAGATCTGACAATCTGTCAGACCACACGGTAACTACCGTTTAGAAACGCTCCTTCTCTGCCGCTATTCTCTTCGTGTTTCTCGTCTTATAAATAGGGATCTTATAAATAGGGAAATATAGGAAGCCAGGGTTGTACCGCGGTATAGTAGCCGTTCAATGAGTACCTACGATGCAGAACTAATGCGATGCGTCTGCGATGGGGATAACAACGCGTTCGGGGAAAGATAGATCGCAAGATCGAAGAAAATCGAAGCCCGCTAGGCGATGACGCGAATATATTTCACATCCACCCACAATCTCGCGTACACGCTGGTTCGAAGATATCGCTTCTGTTGCGAAAAGTGGATATTGATGATATACCGTAGAGTGATAAGAGTGGTAAGATAAGCTTGAATCGTGATTTTCGATGGAGTTTCGACCGAATGAAGCGAAACATCGCCATGACGACAGATTAGTAAATAAGGAGTTGCGCGATCGATATCAGATTTCTTGATAGACTAGATTTTGCGAAGCGTTCTACGAACATTCTGAAAACGATTATTATATGAAAATTGCGTAGCGCGATCGATAAACCCTTAAGCTATCATGTAAAGATAATGTAACTTATTTGACCATGTAATTCACCTATACAGTTCGTGATTTGCAAATGCAAAGTCAAATAACGCACGAATAGCAGTCTATCTATTAATTACTTCATTGGAAAATATTTTCTGCAAACGTTCGCATTAGCGATCTAATCAAAATAAATAAAAATTAACGAATAAAATATTGATAGATTTGCTCGTTTCTTACTCGATCCTTTTTGAAGAATCACGCCATTTCCAATCTCGAGCAGAAAGTCAGAGCGCGACGGAAGCAGTACATCGCGAGAATTGTTTCTAATGATGAAACGATTAAGATCGTTTGTGAAGGCTCTCGTCAGGGTCGTACCACATTGTGATTGGCAACTGTAACGGTACAAGAATCGATTAGCAATTAACTGTGCAATAATGAGAAATGAAATCGTCTGGTCAACCTTCTTGCGTTGCCGTTGCAAAATGTAATGATGTCAATTCGGTATGCCATTCGCGCTATGTTCAATCCTAACTCTTATAATTAATTCTCAAGATTATAATCTGCGCGTTTATCCCATTTAAAATATCAATTGGTAAAAATTTCATTATTTTTTTATTATTTGATTTTGTGTTGAATCATTGTGTCATTTAACGAAGATTTCGATTACCATATTTGATCTTGTACAAAAATTAATTAACAGTCTACTTCAAGTCTGGAGAGGATATTAGATCTTTCATACAGATTATTCGCAAACGTCTTGCGCTTCGCGATATGCTGCCTTCCATCAAGTGTGATATTCCTCGCCATGTTCGAGCTCGAGTCGAACGAGCTCAGTCGCGAAATTACTGAGAAAATTGTTCATAGTCGCGTCATTCGGCGACTATGAAATTTTTACATACAGCCGTTCCAATTTTTATATCAATCACGACGACGTCACCCGCGTCGTTTTCTCTCGTTTCCGCTTCTTCTTTCTCCATCCTTCTTCCTACAGCTCCTCTCGTCCGACCATCCTTCGCCTCTGCCGCCCTCCTTCCTGCAGTTATATTGTCGCGGCCGCACGGCTCGTAAACATAATTACGTTGAGTTTTTATTTCCATGACTTTTTTACGTCCAGCTGCGGATGTTGGTATATCTGCTACTATCGCTGCTCATTGTCGCTGTTTACGACCCTATGGCCTTTTCTCTGTAAGGTGTGTAAAAGGAATACGAACGAATTCGGCCGCTTGTTTTATCACTCATGCTCTCGTTTTATTGTTACGTATCTGCCAGATACTTACAGCGGTACGTTACAGCGCAAACTTCAATGTGGCTAATAATTGAATACGCTGCTCCCTTACTGTACTTCTCTAACGCCTTCAGGAAGTCGATGAAAGTTGTCTCCGTTATTCTAACAAAATAAGAGCAGCGGAGCACTATCGTAATTATATGCAAGTAAAGAATTCCAATTCCGTAAAATGAAAAGAGAAAGAGAAGCGCCGCGGGTTCGAACCTTACGTATAAGTACATTCTCACACGCATACCGTCATGAATGCAGATTCGATAATTTTCTTCCATTGCACGCTATAAAATTCATATCATCTATCAGTGCGAATGCTTTCATTAATATCCGACGCGCAAAACGACCCGTTCGGATATTAAGTCACGTTTTCTTTGCTATCGCTTGGATGTTTCCCATGAAAAATTGATATAAATTGTTTAATTCGTTCGCAACGCATCTTCAGCGCTGAAAATTACCGCGCACGGTATGTATTCTTCTCTCTTCATGTTCCGCACTCGAATATTCCAACCGACCTTTCAGGAGAGTTTTGATGATTCTTAATGAGCTATAAAATGTATATTCCACGATTATTTTACTACGTTACGCGAACGTCGAATACAAATTCTATGCCGAACGCTTATATACAAAGGAATTCTATAACGTAATTTTATCGCGAGTGTCATATCTTTTCTCTAGTTGGCACTGGCATATATCTAACGATCATGTAACAATATTTTATTAATATCGTCACCGTGCAACTTATACCCGGACTTTATTCAATTTTGCAATATTACAATATTTTAATGTTGCAATATTATTTTCGAACAATCAACTTATCTTGATCTATAAACAAATGTCTGTTTAAAACATTTCTTCCTATGAGGAATTACAGATTTTTCTTTCACGAGTGCGCACAATCATGAAATTAATACTGCAGACAAGAATACTTCCCAAAGCGTTTATTGACGTTTCCATTTAATTTCTCGAGGGTAATCGCCAATTTTCGAGTGTATGAAGCTTACACTGATGACAAGGCTTGTATATATATATATATATATCTTTTATATATATATATATATATATATATATATATATATATATATA
>JANQDE010000003.1:549633-615644 GCA_037157785.1 Cephalotes varians
AAGGCTAAGTTATTGTTCTCTATGCCTCAGATTTTAATCCATCGTAAACATATTAGATTCTATTAGATAATTTTAATTTTCCATGCATTCTGTTGCATTATTTATTGTCAATTGAAAAAATATATAATTATGATTAAAGAGACATGTCTTTTGTTCTAAACATGTTCAAAAACATAGTTTTTCACAATGTCTCATAAGACTTAATTTCGTTGGCAAAGTCAAATAAAGCAGCGTGATAACTATAACAAGCTATAACGATAACAACGCGTAATAGCGCAACGATCATTGGCGGCTGTTAAGGAGCCGTGAATACGCGCAGCACGCGTGGAATCAACGAGCCATAGCGAAATACGCATGCTGCATGCATCCGACTATTGTTAGCCATCGCTAACATCGCTATCCTCCTATTATGCAAAGTATTCTCCTCGTTGTCACTCTTATATTTAAACTTTATTCGTAGCTGGTTCAAGCGCAATGATTTTGAAATTTCTCACTCCAGTTTTCGCATCGGCACGCTTAGGCGTGCAGGAATAAATGTTTTACTGAGAATTTGTATTAATTATTCAGTGAGATTAAACGTAACACTATAAATTTATATCGCTACAGTCTGATTATCTGAAAGTCAAATATCCGCGATCTTTTCCCTTTGAATCTTGATGTTTCAAGACGAGATGTGAGGTTTTTGTGAATGGGACTGATCAAAAAGAAAAGATATTTTCGTCCCGCATTTCCTCATATAATTCGAGGAACAAAAGAATGTCGTGCTTTCCACCGAAAATAATTTGCGGCTTAACAGCCTATCATCCTAAAACCGCAATCCCGCTTATTGCACACCCGCGTACCAGTAGGAAGAATGGGTCGGTGTACTCAGCTGTGGCCATGCCAGCCATTATCCACGTCCGGTCAACTGTTTCTAAACCCCGAAGGTACGTCCTGTCGTTGGTAGCGAATATTTTGTACGCACTCTTTATCTTTCATTACAGAAACGTTTATTAAAAAATATTATTCTTTCGACGTTAGTAGTCCATTCATTAAGTTCGTTCATCGATCAGATGCAACAAAACTTTCAATTCCGCTTGTTATAAGAAGAAGAGAGTGTGGAACAGAGCAAAAATTGCGACGGTTATCACGGAATAAAAACTGTAAGTGGTTAGCAATTTTATTCGCGTCTGAAAATTGACTTTAACCCGGAAGAGTGACTCTATTGTCAGATAGATCGACAGATCGACGAAACTAAATCGCGACGTACTTTCACGATGTTTCTTTAACAGGCTTGCGGTTTCGAACCTGGCGATCGGCGATAAATACAGTGAATTGGAGGATCTGACTTTCAAAAGTTGATTTTTCATCGTTATGTCAATCCGGAACACGTGCATGTGCGCGCGCGCGCGCGTGTGTGTGTGTGTGTGTGTGAGATTGAGATTTCCATAATATTCTCAACTAAAGTAGAAGGAAATTTCGAGTGGCGCTTCGTCGAGCGAGCTTGGAAACTCGGGTTGGTACCGCCGTCGTCAGATTTTCGCTTGTGCTATGCTTTCTACCTCGCAGGATGATGCATTTTCGAACAATTTGCGACAATACGACGCGCTCTGGTTCGTTAACGGCCACAAACCAGGCGACGGAGAGGATGGAAAAGTGAGCGGAAGGTGGTTCTATCCTTTCCGGAACGCTTTAATAACTTATTTACGAGACAGAGACCAGTACTTTCCACGTAATCCGGAAAGCATACTTTAAATTTCCTACAGTCAAGATCTTAATTACTCGTAACAAATGCACTTTAAGTTGCGTTTAAACACGTTTGTCATCAATTTCCCATAAGATTTAGTCGATTTTTGCCCAAGTTATTCAAAATAGTCGATAGCAGACAAGAAAATTGAAAAAGAAAGCCGTATGCAAATATCTCGCGGTAACGGTAAACTTGGTACAATCTCATTTGTGTAATAACGATGATAGTTGCTATCGAAATAATATCATCGCGACCGCTAGACCACGGCGCGAACAAAAAGTTCCGCCACCGGTTCCACCCGACTCGCTTAAATCACTTTCGTATTTATCACACACATCGTGCCGTAAATATCGTTCGCTCCATGCAATGTGCGCGGCATTGCGCGCTCGAAACAGGCTAAGGATAGAACGGTGCGCGGTCAACGATCGGTTTCCGGCACGGGGAGCAGCAGCCCGGTCGCGCATATAATCATCATATAATTATTAATCCCCTTGCGGAGACACGTATGACGCTGCGCGATTTATCGTGACAATTAATAGTGCGCCTCGAGTTTTACGATAAACAGGAAGTGGACTGGCGGGAGACAACGCCTGTCGTTCCTCAAATAAATTGCACGATCGCGCCAGGATCTCGGGTGATACCTCTTGCCGGAGCTTAAGGCTAACTCACACTCGTACACGAAAAGATAAAAGATGGAGTTAGGGCGATGAAGACTATAGAAGAAACACAATTTATACTCGCTTTATACTGTGTAGCGATAATTGCACACACACATATATATATATATATATATATATATATATATATATATATATATATAATTATCAGCAATATTTATTGTATTGCGCGTGCACACACATACATGCTAGCTAAGTTATTTAGTACTTTAAATATTTAAATATTAAAAGTGATCAAATGTGTGTGCGTACACGCGATATGTGGTTAGGAATAATGGAGTAACAATATGATCCTTCTCCTCCTCTCCTCTCTTTGAGTAGCTCCGCTACATCTCTGGTACGCGATAATAGCGTACGCATACAGGCATGTCTAAATTGCACAGATTGCCTTGAAATTGATTTAAGGTTCTTATGATTTTCCGGTACAACGTCGAAATATGACCAGATGCGTTTCGCCGTGCTCACTTATATTACTCAGATATATGAGATATACTTTGCAGTTTAGCGCTTCTTGCGTGGCGCACAGCGATGCGGCACGTGTCGTGTATTGCTTTTTGCGACAGTTTGGTATCTTCATCGCAGTTTGTCGCTTCCGCGTGCTACCTTGGAAAAATTCGCTCGAGTCAATGGGATTGTTGAAACAACGTTTAACCGAGTGTTTATTTTAATTATTTCGCGCCATAATGTAACTAAATGATTTAAACAGCATATCATATTTGCAAAGAAAGAAGAAAAAGATTTTTCAATCGGACATATCGAGATTATTTTCAGGACAGACGGATTGTGAATTGACCTTTAGGATATCACGGATCGTTCGGAAAAGCGCGACGCGTGAGCATGAGATAGTGGACCAAAATAAAAGGAGAGCGAGATGAGGATGAGAAGAGGGAAAAATGTTCGCCGAGGCGGCATTACTCGGAGCGTCACGCGAGCCCGTGATTGGAGCGTGGCGCATTAGTAACCTGTTTGTTGCTCGATAAAACAGCCATCGTCTAAAGATTTACTAGATTTATAGACCGGTCATAGAACGATCTTATGCGCTGCACTAAGCAGATCGGCCTGCTAGCCGGCCGGGCTCCGCGCTTGAGATCACGTAGTTAGGTGCTTAGGATATCTGGGCACACAAGGATGAACGTGCGCAGCTACGTATGTGAAGTATCTACACCGCTAACATGAGTTCTACATTGATCTTGCGCGACCTACGAAAGATCGATCCGATCGCTGATTGCGAGCGCTCGGTTAATCGTACGTAATGTTAAAGGCCTGCCTTTAGAATTAAGTAATAACCGCCTTTGCTCGCTGCCCCGCGATCGTCTGCGCCGTCCTTGCTACTTGGATTTTCCGCAAACTTGTCTTTAAGTCACGGAACCACCTATTTGATGCCTGCTTGCATCGTGCATCACGTACAATCGAGCGATACGATTTTCATTTCGCGGAAATAGGCGTTTAGCGATGTTCTACGCCGATTTTAGATATCCTTATTGAGAGGGCTTTATTCTTTAAAGTAAGTACAAAGTCATGATGTGAATTGTGTAGAATAACAATTCGATTTTTCAGTTGAGAATCAAATGCCAATTTACACGAAAAATGCAAACCGGACGGATAAAATCAACATTTCTGGTACTCGAGCATCGTCGCGTTCTCAGTAGAAGTTGCCAACTTGGATATTCACGAAGTACTTTTTCTCGATCGAAATGCCGATAAATCGTTGCACGTACTAGCAAGTAACTATGGGAATAACTAGGGAATCTCTCTCGCGGAGGACCGTAGGACGCATTGAAATTCCGCTCCTTGAGTCAAAGAACGGACCGACCGGGAACTTCTTTCAGATGGGATGATGACCGGACGAAGTCGAGGGGGTAGATTGGAAGGAGCAGGACGAGAAAAAGCCTAAGAGGCTCGAATGGTATTCCGGATCAATTAACCGAACGGCGCGGAGGTTAACGCGGATATGAAAAGGGACGACGGCGTTACTAAGCCGGGTGAACGAGGCCTCTGGTATGCGTGTACAACGCAAATGGTAGGCCTCGCGGAGGGAACGCTCGTAAGCCGCATGAAACGTCGAGTAATTCTATCGAGAGTGGTTTATCGTGCGAACACACGAAGGAGGAAATAGATTGTCACTCGCGATGAATGCAAAGTCCAGAAATACCTGCTCTTATCGCTTTTTACAATTAATCAATGTGTTCTCCGCTATCGTCTTAATATGTTTATAGAATATGTATTATAGAAATTAGAGTTTCATTTTTCCATATCAATGTTTTTACAAGAGAGTATGTATATATAGAGCGGCAGAGAAGTAGAAAATTTGAAGATGTGTGAATCTTTGGAATATGCTGCAAACGTGGTTGACAACTCTCGGTTAACGGTCAGCGCGCGGCACGTCAAACGTCTATAACACCATCGGGGAGCCGTTTATCATGTGAACACAAACGAGATTGTCACCTGCACACGCGTGAGCACGCGTCCCTGTACTCCCCATATTCCATTCGTACACCAGGTGTCCGCCTTTATTCGATAGAATCTCGATTTCTATTCGCCGTCTAGAGTGCAAAAGAACTGATTTGAAATTCGTGACGGTGGTATTCCAAACGTGTCTCGATAAAATTCTGATATGACTAGATTAAAGTGCGTTTATTGCAGCAACATCGCCATAAAAAATAACAGACTCATACTTTGAAAACATCATATTGTTAATTCGTATAAGAAAGCTTTCTTTTGCTCTCCCTTTCTGTATTCAAAAGTATTCAATTTTTCATGCATAAAGAATTTTACTTTAAATATTAGCGATATACGTTCACCCGGTATATATGTAACACGGGTTTACACACGGATATATTTGCTAAGACATATTCTCAGTTACATGTGCATGCTATTTGCCACCTAAGTCCACCTATCACCTGTATCGCGTAAGACACTACCGCTATTGTTCGCGATACGCGGATCTATTCACCGCGAAATATCATAATCTGTATTTTCGCGATGGATCTGAATGATACTAAAATACTAATGATATTAGATTATAGATAACATTTATCGAAAATTTCTAGAATTTTAAAAATCTCTAGAAATTTAATACTTTTTTGCAAATTAAAATAAAGAATCGTAATCAATTAATAATTTTGTATATCGCGAGGATTAATTGATGGTTCTTGTCGTTTTTTCTTGCATCTTCTGTACACATTAAATCACCTTTAATTATTGAAATAATGTTAATAAGTAATCATAATTGGATCGAAATCGAACGAATAAATTTGCAGAACTCTTGCATGCGATGTATCGAAACGGCAATATAATATCAAAATTCAAAAACAGCCGTGAGTTCATACATCCTGAGATATATATATATATATATATATATATATATATATATATATGTGTGTGTATATGGCGTCCCGCGAGCGCGGAAGCCGAGGATTACAAGCGGTCGTCTTTATCGGCCTAACTTATCATAGACTTTTGTGAGTCAAGGCAGTTATGCAAATAGAGCTGCCAGTCTCTGTTCCTCTTTTCCTTTCTTTCTTTTTCTTCTCTCGTTTCTCATTGTTTTTATAGCGAATGCATTCGTGGTGTGTCAGAGTCTTACTGTAGACCCTTCTGGTGAACGCCTTTGCCAGTAGACGTTACTCTAACATATAGCTATATCATACTGCTAAAATCGCGATTCGAGCTAGTTTTAAGTTCGATTTAGATATCACATATTTATTGGAAATCTCCAAACATTGCACAGTGTTCTAATTTTATGTACATTACGTTATTAATATGTAGTTAATCATTCGTTTTTAATTCTTGCAGCTTTCTAAAACTTTCTAAAATTTTAAAACTTAGGTATTAATGTTCGAAATATTTCCAATTTATTTATCGATAAAAGATAAGATAAATTGTGCCTAATCGGCACAATTTGCAAGCAGAGAACTTCTTAAAACGTCGGTGCATCGATGCATCCTGCTCGGAGGCACGTGGACACGGAACTGTCCGGTTGTTGCAATTCCGCTTCTGGGTTCTCGCGAGGAAATCATCCGCATTATCCTCCGGCGCACAGCGAGATTATGATAATTCCTAACGTTGAGGTCCAGAGAGTGGATGCGGATTCTTGCATCGTACGGAACAACCGATATATCAATGTTGCCGCACGCAGCAACGGATCAACGTTAGATCAACAGCGGGATTCGCGGCAGTCAACGATGCTAATCGAAAATTGGGTGTATCCCTCCTCCATTACAAAAAAAACTGTCAAACAAAGCGGCCAGAACTTCATCGAGAAATCTTTATTTTTTGCCATTTCAAAGACAATTTAATGAAAACGTAAATTGTCGCCATTAATGAATCTTTACAACGAGATATTATGTAAAGATTCATTAACGGTTATAAGTCTAATATCTACGGTTTGAAATTGGCACGAACAACACCAATCCGTGGATTAGCAAGTAGAGATACAGAAATAATTCACGTTCGAGTGTATCACTAATTGTGTTTACAATGACAACGAAGATTTACAATTTTTCATGCATTCACTGATCAGATTGATCGTGTCGAAGGAGATTTTTTGTAAGGTGATAGCACATTCGCTCCAGAAACAAGCGACATTTATATACATGTTACATCCTCAATTATAATTATTAGCTTGCTGCTAATGTTCTATAAAAATTGTATGCGATACTATGCCGTGCTTAGCTTCAATGGTCTAGATGATTGGAACGAAATAGATAGCTTCAAATATGACCTATTCCGTTACATCCGTTTCGAAGCAAAGTTTGCATGCAAACATTTTGTCCAATCTGGCTAAATCAAACCATTGACTCAGCAAAAATAGCAATAATTAATTAATCGAAAATACATYAATATCACTACGCACGATTCCGATTCTGTGATTACGTAAAGGACATAATTTATGCACATACGTAATTTTTCTGATTTGCGATGTAACGCACGTTTTTTGCCTCTCTACCACAATTACGCGATTTTCATGATAAGGAGAAGACGCAGCATCGTAGACAATGTCATGTTATAAGCACATGTAGATTACAAAATGCGACAAGTATTAATACATTGATCGGGAAATGAACGTCGATGAACGAAGCGCTCACATGTTCACGTAGATTCAACTGTTGTATCTCGATCGATTGTAGGCGGAAGAATTACAAACGAGAAAAAGTCACGAATTGTTTTTTTACTGGTACTGCTAATGGCACACGTAATGTTTCTTTGTTTCAAATCATGGACCCGTTTCTCCATTCTGACTCCGCATCGGAAGCGGGGAGAAAAGAAGAAAGAAAGAGAAAGAGAGAGAAGAAATCAGTGAGAGAAGGGAAAGAAGCTGAGATACGATCTCTAATTGTTCTGTGGCGATCGGCCACAAAACTCGGCTGTTGAAATGACTCGCGCATTACAAACCGTTGCACCACGGCAACGCACAAATATTTCCAAATAATGCATCGATTATTAAAATTCTACTCTAAACTTGTCAATACTAATTAAAATTGGAAGCTTGATACTTTTTTGTAAATTTCATTTCAACTTGGTCAAATAATAGATCAAATTAAAATTTTTTACTTGCTAGAAATTTTTACGCATACCAAAATGTATCCACAAATATGTGAGGCAAAAGATCAGAAGTTACTAAGGCAACGACTCGGTGATGTACCCATGAGCTCATGTCGGAAATTGCGCAACTGATTGCGAGAACTTAGATATATCGGTATTCCGTCGAAAATCGTAGCTGCCGTGAATTGTGAGCACGTATTGACAAGTCACTGATGCAAATCGGCCGCCGAACTGTGACCTTGTAACGATCTACAGAATTTTCTCCGCTCTGATATTTGTTATATAAGGCGTTTTTTTATATAAGGGTTTGATAGTTTCTTCGATCCAGCAAATATATTAAATATCTTCCTGCAAATGTATCTAAAAAATATTTTAGTTGTAAGATTTTCATAACGTGTGCTGAGAAATCATTGAAATAATTTCAATAAAATTATATCTGATATGAAAATAAGCGTAATTATTTCATCTACAATATAATAAACACAAGAAATATCTCAATGCCGGAATCTCTCATTTCCGGGCACCAGAACTCGGTTCAAGAGATGCATACGTTCGAATTGATGCAATCAAATCAAGTGCGAAATATATCGAATTTCACCGGAAATTACGGAGAGCGACCTACTTTGCGGTGTGTCACGGAAGGCACTGTGACTGCAGGCGAGAAAAAAAGAAAGAAACGCGAGCGTAGAAACTGCGTGGGCAATGTGTATCGGTCTTTATCGCGTCGCCCCATCGCCTCGGGTGGACAGACGTCTTAGAGGTGCCTGTAGATCGTGATTGGCTCCCGGCTAAGGAAAAGCATGGTGCT
Source organism: Cephalotes varians (assembly GCA_037157785.1). Classification (NCBI taxonomy): domain Eukaryota; kingdom Metazoa; phylum Arthropoda; class Insecta; order Hymenoptera; family Formicidae; genus Cephalotes; species Cephalotes varians. The sequence goes on from JANQDE010000003.1 coordinate 558,389, forward strand.
TAACATGGAACTTTCTCCATGTCGCGCTAGCATTCGCCTGTCTATTGCATTGCGCTGCATTGCATTGCATCGCGCAAAAAACTCGGCCGAGTCCTTTCTGATCGTCCTCGCCGCGACCTCGTCCCGTAGGCGTATATCACTATCTACCGTACGATGATAAACGTATGTAGTTTTTATATATTTTCTATATTTATATTTTTTCTCGTTTTTCAATCCGTAGCAAATTTATTCTCTCTTTCAGATGGTTTATAAAGAAATAAAAAAAAATATAAAAATTTAAAAATATAGATATAATAATAAAAAATATATAAGCGCAAAGATGCTAATTAGAAAAGCTCATAACACCATCGAATGATCGATAATTACACGATGCCCGATGTTTCGTTCTACGCTACCAGTAGTCTAACCCGGGAGAAAAATTTTGTCTAACGGCGGCGCCTCAACGATCGTGAAACGGTGGTTTTGTATCTTACTGACAATACTTGTTTCATATTCGTTGAACTATGTAATGCAAGGAACGGAGATTAATAATTTGCAGTTTTCCACCCTGACATTATCGGGGCACGAGGCAGGCGGATCGCGAACATCGTGTACCGGCATAGAGAAAAAGAGAGAGAGAGAAAGAAAGAGAGAGAGAGGGAGAAAGAGAGATGCGAGTGAGCGAACGAGCGAGCGTGTTGCGTTCAGCAGCCGCGGCTGCTGCAGGGTCGACCGGTCACGATGGCTCGGGTAATGATAGCCTGCCCTCGCCTCATAATCAGTCCCCCATCTTAATTTATGTTTGCCCCTGCCCATCCATCCGTTCGTCCTGTACGATTCGTCTTCTCTTCGATGTAGGTACCTGCTGCTCTTGCCGGCGCTGACTCTTTACTCCCGCTAATTTACCGTAATTCGACTACGAGACAAGCTACGTACTTTTGATTCCGTCGCTGATTTGTTACGAGCACGTCGAACCGATCTGCGTCTGACCCTACCTTGCCGCTTGTTCCCGCTTCCGGTAATATGCAACGCGTACACTAGCGATCTACGATACGCTGTGGGGTGTGTGTGTGTGTGTAGCTTTGTTTTACGACAGATTTATCAACAGTTTCGATTGTGAGAAGGGTTGAGAAGCGTTAGCTACTAGATATAATTCTCAAGCGCGTAATCAATCGAATAATTTGAGATAATTTGATACAATACTAACATTCACGCGAACTTTCGTTCAAGCTCGCGCTCACTGAATGTTTCTGACATCAATTCTCGTGGCGATCGGGCGTATCTGAGAGCGCACGAAACAATTCGCCGGCGGAGGTAACGCGATGGCCGAGCACCTTCACGGCCGCGCGATCGAACGGTTGGATGATCAAAAACCAGTTCATAATCAGTTCAAGCGGAAAACCATACGCGGCGGTGGCGACGGCGACGGCGGGAACGCCAGGTGCCGCGACTATGAGCTCACGTGGTGCACGCACGTGCGCTCCCGCGTGTAAATAGACGCAACGACTCTGTCGTCGCTTCATTGGCAGTTACCGATCTCGATCAGCATCGATGCACTAGAAACGGCGAACCATACTATACATATGTATCCTTTGGTTGGGATATAATTGCGAGGTATCGGGCTCTCTCTCGAGGTCTAGGTCTAGGAATCCATTGCCGCGCCGCGGCATAGGCATATCGGGGCTGATATAGTCTAGTGCTCGCAAGGGTGCAACGTGTGGCCTCGTTACGTTAATGGCGTCATGCTCTGGCGCCCCACAAACTACTCTGCTGACCAGCCGGCTTTCAACCGGCAATGCCGTCTACGAACGACTCGGAGAACCCGTCTGCCTTCGGGGAGACCCGCCATGAAGATGTTGTGGCGTGTGCCAAATGCGTGCTTGCTCTCGATCGAACTGGTTAGAGAAATTATACGATAATTGTATGAAGAAGCAACGAAGAATCGCCGGTCGACGTGATGTACATTATTATGAGCAATTAGTGAAAAACGTGTGCTTCGATGAAATGTTGACAAATTCTATTAAATGTCATAATTATTGATATTAGTACGATATAAATATTATAATAACGATCACAGATCGATTGATCTGATTACAGAAAGATTGAAAATAGGATTGTGTCACTGACCGCCTTTCTTCTTTGCTTTAAATCGGTAATGGGACATTCATCCTTAAAGACACGAGAGTACGCGTTGAGTAGTACGCGATTAGTAATCGAACTTCCAGATGAACCTGTTCGATTTCCGTCACTGGTGCTAGTTGACTGGTAGTTCTTCAGTTTATTAATAATAACAGACTGGTCAGAGAGATTTGCAAAAGAGAGGATTACATGTTCGTGTAAACTTGATGTTCAAGACATTCGTGTAATTATCGTAAAGGAGCGAATAATTGCGCGGCTGCCCGGTGTGCATTGTTTGAAGATATTTTTGCTTTGATGCATGAAGATTATTCGCTCGATCTGTTCGATATCAAAGTATATTTAATGATTTATTTGAGGTTCGCGATATACAATTTCCAATTATTTTATTTCAAAATAATTATTAAACGCGCATGAAGTCCAGGAAATTAAGGACTTACAATGTCGAATAAGGAAGCTGTCGAACTTAGGCGGATTATTTCTGGAGTCCGCAGAAACCATTAGCATTCACGAGCACCCTGAATTATTAATCTCTCGGCCGCGAGCGAATGTATCTCCAGGAACACGGGACGCCGACATCTCGCCTCATAGAGTTCTTGATCGTTTTATCTTACGCCCGATAATGATCGAGGTGCTGGGCGGGCGAGTGAAATCCTCCGTCGAGACTTTTTGTTTGTTTATTAAAAACGGCACGCAACACGCAATCCGTAAAAGACCTACAAACATGACTACCGAACAACTTGTTACGCATGATCGAACTCCACCCACTATAGTTCGTCAATGGTTACGCACATGCATACCATTGAATACATTCGCCTACAGAAAATATCCACACACACACACACACACACACACACACACACACTTGGGCATTCATCTCTCTTTCCTTTTTTATGGAAGCCAAAGTGTATGATTTTTTTCAATTTCTTATTTTTACATGTAACTACGTTATAATTAATGATGGATTCTCATAAAGTAGATAATCGCGATTTATGTCTAAGCAAATCCTATCGCAATTTTTACAGACTAATTAAATTTCATTTTTTTTAAATCTAAATGTTTTGGTTGATAAAAAATTGAAAGTAATTTGTTAATAAAGAGAATTCGTCTCAATGTATGCCTAAAAAAACTTAAAGCAACAATAATTGACCTAATGCATCAATATAAAAACGAAATTGTTAAAATACAGTACGCATTTTCAATAGCGATTCAGAATAGCGCGCATTCAGGTTCGCTCACCGGCCGGTTGATCTCGCAATTGAACTTCCTTCGACTGTTTGCGCAAGTATCTGCGTACTACTCGGTACTCGAGCATTACGAGCCGTCGTTTGCATTGGCGGGGAAGCAGGTACCGGTCGTAGCTGCGTGTGCACGCGTTCATAGGCACACAGATACGTGACTACAGTGCTATATAACACAGGTTAAACGAAAGCTAGTCACTCGGAAGAACCCGGGGGGGAAGTTCAAATTAAGTGAGGTCTTACACCTCGAGAAATGAATATCCCGCCGGTAAGCAATCCTGTAGACAATACGGAACCACAACGAAAATAATTATCATCGTGAAAAGCTCATACGAATGAAACCATCGCGTGAAAAACAACTATGACTGTAATCTCTCTTTCTCTCTCTCTCTCTCTCTCTCTCTCTCTCTCTCTCTCTCTCTCTCTCTCTCTCTCTCCTCTCGAAATGGATTGCGGATTCATATTGGCAACACGATGGAAAACTGTGTTACGGTATTCAACAAAGTGCATTTTAGCGATGTACGAATACGCTAAATCTAAAAAATACAATTTCTTTTTCCTTGAAAATTTATGATAGCTGACATATCTACCATCTGGAGCCACTCCTTCGAGACTATGTCGCGCGAATAGATGCGTCGCAAAAGGTTACAATCGTCGAAACGCAACGAGAATTCGGTCTCGATGACCGGTATGCACCTTCGATGATACCGTTGTGCAGAGTAGCCACACCCTTGTCTGTGTACAAGGATACATACGTGCATCGATATACACGTGGCGAGCTACATATGACTTTATACATACGCTTGGAGTTGTACCGATTCTATCTTCAGTGTCCTAACGTAGTATGATCGCAGAAGAGAGGAAGAAGTCGCGAAACGAAATCTCAGGTGAATTCATCTCCGCATAATCTCACAGATCCATTTAGAATCGAAATCTCAAATTTTCGCACGAAGAAATCATTCATTGAACATCTATCATGGTTTGTCGCAATCGAAATAATTCACGTGAATAACAAATATTAAATTCGTCTTATTCGTCAAAATAACGCAGATATTATATCAAATGATACAAGAATAAATATATAGATATAGATATTTCATAATCGCCATTGATAGTATAAATTCCAATTGAGCAATATTCGTCTTGTCGACACACACAAACATTCTTCGATACTTCTACGTTCTCGATATTGAAATATCGAGACGCACGATAGCTCGATAGGAATTATGCGATCGCCAACTAAAGTTCGCGCGATCGGCAGAAAAGTCTCTCGACTTCTTCACTAGGATGTATGGTCTGTGTATGCATTGCGTATTACATGTAACTCGCCTTGCCTCTTCTCTTCCCTCTCGCTTTCCCCGCGGTCGTCATTAAACCAACTACTCGAGACAACTGGCGCTGATTATTTAGCAATACAAATCATTCGCCGAGTGCGAATGCGTTCCTCTCTTTCCTCGTCTTTCTTGTTCTATCGAACGAGTGCGCGGGCGTGGTACTGTACGTACTGTACTACTTATGCGAAAGGCGAATAAACACATACACATACGAGAATGCATACATGACTCTCTCGTGCGGCATGTGCATCAGATACCAGTCGGTAGAAACAGTTTTGTTGATTAGCAAGCTTGTTTGAACCGGCCGTATTACTTTGTCGCATCGCCAAGGAATGTTCTCACCGGTAAGCTATAAGTATCCACATCGTAAAACGTTGACGTATCGTGCGAATGCGTTAGATGTTTTAAAAGGTAACTAATAGAAGGTACGAATGAAGTAAATGAAGTAAAAGTTCTCTGAGTAAATTCTGCATTAATTTCGTTGTTACTTATCGACGCGTATACTTCTCCGCAAGTTTTCTAGCGATTCTCAATTTAATTGAGAATGTCTCCAAAATATTTCTTTTCCATTTCAAATTCGTTTGATAAACGAGCAAACGAGAATCGTAAAAACGACCGCAACATTTTCTCGCAACGTATATAAGTCCGTATCTGCTCATATCTTTCGCTCGTCTCGGGATAAAACATTTCCGAGGAAGCTACCGATACATCGCTCCGAAATTCCTCGTGGCCGCCATGCGTACACAATTAATAAATATCGCCTGATACAATTTACGATCCGCGCTGCGTCATTAATCACGCTCGCTCGCGCGCGCAAATCGTCGGTGCCGCCTGTTCTGGACCGGGCAGGTGGGGATTGTGGGGAATCGATAACAGAGATGCATTAGAATATTATGACCTTTCAAAGTGCATTCGGTGATTCACCGCGAGAACCACGATAGCGCGTTATCGCCGCGACTACTCGCGGCGCGGGTCGATGTTATCGCACCGCTATACTCCCGGCTAATCGAGACAAGCGAGAAAGGAAGAAAAGGAAGAGGCAGGGTGCTGACCTCGCTTCCTGAATCGTTCAGGGCGGTGGCATCTCTCTGAGGAGGCTCGGCGAATGCGGAAAGCGCTGTGCAGGCACGTCGCGATTGCGCCAACGTTCGTGCAATCAAATCAACCAGATAATCTTTGATTTCAGCCGACATCAGCTCGTTAAGCTATTCTTTATCGTCATGTATTATCCAAATATGACTACGATACTACGATCTACATTTTTCACATTTAAATTTCATATATTATCTATGTATTTAATTATATTTAAATCTAGACTGCGTTTTTATTGAATCTGTTAATTTAAAGCTCAATTAAATTGGCGATATGGAAGGTCTAACTTATAATTCTGCGATAAAATAAAATTATACATTGTTATGATAATTTTTGATAAATTTCGAAATAAAATTTTAAACATAATTTTAAACGAAATCTTAATTGAAGAAGTCTGTGAAGTGAGAATTGAGGAAGTCTCATTAATCTTCCGATCAAAAATATAAACTATATTTAATTTTATTTTTTGCAAAGTTGTTGAGAAAAGAAATTATACATTACAAAACGATTGAAATTTGTACGGTTCATTTCAATATCGTTGCATTAAGTATCGATTAAGAGATGTAGGAAATCGTGTTTTTAATTATAATACTCTATGCATCTGCAAATGCATCCAGGGTGAAAGTGTTAATCTTAATAACAGAGGAAATCTCGCATAAGTATTTAATTTTAGCACTATTACATTTTTAGCGTCACATGTCTCGTTCATTCCTCTTTCTTTTTCTTTTCTTTTAAAATATTCTTTGAAGTACGTACGAGAAAATTACGCGTACGCAAATCGATCAAAGCGGCCGCTGCGTTGGATCATGATTTAAAGTAATCTCAGTATGGATCGGCAGATACCGCAACCGGATGTTATCATGTCGCCGTCGACTCTTCGTGCGTCCGGTAAAAATCCACACGCCTCAATGTCATTACCCTAAACGAGATAACGCCGCATCACCCCGACTGGTGAGTCTCCACTGGCATACAGGGGCGAATGCTTTTATTGGTAGGCGAGGTATGCGGTCTTACGCTGCGCGCGTAAGCGCACTCGTGAGCGCGTGCACTCGCGGAGAGCCGCATTATCGCGAGATTACGTAAGCGCCGAGCCGCGGTATACGATCGCGCTTGTATTACGCTATAATTAGGACCGGACCGGCTGTCGTAAACGCGCACGCAGATACATAGATATACGTGCGCGCGTATATGCGTGTGAGGCGTATAAGCGCGATGTTACTTACGGCGTAATCCGCGCCGTATTAATAACCGACGATAAATGTTAACGCGCACCGCCGTTCGAGTCTCTCTCCCAAGACTCGGAAAGAGGAGCATAAACTGCTGCGCACGCGGATGCCGCTGCCGAGGACTATGGATCTCGATAGCGCGGGATAAGGGAACGCTTTTGAGAGGAAAGGTCACATCGAGCACACTTTCCGTTTGTGTTATCAAAAGCTTGGTCTCCCACGACGAGTCAAGCGCGCGATCGTTGGAATATTTGAAATTCTGTGCGGAGTTCGTGGCTCTTACCGTTGCCATGAATTGTCGGAGTCTAAAATGACCGATACGATTCGGATAATAAAGCGAACAGCCGATAGTTTGCTGCACGTTGCGGCATTTTTTTTCTAAATGTCCGCGTAATCGTCCGACATTAAGGAAAGCAAACTGGTTTTGCGTGTTTGCACCGAACGAACGTTTGACCGGCGCACGACTTACTTATCTTTAGCCCCAATCTTGCAAGCAAGCTGAAAAATCGCGGAATGATACACACTATGTACAGTGCATGTGGGAGATATCGCATTATACATCGAGAATAATTTTGCAGATATGGAATTGCAGGTCTCGCTGATTGATATCTTAAGAATAATAATAATTTTTCTGAAAAAAACATCTTATGATATCAGGATGTATATTGTTGATCGCTAAGTTTGAATCAATTAAATAATCTAAAGTGCAACGATTAAATGCTTAAATTTTTTTACGTCGTAAAAAAGATTTTTTTTTAATTTTTCTTGGGTGAACATCGAAATGAGAGAATTTTGCACTAAAAAAACAAAACAATCGCTGTTGTACCTCAATAAATCGTGATTAAACACTGCTAAATGAACGTGTTTACTAAATTAGCGATCGCAAATAAACGCAGCCGCGCGGACGAAAATCAAGATCGTGCTCGTTTACAACGTGCACTAATTAATACTCAGATATAATTACGCGCCACTTTGGCGGAAGAATGAATGCGAGAGAAGAGAGCAATTTTTTTTCATCGTGCTTGCCTCTCGGACTATGTGGGAGGAAGGTGAGAAACAGAAATAAAGCATAGAAAGGATGAGGAAAAAGGACCAGAAAAAAAACGAGAAAAAAAAGAGAGAGAAAGAGAGAGAGAGAGAGAGAGAGACAGCAGAGAACTCCGTCGAGCTGCCGACGGAACGAAATCCTGACAGATTTCATCGTGGGCTGACGTAAACAATTTGCGAATGTAAATACCTGTTGAATATTGAGCGTGCTGGCAGGGCCCACAGGGCCCCACGCCGGGCCCCCAACACCTTGCGATCGTTTACCCTTTAAACTCCCTTGATTACCATCCAGCGTCTCCCACCTACCGCGGCGAGGCGTGTAAGTCATCGGCATAAATTATACGTGAACATCGCACAGCGATGCTGGGGATCCTCCTTCGTCGAGGAGGAGGTATCCTTCGGCTCTATCCGTCTGGATCCGCGCGTGCGAAGAGTCGCGAAGTAGAAAAAGATCGAGACATCCTTGACACGCGCGGGATCCTTCCTAAAAAAGAATGAACCGGCGCTGGCTCGTATTTCGCGCGTTAAGAATTAAAATGCAAGTTTCTTTCGCTATATCAACATGACGTGAGTCTCAGTTGATAATTAACTGAATTAAAATCTGATGCAGATTTAATTCAGTAATGAGAAGGTTAAGTGGACGATGTATTATGATAAATAATAGAGTTGCGATCTCTTACGATGTGTTATCGTCTATTCAATTAACATTTGTACGTTGATATCGAAGTATGTGTGCATTTTAGATCATTTATCGCCTTATAGATTTAGGGCAATAAAACTTGGTGGCGCGTGTAACATCTTCCTATTATTAATTATAAGTTTGTAAGGACGCAGTGCTTATCAACTTATCAACGATTGAATTACTCGGATGATTCCATATCATCGCTTCTGAATGTGGAGGTAGCGGATAAGAACACGTGTCGAGATAATTGGTGATCTCTCGCGATCGATCTCAGTGTTGATAAGCAACAACCGACATTTCAGATAACTTTCTCGCTTCCACTGCATTTAATTATCATCGTCGATTATAACGGGAACGCAGTGCGTATCGCTAACGGTTCGTGATAAATGCTTATTTGAACGCCGCGCAACGCTTCGCGCATTTTTTACACACGACTTTTTCACGATCGTTCTCGCGGCCTAATCTCAGCACTGTGTCAAGGGAAACATCTCAGCACGTAAAACTGGATCGTCCGACGCGCGGGATGGTAATTATATGTAAAACAAAAGTTCACTCACCATCCTGGTTCATTCCATGGCCGCCATCATCTGTTCAAAACAAAAAAAAGAGAATTAAAACGTGTAAATTGAAATCTGGAGAGAATCGTATTCGATTATCACCAAATCACGTATGTATAACATTTAAACGAATAAAACGACAAAAAAACGGCATTCACCGTTTGTTCGTTATTCGAAGTGTCTGACTAATTGAAACGTTACAGCTTGTAATCAAGTGTCATGCCGGTGACGCTCTCTGAATTGTAATCAGTATCCTCGAAGACGAAGCTGTGCTTTTAGAGAACAGAAGTAATAAAATATTCTCATATAAAGTAAAAAGAAGCTAATGACGTTCCCGAACCCTATTTGAAAACATAATAAACGATGCGTTAATACATATATAAATAATATTATGTATGTTGCATATCTAGGAATATAAATGTATCGAAAACAGAAGCTTCGCTGTATGAGATCTGCAATTTACTCGATAGGATATCACGAGAAAGCAGACGAATGCATCGTGCAAAGGTTCAGCATCGCACGTTGCTGCGGATCATGACGACTCGCAACACACGAGTGATAGCAACCTGCACGGCAACCTATTTGTACCGCGGACCTGGTATCGTGCGATCGCGCAGTGTTCCTTTATTTAACCCCATAAATAACTGCCGCTATCTTACCCCGAATCCTATAGGCAACGGACAACAACGTATACGTGTGCGTTTCCGTCTATACACACAGTACGAAATATATTAGATGCTGCCAGTCATTCTGGTGTTGCATGAGTTGAGCGCGATGGGAATCCCCATAAGCGATCCGTGCATCCATCCAACGGAAAGAATAACTTTTGCGAGGAGATTAAAGCGTGGTATGTGTTACTTGCTCAATAATAGCTTGCCCGTTTAATCTCTTCTTAAGATGCATAACTTTTTTGTAACACACATCAAAAAGTTTGCTATTATGAACTTGTTTACATTTTATGTACAATATAAAATGCACAATATGAATAATCGATATGCCATTCGCGATGGAGCTGCATATGCAAATAATTAAAAATATATATCCTGTGAGGAACGTAGGCAGTAATCAACAGCCACGTCGTTTCATGTAATACTGCATTCTTGAATATCAGAATATCGAATATTAATGCGAACTGCTAAATAAGTCGTCTGGCACACCAAGTGGTCAGACGTATCAAGCGACATGTATGTCTTGCGCAATATCCAGATTGACACTTAATATATCGGAGAAAGGCATGGGATTTGATTTTTGCGAGGCAATTTAACGAAAATGAAATGTTTGCTTAATTTAAGCGATTAAAACCTTTTATGCCCAGTTCAACTTGTAAAAAAATCACTTTCTTTTCACAATAATTCTAAAAAACCGTTTCATTACGTTTTCTGCGGTATCATTATATAGCTGGCGTTAAATCGGAGACTTTTCAATTATCGAATAACGAACGGTCCGGGTCTATGGAGCAGCGATTAGTCACGACTGCGAAATCGAAACAAAACGGACCGAATAGCAATTGGATCTCTCGCGATGAGAGGTGTTCGAAATAATTATTATGTTGCAAGGTCAATAAATCATATAATTCACTACGGTTCGCGTTGCGTGTTCTATACGCGACACGCACGCAGGTGGGCATTAATTACAAATTAATTCCATTGCGTGGTTACGCACCATTAGAGATAATCGAAATCCGCTATACATTACTTGGCGATTGCTTTAGTGATGCGTAATTTTAAAGATACGATTAAAAGTAAATCTGTTCTACAAACAACGAGAGAGAATCAGAAAGAGAAAACTACAAACACAAGAGCATTATGTAGAAACTTGGCAAGAGTTAATCATTAATATGAAATAACCATGAGACACGTTATGTACACGTGTGGCCCTAAAATTGATCCGCGCATCTTTCTGTCAAATACATTGATATCATTAGATTTAATGACCCCCGTTGACTCTCTCTTTCTTTTCTTCCCTTTCTTCCTTTCTTGGCCTCGTGGCTTATGCCGCGTCACTAGCTGCTGCCACGGCGGCTGCCTTTTATCTTCCTTAACCAGCACCACCACTCTCTACCATCACGCACACATTCATTTGTGAAGACGAGAAGGAAGACAACGAGCTTCTACATCGTCGCAACCAACTGTTGATTGGAAGGAACTATCGCTTCGAAACTAATCTTGGCGTATCCATACATGCACGTTTGTCATGCGTGAGTTTGTAATCAAAATAAAAAATACCCATATGCCGATCTTACCCACCAGAGAAGAACTATCGCTTTTAAGATAATTCTATCGTGTCTGCGTCGCGCGCGTATGTATCTATGTATCCGGAAAGATCCTGCGTGACGCACGAGCACCGAGCAAGTTCAGTTAACTCGATTGTTCCGTGCGGAACAAGGAGCTCTTTCACGCGAGAATCTCGTTCCAGCGGTCTTTGATGGAGAAATCATCGCTCGTAATGTCTCCCGATATGTAATGTCGTTCCATCGAATGTACGCTGTCGATACGGAATTTAATAATGCTTGCGGTTTATAGCAAGATAATGATGATAAAACGATAGGAAATAATCGGCGAGAGCGAAAATGTGGACTTTTAAATGTTTAACGCGCTTTCATGTGCAATTTCGAGAATATTAATGATCGATGTATAGAAGCACGGTATAGAATTTGCGAGTAATTTACGGATCTCTCCTAGGAGACGTCGAGATAAATGCGCCGTCTATTTCGAACGATAAGTAATTACGAAATAATTGCTATGATCTAAATACTGAAATATCTCAGCAATTTGAAATGTTCTGCGCTGTCCCGCAAACTTCATATTTTAGAAATCCATTTGATCGGTCACTGCGAGGAATACGCGCGTGTCGAACACCAAACGCGCGATTGCAAGAGAGCCGGAAAGCGCATTCGATGGATTCCGGAATTCCAACTTGACTCGGCGAACGTGATGCATCGTCATCGCGTGCGCATAAGTCGCTGGTAATAGAAGCGTCGCCGCGCGCGGACGAAGATTTATCATCAGCATTTCACGAGGCACGTGCCTGCACTTTTTTGCGACTACGACATTCCTATCGGCTGTGCACCGTGCTCGCGTTTAAGCCGAACGTTGATTAACACATACGTTGTCTTGTTTTTGATGTCAGAGCAATCATCGAGCGATCGAGATATCGAAAGACTAATTATTGGTTGTGATATATCACGTATATCGCAGTCAAGAATTCATGCGGTATTAGTTGATAATACAAAAAAATAACGGTTGCAATATTTATGTTAATCATTACATTCAATTATAAAAAGTTATAACTATGATTAATAAATGTTGATTATTGCAAGAACTAATTATTTATTGTAAGCAATGTTATTTATTAAATATTTAGCAATACTCTTACGCAATTTTTTATCAAAAATAATTTTTTGTTATTGCTTCTTGCGATAATCGTCTTAGCATTTTACATAATGAAAAAAATGGATTCGTAAGAAGAAACATACGTTTTTTCTTGGAGTCCTCATGCATACCTCCGGGTGTCGCAGCGCCGTGATTATGATGGTGGAGGGCTAGAGAGTCCTGGGGATGCGGATGAATGGCGGCTAAGGCACTTCCGGCTGGGTCACCCGGATTGACCCCGACTCCGACTCCCAGGTGTAGAGCACCATGCTGCGTCGCGTGTGCCGGAAGCTCCATGCTGATCATAGCACGCCACCCTCCTTCCAACCCTCTCCTCCCGCCACCCTCCTCTATCTCGGACAACACCTCGCCGAGTTGGACGAGGCGTCCGTTCAACTCGTCGTCTTCTGAAAAGAAAAGAAAATTCGGTTATAAAGAAAAAAATAATTCTATATTTATATATAATCTATTTAAAAAATTCAATTTTCTCTGTAAGGAAATATTTAAAGTTCTTGAGCAATTCGTCATGATTGTTATTGCTCACGAGAACATAAATGGAGTGTCTTCAAGCTTCCACCGAACGATGGGCACGGATTTTCGGTCAATGACTCGAATCAATAGTGCAAGAATACCGTAGACAAAGTTTTAAGCTGATCTAGGCGTACAGGCCGCGGATCGGCGAGAGAGCCACACGCGGCAAGTGGGATCACAAAAATAAGTCTCGGTGGTCCAACCGCGGTGGAATTGCCTTTGCCACGCTTTTTACGCGCGGAGATAGATAATTTCTTCGTTCCTTTCTACGTAATGGCCTGGCCGGGCGATCTTTTTTGCTTATTACGTCGAGAGGAGGCTGCCGCGGAGAGAGAACGACACACTAACGACGACTAGATTGAAAGACTATAGAAGGCAAGGTGAGATCCCTCGGATGAATGAAAGGATGAATGGAGAGTAATTTCGTCCATACTGTTGGCGACGTTTATCTATAGTCGGGTCATTCTTCCAACTCGGCAACGGCGGGCGCATTGTCTAGGTTCGGACGATCACGATTTCTCGCGACGCGCGTTGCAGCTGCTATAGAAAAAAAAAGAACACATTGCCAGCCAACTGCGAGGAAAAAATGCAAGCCTCTGTCTTAGATTAGATCTATTTGTCAAACTCCTTTATCAAGATATTTAGTAATATTTTTTCTGTTGTAAAACGAGCAACCACCTGCTCCAATAAATTTTCGTGGTTATCATTAATCATGGTGATATCTCTATTTCGACGATATAAAAGTTGAGAGTTACAAAAATAAAGCGATATAAGAATCGAAATATTCGCACTCGACTCGATAGCATATAGCTACGTTATCGCCTGCACGTTACGTTCCGCGAATAATATAAGCGATCGGAGCTGGTAAAAAAATATCAATGCAACTCTTTTCAGTTTCCGCGGACGTATTCTGAGATCCACACTGCCCTGCAAGGGAAGATAACAAAGAGAGACGAAAGTCGGGAGCAATCGTCATCGGGCGGCCATCCGTGAAATTTGAAACTGCTCCCGCGTTCCGCCGTTTTACATCGCGAAACACGCGGATCTTATAATGCGTGGGAGTGAGACTGGGAACGGTTATCATCTGCGGTCAACGACTGTCCAGCGTAGCAAGCGTACTGTCTTTGTATTCTTGTCGACGATTAAAATCTTGACAGGTTCTTATTTACGTGAGGAAGTCGGTCATATTCGAAATACGCGAGTATCCGTTCAAGGAAAAGTCGCCTTGCTATACAAAATCATAGATTCGTAGTTTTTCAAAATTGACATGAGATTATATGTAAATCGTATACAAGTTAACAAAGTGTGTAAAAATAAGCATCGTTTATCTTGCAGATTTTACGAAGATGCTCAACAATTTACTCCTTGAAGCATTTTTAAGTGATTCTCGCGGAGTCAATTTAACTAAATCATTCGCCACGCTAATCTTGACAATAGGAATCGGCAATGTCAATTTTAACTCGACGAAAAAAGTGAAACAAATCTGCAAAAGGAAAATGTCAAAATTACGTTCTCAATTACGTTTTTCAACCGTTTTTCCGCAACAAGAAAAGCCGGAACGAGGATCTGTTTTCTATTTACATTGACGTTCAAATTATCGATAATAAGAACGCGAGGAATGATTGTTTCACATCATAGTTTCTTAGTGAAGCGTTCTTCTTGCAGATTCGTGCTACCACTGTACGGAGACCTCCTAATGGAGGATGGAATGTAGCGAGGCTACACCATAGCGAGTAAACGTCGGTTAAGAGAAGGCAGACGGTGATCATTCGGCGAAGGGACGGCGGTGAAACGGTCAGCGACTTAGGCTATGAACAGCCTTAAGTAAAGCAAAGTGGGTGAGTTGTAGACGGCCAAAGTACGTGTAAAGACCAGCCTTAAAAAGAGAAACTTATCCTTATAAACCGTGGGAGTCGGCCATCAGCGCTTCTCCAACTGGCCACAGCATATGCATTCGCTAAAATCATTGTTTATGGCCGCCCTGAACGCTCATCGTACTTTACTAACTGGGCCCTCTCAGGGCTCAGTTAGCCCTGCCACGGGACTGGACCGTCACGGCTACTCTGTATGTTTTAAGGATGGAAGTTACTGTCAGAAAGCGAACGTATATAGAAAATGTCGCGCTGTGCCACGCCATCCTGAAAACTATTCATAGCTGAGGCCTAGAACGAAATTTGCGTTTGCATACGCAATCGATGTGCATTTCACGTATGGTCGAGATCATGGATTATTTCATGGATATTTCCGCTAAGATAAATAAATAAACTGACTAATCAATCTGTTTGAAACAATTGTCTTTCAATTGAGAGTCAGTGAATGGTCGGTTAAAGAAATGTTAAAGAAATGGTAGTTAAAGAAATGTCAGATAATTCAGCTTAATAAAATAATTTTCTTCTTCGACTAATATTATACAAATGATATCGATATTTACAATTATTCTTGACGTATTTTACTTTCACTCTTGAGAAAGTTTGCAAACGATGGAGCCGCATCGAGCGACCATGTCGAAACTTATTAAAACATTCAGCAAATATGTGCCTTCCTTTCAATTACTCAAAGAGGAGAAACCAAGGACGATCCACATAGTAAACAGTAAACTCTTACGTAAACAGTAATGATTCGAGATCTGGCAGTTCAACTAGACCGAGGAGCCCATGCAGTAACCAACGAAACATGCAGCTACCTTCCGCACCATCTATCTCCACTCTTTTGCCTTCGCTTCAGCATCGATACCCCAACTGGCCGGTAATGGCGATGCTCTCGAGACTTAACAACGCGTGACAATATGCATCGAGGAATTGCTCGAGCGCGGAACAATTTCAACCGTGCTCCTTTCTCTCTGTCTTTCTTTCTTTCTTTCTCTCCCGCTTCCGTAAAATGAAGTCTACACCTACGAAGAAGAAGAGGCGTAGGTGTATTCTCCACCGTGTACATCCTTTTCGTGATGGAATCGTGCGCGTCTGTGCGCTCGTCAGCTACGCGAGAGAAGCGAAATGCGCTCGGCTTCGGATAAAAACGTCAATACATTATGCAATTCCTCGGTCCATAAACGAACACTCCCGCTAGGAATCCTGGTAGAATCCTGGGAAGCTCCTCTCGTGGCGTATATCGACTATCTTCCTAAGCAGTCTAGTTTTCGCGGGATGGCCGGCGTCGATCAACGCCCATCATGTTTATTAATCTGATCTGGAATTACGATACGGAATACCGACAATCTTGACGATCTTCTCCGCGATCTGCGAGAACGACTTAAAGATTTTTGCACTCCCATGTTTCCGCGAGTCGCATTCTTTCTCACGATAAAATTTGACGATAAGATGCAAATTTAACGGATAACGACGGAGGAATGATCAGTTTGATCTCTTCTTCCTTTCTACTTATGTCACGTTATGAAAAGTCGAAACGTATCGGCTCATTTTGCAGATTTTGCACCACTTTGTACCGTTTTAAGTATCTTTAAATATTCATTAAAATATTCTAATGGACATAGTCTATTCGATTAAGCTTTCAAGCAACAAGAAGGTATCTCTCTTTCTTTCTCATTCATTAACCCCATTACCCGTACTTGGTCATTTCACATAAGCGCATACATTGTATCAGCTTACTAGCAAATCACACGAACGCATATATCTACATTAATACTAGTATATAGAATATATACATTAATCTATACGCCTACGCGATTATTATTATCACCACATGATCATCGATAAAATACGAAATTTTATTGCTAAATAACTTGAAACGCGATGCACTAAAATCGCATTGTACTTTTATTCAAAAAAGTATTACCATCACAATTGTTATTCTTTTCTAAGAGAATTTTATCTTCTTTTCTCTCTTTTTTGGGTGCGCTATCGACGGTTGATCGTAAAAGCCGAGCATCGTTATCAGGCAGTGATATCGAACAGCGCACGCTATAGCGATCGACAATCTTGCGGCACAGCGCGCGCGGTGTCCTGTTAATGAACAAAAATTCACGAGCCTACTGGAGCATGGCGAGAGAGCAACCTACGTGAGATATATGCGAATGCATTTACACTCGCAGTTGTCGGTCGTGTCTGACAGCGTTGCGCTATCCCGATCGACAGCGGCGGTTTGTCTGCTGCACGTACCAGGCCGGGTCGTTGGCGGTGGCTGGGACTCCGTCATGGAGAGGAACGTATGTAGGTAAATATAAGTTGCGCGAGAACGACCAGAGAGAGGAGGAGAGCCGGACCCGAGTAAAAGGGAAAGAGACGCGCGGCTTTCGTGGATAAGTGACTTTCGAAGAACCACCTGTGGCACGTGCCATTAACGTGCTCCCTTGCGTGTCCGTACATGCGCGAATGTCTCGATATCCCGCCATCGCCGCACGTCGCGTCGCGTGGGTGTAACAGGTGAGTGCGGATACTGTTTTCTTTGCGACTATTCTTGTGATACACTGCAATTTCAAAGATTATAATTGCACGGGTCGCGGCAGAGAAAAGGAAAGAGGAGGAGATGAGTGAGAAAAATACCTGATCAACATCCGACGTGTTCCGCCCTGAATGTACATTTTCTATATAATAGCGAACTTTAAGTTTCCAAGTAGATCTTAGCAAACTATCGTTTTGATGGAACGTAGCCGTCATGTAGCCTTGAAACTGTTCCAGAAAGAGTCCGAGGAGCAACGGATAAAGTGTAGCAAGTGTATCGCTATATATTAATTTCTATAAATATCGAGGAATAATTATCATGCAGAATAATATAAATCGAAATAATAAAGAATGTGTTTTCCGCATTGAATAGATGTGCTTATCGCCGATACCGTAGAATCGTACGTTTCAAGATACGTTGCCCAGTCGTGACGTTGGTTGTTCCATAACGCGCAGGAGTTAACGCACGTGCGCGGAACGAGATAAAATCGCGAGTGTATTAGATATATTAATGGAACGAATAAATGCACGCGCGCGCACGATAGACTTGCCGATAGGTTCGCTTTTGAATAGTACAACCAGGTAACGGTAAGACCGACAGCGAGATACGCGCGGTAATATTGCTCCTCGCTGAAGAGCACGGGATCTCTGTTTCTAGGAGCTCGATGAGGAGTCCGCGCGGGCCGCTTGATTGGCTTACCACGCAGGAATCGCGCTTCCAATTCCGGTTTTCCGTTGCAAAAGGAAAAACGAGAGGTTGAGATGGGCAGGCGAGTATCACCGGAGTCACCTGCAATAAAGTAGTAGCTTGTTGCTTGTTGCACACGGCTGTCCCGCGGAATATATACGACCGCGAGCCAGGGGCGGGATACAAGTCGCTTTCGAAAGAAGAAAACGGGTACCGATATATATCCGACACGTTATTTCTCATACAGTTAAGCCTCGCGAGCTACGTGCGCGCGCAGGATATTTATTACAATTAGCCGCGTGTCCAACCTTGAATTCAGATCATGAACGATCTATCGAGCGTGCAGTTTCCCTGTTCCTGGCAGCAAGGAGGGAGACGACGTATCGAGAAACACTGATACCATAGAACTCCGGCATCCTGGAACGGTTAACAGTACTTGGCTATTCGATCCTTAATTTATAAAACTCGCCGCCATTCGCCGGAAGACGGCACTATCCTGGGATAGTCTCGTTTTTTTTTGGCTCGCCAACACTTATCTCGTACAGTCTATTTAATCCGATACAATGTTGCACCTATCAACGGCAGTGAAGAAATGCGAGTAGAAAATGTAATAAGTGCAGAAAACACAGAAAATAATAAGAAGGATTGTAAATTATCGCATGCAATTATAGACGCGGATAAATTCATAACGATAAATTTGTCTCGTATCATTTTAAATTTTTGCGTGACTGCATTCGGAAAGAGCTATACGTTTGCGATAGTTGCGATAGCGCTCGGATAAGACTCATTATTTCAACTAATCGTTTCTTCGCGAGGGTTGAGCTTCCAATTCCGGTTTTCCGTCGGCGAAACGCCGACCGCGAAAGAGGCGGATAAGTGAGTTTTAAAGAACCACCTGTGGCCGTGTGGCACGTGCCACCGTCGGACTAATCCCATTGCTCCCTTCGGCCCGACCGGCGTCATGCGGCACAAGGTAGCAGGTAACAGGCACCAAGGTGCATCCCACCGCCATCGGTGCAACGATCAGCCGCCGCATCTGGTAACGGCGCGTCCTCCCATCCGTTCTTCCGAGTCTCGGGACCGACGATTACATCTACATTCCCTATAAATACCGGTTGCCGCGATTATCCGCTCCTTCATCTTAGTGATTTCTTTAGTCTCAAAATATCTCTATCCCGTGATGTTTCGCCAAGCATGAATGGCCCAAAAGCATTGAACGCTTTTATTGGTTTCCAAATCAATTAACGTTGGTACGTTAAGCAAAAATCTCGGCAGATTTTTATATATATTGGACCATGTAATTATCACAAACTGGAGTAAGCACATTACGTTCTAATAACGTCATCCCGCATGCCCAAGATCTTCAATTATTAGATTTCTAAAATTACATAATGTGACATGAATTACTACTTCTTGATATAAACAGCATTAAAGAGAAATGGATCGGCGGCGACACTGAGACCAGATGGAGAAGCTGCCGCCAATCCAAAGCAATATTGCGCTCACTTTCCTGCGATTCGCAACAGGACGATACCATCGATCCGCGTAATTCCAGATCACTAGAAGCGCTAATGATCGAGCGTGTCAAAAAGAGTCGGTGCTGCGCGGCCGTGTGGTTACGCACGGCCATCAATCAGCGATTGGCCCTTAATCGATCGCCATTTGATAATTACAAAGTCAATCATCTATCGAATCGACCATCTAAGCGCGTAATGGTCGGCTCAGTTACCTTCCTCGCTCAGTTCGACTCTCAACCGAGCCTGCCTACAGGACAAGGGCAGGGGAAAGGCAATTGAGAGAGGCGTAGGTGACTAGAGAGGTGGCCGCGATCATGATTACGAGAAGGCGGTAAAAGGGGAAGTTAGAATTAAGTATACCGACGAGATCGACATGATCGCCGCGCTGCCGGTCACTTTTTAGTCATTTTATTCCGTGGCGCAGTGCGACGCAGAGCTCGCGGGATACTCGATTCGAGCCAGAACGCGTCAAGTTGATGCGACGATCGTGCGTGAATATAGAAAAGGCCAGATCGCCGAGAAATTCCGCACGGTGCTGAGTAATCCCGATCATTGCGTGCGGAAAGTGCATCTTGCGTCAGTGCGATCTCGCATTGTCGAGATTTTCTCAGGTTAATGCGTAAGCAGGATATGCGGAGCAAAAAATAGGATGTTATTAACACTGCGATTTCATCCTAGTTATTACTATTGCTATATTAATTTCGTCTCATTATCTGTTTTAATTTACATTTCTGCATCATTTTATCAATTTTATTTTATCATTATTTTATCACTTTTATAAGCTGATACTTTTTATTCATCCGTATATTTAGTTTTATTGATTATTATCGAAGTGACGCTTGATGCGTCAGAATGCGAAAAACATAACTCCCACCGTAAAAAAGTATCTTTCGTCTCGGTCATGTAAATGTGACATGCTCGATTTTTATCAAGGTTTCTCCACGCGCATTAACGGTAAATTGATACGAGAGCCAAGTCCTATAATCGATAAATTCATTGTGCGACTGTTCTCCTGGATCGTCACGACAATGCCGTGATCGTTCGATCCACGATCAGGTATATAATCGACTGAATTATACACACTGCCTAACTGTAACATCGCGCGTGCGCATCCCTTTTCAAAGAGACCAGTTTTCCAGCCACGTTTCCTTCTTCTTTCCTTCGATGATGCCTGTCGTCGAATGATCGTGCGTCCTCATCGACGTCGAATGTCCTGGATGAATGCACGCGCACCTGCAGCGGAATGCAACTGCGTACCGAATGTGCAAAAGTGGCTCGACGAGCGTAAATCATTGCGGACGATTGTCATTCGGGGCAATTGTCACGTATGACGATACGTAACGACGATACTAACTAATGAGCGACGATTGTACAAAGATTAATATGAGAGAGAATATCAAAATATTAATGCTGCATCTTAAGAAGACTTATTCTAAAATAATCTTTAAAAAAATTAAGAGCATGAGACTTGCTGGCTGTCTTTCGTAAATATCATGCAAATTTGATTTTTAATACTATTTTATGTTCGCATTCACATTAACAGATCGCGCGAGATCGAAAGCATTACAAAATCCTGCTCGAGGATAAAATCTATCCATTTGATTCGCGCAATCGTTTCCTGTCGTTTGGACTTATCATTCGAAAGACTTGAGGCGACATACTGAGCTATGTGCAAAGACATAAAATTCTTACGCTTAGTTCTAAGTTTCATTAGCAATTAAGAAAAGTTTCTTATATTGCTTTCATGATTAACAAAATTATTGGAAAGTTGTTAAAAATGTTAAATCTAATTTCCCCTTCCTATGACCTTTTCCTTTCTCTTCCATGATACTATTTCAACCTAGAGGTCGACCACGCTTAGCTTCGTAAGCACATACGTGCGTGATGGGAATCGCTGGTTGCCAGAACGTCTTTCTTCCGACATTCGCGGGGTTCGCGTGGCGCCCTAAGAGATCACGACGATTCCAAGTAGGTCTCATTATAGGTCGCCAGTCCAGTCCGGATTACCGTTCAGTCGCCTTCTCTGGTTGTCAGTCCGCCCACCCAACGCTTTCCGTCGCTCGCATTGCAGTCAGTGAAGGTCCAGGCCGCGTGCCACCTTGCATTTTTCCCGATTGCCGGTCGATAGCCGCTGCCGCCGCGCAGTTTCTTACACTTTCACGATCTTCGACCGGGAAACTAGACGGCGAGTAGTGGTGCGCGCGCACAGAATATAAAGCATGATGACCGCGATAACCGGGACCAGAACTGTTGTTGCCGCATCTCAAAAATTGTAAAAGACAGTGCCTACGCAGAATCGTCTCTTAAGAGTTCAGTCTGCTTAAAATATTTTAACATATTTCCGCAACCAGGATATATATATATATATATATATATATATATATATCCGTTATAAAAAACAAGATGACGATATTGTAGAAGTTGAACGAAGGGAAGCTACAGACCGATATAATTAAAAATGTAAAATAAAGATCGATTACAAGCGTTACAAGCGTGAGATGATCTCTTGTTTATCTGGGAAAGACATGGTTTAGGTTTGATGTTAGAGCCATCGATCGCAGAAAAGCGATTGCTAGGAAAACAGCGGTAAAAGAAAAGAATGCGAAGATAGAGGAGAAAGAAAAATAGCGGGGCGGAGAAGTGGGAAAGAGAAGAAGGAGACCGGCGTGTACAATTGATTGGTCCTGGCACATCCTGCCTCCGCGTCCTCCGCCCTCTTTCATGGGAAACTCGTCCACCGCAGGCATCGCTCGCTTTTTGTTGCCCATCCACTTCTACCATAATCGGCTTTCTCGCTCTCCTTCCTTTTACCACTGGATCCCCTTGGCTCCCTTATTCGCCTACGAAACTAATATCGATCTATCCACCTGTAGCCCTAGTTCTTCTGTCGGGAGTACACGATATCATATAATAGCGGGGCGAAAGCAAGAAAAAACGGTCCGGCACGAAAGAAAAGTGAAAAGATAAAATAAAATCGAATTTAGTGTGGAGAAGGAAAGGCACATCGCACATGTTTCGGTTGAAAACTGGAACGACTTGTCTTGAGGCTTTATGGATCACCATCAAGAACCGTCGATCGAGAAGGAAACGAGAGGACGGCAGGAAAAGAAAGAGGGAGAGAAATAAAAAAACATCGTGACCAATCTGGACACCGTGAAACGTCTCATTCATAAATGGGGACGCCCAGGTATATCGAGGTGGAAGTGATGCGCGTTCGTCCATTTGTACACGGCGCAGGACGTACAGATATGTACAGGTGAAACGCCGACGCGCCTAAACGCAGGAAAGCCCGATACTTGGCGGATCGGTTATGCCCGACGGAGACGAATCGATTGCCGGTCGGCGCGCCATGAAGTAACTGGATTCGTGGATGATGACCGACTTTGCTTACCGCACGCCGACATGTGGTCTATGATCGTATTGCCCGGGTCTTCAGGAAGAACGCCTGGCCTCGGGTGTTGTCGATCATTTCTGTTATTCCGCGACCAACTATTTTCGCAAATAGGAAGCATTCAAATCCATGGTACCGATGCAATCTGTTACCATTTTACAATGTCTAACATCATAAGATAACTATCGTCCAAATTTAATTTCACATCTCTCGTATTTTCCGTACACCAAAATCTCAAGATCTAAATTTCATCCAAAAATAACACATTGTAAATATAATAATAAATATAATAATAAAAACAATCAAATTTTCTATATTTTAATAATGGATTTTAAAATAATAATTATTGATATCATACCATCATTTGTGAAGAATTTCTATCATAAATAAAAACAGATTTTTCACTCTGCAACTTTTTTGTCCAACATGTCTGACCTAAATTTTTCGATAAGTTAAAAGATTGACGATTCACTGTATTATACTTGGACTCATTCTAACAAAGAGACTGATCGCAGTGCACTTTTTCGGCAGCTTTTTTCGAAGGAACGATTATTCCGCGGAAAAGTGAGAACATCGAGATCAATTGCGTCGTCGGTTTCGAAGCTTCTTCTTTTCTCGTCATAAACACGCTAGCAAAACCGCCAGTTAGCCGCGATGAGATCAATGGTGAGTCGCAAAAAAGAAGGCGGGATGTCCGTCTTTGAACGGAGGCTTTTGGCATCCATGAAGTGTCGCAGCCGAGGTAGCAGTTCCAGCGCGTTATACGCGTGGCGCGAATTCGTCACGCGGTCAGAAAAAGAGTCGCTCTCATTGCTTTCGCTGGTCCTTTCACTATTTTATAACTTGTAGTTATAACGATTTTTTTGAAAGGCTGCTACGTTTTTCATAACGCGAACAAAAGACACATGCCAACTGGATAGAAAAGAATATAAAAATCCCTGATAGGTAACAACGTGTCTGTCTGATACATAACGACTTAAAATTCCATCTCGTGGATTTTATTGGTCAAATCGATTTACTGCAGTTTTAGCCAACTCTAGTGCCAAGTCGCGCACACATCACATCTACCTTTGAGTGCAATTCCGCGTTACACCCAACAGCCCGGAGCTTACATCGTAAGCGAAATAAGCGCTTTTATCCATTGCGAGGGCGGCCTCCACTCGGCAATCCCGCTTTGCCGTACACACAACACACATCCGCGACTCGCACAATATGTATGTGCACAGGCTTATGCGCCGTCGCATCGACGCGCACGTGCAGCAATGCAGATGCACGTAGATCAGTGCACACACGTGCGTTACGCTCCGAGTCGCGCGGATCGACCACGCCACCGGTTCACGTACGTGTGCAGTCACGTGAACGCACGTGAACGTTTATGCCGGATCCTCGAGATCCGTCGCCGAAGGCAGTCAACGTCCACTCGGGGGTACCAGGAAGAAGTCCCAGTCTCGTCGGATCGATAGTCGAGATCTCGCGGGGTGCCCCGAGTGCCGAGTCAAAACAATACCTTGGACACGTCGATCGAGGCGGTTTTCCGTAATCGCAGTGTATCACTTCTATATTATGACGTTACGTGTTAACGGTGCTGGCAGTTAACGCGTCTTCCTACGTTATACAGGCGAAAGAATGATGATCATCGCAATTGATGCGTTCTGCATCTGCTTTCGTAAAACTATAAAATGTATAACGCTAGATAGTAAATAGGAAATGTGATAATATTGTTAAATATATTATAAATATTATAAATTTCCCCGCAAGTTATAATTAATTCTAATTTGCATCGTATCATTATCTATTATGATAACGCTTATTAAAATGGTTAAAAAAAATTTGCATTAATCTTGCGATAAGAGTGTGATGTTAAGCCAATATCAATGTTTCATTGTTCGTTCATTTGTCGCCAGATTTTATGCAGCCATGCCACTTGTCCTTATCTCAAAGATCGGTGCGACCGTTTCTAGATGTTCCGCATGCTTTTGTGAACAGCCTTGATGGATTGATTAGTCGAGAGAGATATCGCGGTATAAGTTCTACCGCGCGCGAAGTCCGCCAGTGTCTGTCTGACACGTAATGAGGCAACAACCTTGGGGAGAGGCGGGTGGCGCACACACGCAGGAAGTCGACAAGGTTTTTATCGGGCTGACACGAGCGCTCATTGTTAGCCGGGGCTTAACGACGAAACGAGTCTCTGATTCTCTCGGGGTCCCGAAATTCACTGCTATTAAATTCGTCTCTGCCCCGTTCCCGGCGTGTTACCTTTTACCATTTCACTCTCACGAGTTGCGTCGCGAGTTCCCTTCGTCGGGCCGGATGCTCCCAACGAATGTCGAATTCCTTTTTTTCCTGTCAGACGATTCGCCCGGCATCCGTCCATGGCGGCGTAATTGAGGAAAAATTAAGTCGTATTCGTGAGGCCTCGCGAAGCGCGTGATTTGTCGTCACGGTGGACACGATAGACGGAATAAAATTATGATAACGCGTGAAGGGCGCAGATAAACGTCACCCTCCCTCACCAATGACAAATTGAGTTGCGAAGCTAAGCAGGCAAACTTGCATGTTTTACAAATCGCAGGCTATATCAATCTCTTTATAACTGACTCTTGCTATATCAGCGTTGAATTAGCGAAATCTGCGATACTATTAAGCAATGACATTGACCTGCATTCTCTAGCCGCGCATTTAATGCAAAGTACGATTGTAGTCAACAATTTTATCACATGTTTCATACCGAGTGTACGATCTCGCTGATAAGTAAATAAAGCTTAACATCAGCTGTATTTCAAATGTCAAGCGAATGCAGTAAAAATAAGATCTCTCTCTAAAAAGAATCTCTCTCTCTCTATAGGACACAGCTCGCAACAGTGTGTTATAACTACATTTTATTTTACTATCGAAACGGTCAACTATTTGTTGCTCATAACTCAAGCTGCTTGAATTTCAACTTAAAACTGATTTACGCAACTCATAAAGTTACAATTACGAGATACATCGAGATTTAACATTCTATTCAATGTCAAAAGTGATAAAAATCGCTAAAATCGCAAATTAAATAAAACTTGGCTTCTTTCGATTTCAAAGATTCCGCGTGTAAGAAAGATACCGCGTGTGTTCACACGCCTGTCTGCAAAAATTCTTGAATAACGCCTATGTATACTGTGCCATCCGCACGGTATACAATGAATCGTCACTCGGCAGCGAGTTGTTTTATCACGCGTAGTAAGGATAAGGATGATCGACAAGGCAACGGTGAGAAGGGCAGGAAACAAGCAGCAACATAAAGTCACTCGCGAAGTGAGTGCGACGTTTATAAGGTACTCGCAAACGATATATATATATATATATATATACACACTGTGTTAGAGGGACACAAAGAACTCATATACATTAGTGTGCGTGTACTGCGGCATGGTTGCGCTGCGTGCCGTAGTAATATCCGTGAATTACTGCCGCCCTGTATTTTCCTTCTTAATTGGCGTCGCGAAAAGATTCGAGTTAATGCGACCAGGTTGACGAGCTAACCGGGAAGAAGTACCTCGCACCACGAACTTTGCTTCAAAAGTCAAGTTTATGTCATTGTTTGTTTTTTTGCCATTGGTAAGATAGCATATATATTTTTAGTTTCGATTCTTCATTTTGCTTTATATCTCGATTTTTATTTTTATCGTTTCGTCACAAAACGAATCTTAAAATATGAATCATTCGCTGCGAGAAGAAGAATCACGTTACGAACCGCAGAAAGAGGAAAATGCACGAACAACGATGATAGTCGACTAGGGTTTATGTGAATCGATCTTTCGAAATCGGCTGTCGTTCATGAATACAATACGGGTCGTCCGCAAACAGATTCGATCTGATCTGCGCGTGATATCGGCGGGTATCTATGGACTCGCAAATAATGATTGTTAAACAAGTGGCGCGCGGCTATGGCCGACCATTTGGTGCATTAGTGCATGCCGCAAGTGTTAAACTCGCATTCAACTGCGCCTTGTTAAAAGCGTAGCAAGAAATTCGCGATTGAGATATAATACGTGCGCAAACATAAAACCTGATAATTGAAGATATTTTTTATCATTCGTGTGGTGAAAATCTGAAAATATTATAATCGCGCAATTTCCGCGCAATCGCACAATGCCATTGAACATTACGGGAAAAATTAATATTCCGCTTCTCGTCGCGTCAAAAATAATCGCAGCATCTTTTCTAAGCACTGCAAGAAAAGGTTTGCGTCATATAAACAAAGGAACTTAATTAATGTAATGCAATATAATAAAAGATTAACTCTCTTTTTTCATCGAGCTTATACGTCGCTTTTTCTTTTACTGACAAAGTGAAGTGCATACATCGCCCATAAGATCAAATCACGCACGTTTCTTCTCCAAGTCCGATTTTCATGAGTTATTCCATAGATATTGTGGCTGGTACAATGTACCAAGAAGAGCTGTATTAATTGAGTATACTATCGCGACGTGCACTTTCAATTAGTCTGCCTTAACACGTCGTGAGAACTTTTCGTGATGCATATCATCGTCGTTCTCTCCTCGGACATACGTTCCTCGATTAACGAATATATTCGCATATCCTTGGAACACCAGAGTTAGATAGAAAAGCGAGATCAATTGACAATGGAAATTACCACGTTCTCGACCTGTTTTCGTTGTCGCCACTCTTCCCACAAACGTTACACCTCATTGTCGTTATGCCAATCCTTGCCATATCTCCTGATTATTTTTACCGTTAATGGTAATGTGTAATGAACGTGAAATAAATCGCGACATGATTGATAATAGGGAAGTTGTGCTTGTAACTCTTGGCAAACGAGGAGTCACTTCTTTGACAAATGGCATCTAATATATCATATCTGATAATTGGTCATCATTATTGTGACTTATATATTTTACAAATGATATATTGTAGAATTAACCGTATGATGATTGAATTGCAGAACGGACGCGTGTCAATGTATCTAGAAATCGAGAATCACGGGGACGCTAACATTGTACTCTTCGTGTGCGATGCCATCGTACATGCCTATTCGCGAATCGTTGCTGCCCCCGATACGATGACGAGAATAATCGATCGGCTATTCTCGGCGCGTAGGATCGCCGTTAAGACGGCTGGAAACTTTTGCCACACATGGTACGCGCGCGAGCAACAGGAGGTTATTTGCTAGATAAATCTCGGCCCGCCCCCTTGCATGCCACGCTCTTGCGATACCCGATCGACGGCTTGGCCGATCGACTGAGTAGACCTCATTCACGTGCCTTCACGAAGACCGTATGCCTTCCACCTGATACTAGCAGCGTGTAGTAAAGAATGATCACCGATACTGCGTTTTGTATCTTTTGAACGATTTTCGTCTATAATGATTTAACTTGTTAATTAAGTTGATCCTCGATATTTAGAAGTAAAAAGAAAGAAAAGAAAATGTAGCCAACACAACGTTCCGTCCACTTTCCGTTCCAAGTCGGTTCGTTGTTTTTGCATTTTTGCATTTTGATACTTCCGGTTCTCTCTTCGCCTTGCCATATTTGGCCGGCCGAATTGGAGCGTGCACCGAGTAATTTGCGGACCGGCTTAATTACGCGGCTTGTTAACGCGTGTGCTGAGAAACGCGTGCTGCGTTTCCGAGGATATCTCGTTGGTTAAGCTGCAATCGACTACGATGAGATTAAAAAAATAGTACGAAATTGTTTAACCCTTTCTGCGGACACGAGCAATGTTCTCCGCTAAATGAATAGCTATCTTGTTAGAAAGGCTCGTTGGAGACTCGCCTGAAATATTCTGCAAAAGTCCTGCAATTTCGCGCACGCGATGCACTATGGCGGGCTATACCTTTCGGTGCGATTACACGAAAGAAGAAACGAGGTGTCATTTCCTAAAGTCCATCTGGCAGAGTCTCGGTCACGTGCTAAGCCGATCTTTCTCCAACGGCCGCGTTTAACGTACGCCTATATTTCCAATGCATGCACCTGATACCCCACAATGTCGCACTTGTTGCACGCCCTACCATTACTCGACGCTAATTCATACCCGTGGTCGTTCGTTTCCTACGGTACGACGCACGTACCGACACGGGAAATATCCGGTTATTTGATGGGGGTGGCAAAAATGCGCGAGGAAGTCCCCTATACACCTGCTACGAATGGTCGAATCGTTTTAGACGAGGATAAGCAACGTGGAATTATTTCTTCCCGCAGTCGTCTTTAATTATATTTTTTTTCATCGCTACGTACTTGAATATTTGGAGTACTTGGAGTAGATAGTCGTAAGAAATCCATTTCGAAGAACTTTCGTTTTCCAGTATTGCACGCTTCATTATTATCTTCCAATTTGTGAATCATTATGAAAAAATTTACAACATACATCTATATATAATTCTAGATGTAAAGTCGTTTTCCATCGTATGCGCAATCCGGTTGTCCGCGATCGAAAACGTGAACACGATTGGCAAAGTCCTGCTTAAGTGCAGGATTGTGTATAGGATATACAGCCGTCGTCAACTCACCGGTTGATCGCCGGCTCTCGCTTATTACGTGTACTATTACACCCGCCAACACTATCGCAGGCACAATGTACGCACCGCCGAACGGACGGCGGAATAGTTTCCCACGGAAATTTCCGGCAATTTGCGAGACGTCCCGACGTGCGTCTACGTCGTACCAAGGTCGCTTATACAAGGCGCCGTAACACTTTCTTGGTATGCGACGCCGAGGCGTTATATGCAATCTTTTTGAACCTATCCGAAGAGGATTCGCAAATTCACGCGAGATCGAGGGAACAAATGTGCACTGTCAACTCTTACAACTATATATAAAGTTATCGTCCTTTTGTGTTTTCTCTTGCGTATCGTGCATTAACTAATTTTTACGCGTTATTAATTGCTTTATTGTATAACAAATCATTGTACAACATTAACCGTAATGCGTGGATACTATTTGAATCACAATACTAGAATGCGCGGTATCTTCTATGAGAAAATTTCTCGCAACAGAGTGAGAAAATTTCGATAGAAATTTCTACTTTTTTTACTCTTCGCGACCACGTTTCTTTGCGGCTGTGTTCGAAAAACTTTAGTACGCTATTATTCTATCTTTATTGTTCATTAGAGGATAGAACGACACTCTAGCATATTCAGATAAAATCGAAAGTTTTGAACGCCCATGATGTAATATACTAGCAACACTTTAAAATCACGCGGGATGGCTGACGTTGCATTTATAAGCTATGAGACTAACATTTTGTCACGAAAAACTGTCAAGTGCGCAACAAGAGACGCCCAAGAGAATGTTACTTCAACATCGTAAATAGTTTTAAATCGGAGTACCGCGAATATATCATATTTGACGTGCGAGCATTTCTCGTTGCACCGCATGATGCATCGCATGCTGCCGCACCGCGAGTCGACACACACACACACACACACACACACACACACACACACACGCGCGCGCGCGCGCGCGCGCGCGCACAGAATGGGATAAAGGAGGACATTAATTATACATGCGGTTCCACCGAGTAATATGCAAAAATAAATGAAAAAAGTAAGTCTATTTTGAAATCTATTTTTCAGTTTTATTAAAAAAATTCATTGCGGAGGATTTATCTTGATATTTCATGCAATACGCACAATCATTTCTATCACATTTATAGAGCAATTTTTTCGATTAATTTAGAGTGAAATTTTTTTGTGTTTTCACTGAACGATCGCATTAACTATCGACATTAAACGATTATTTTTTCCACTTGTGGAAACATTAAAAAATATTCAAATAAAAGAGGATTGCCATAAAATCGTAATAACTTTTCATAATACATTAAGTATTTTTTTTTCTATTACAAAATAGTATTAAGTTAACGCATGACTATTACTCTATCAAACAACATTATCAAATAATTTATGAGGATCGATCTTTATGAGAATAACTTTCTCTAAAACATAGCGTTTTTAACTACTTTAACTCAACGCGATTTTTACGATTAAAAATCTTCAAAATCAAAATCAGTTGATAGATATTCACGAATTTCATAAATATTCTCGAAAGTGGCATTAAATATACAATAGCCAAGTGATTTTTTGGGTTATTAATGCTAGGATGATACGTTAAATCATCTTTACGATGTTGATCAGCAGATTCCGTGATAGAGTTGTATGCATGATAGAGTTGTAGATGTAGGAATTTAACTATTGCGAAAGCAACCTAAGATTTAAGATGCAAAAAGAATTTAAGAGCAAATATTTTTTACCGCGAAATACTGCGCGATCGTAAAGTTTTGTTCTTCTAATAAATGGGAGCGAGAAATCATTGATAAACTAAACGATCGATCTGGAATACCGCTGATAGATTTACAGGTCGTAAATCATAATTTGGCAGGACAAAAGGCAAAGAAAACGATAGTCAGAGTGTTAAGAGCTTATTTACTGTTCGGCGCAAAAGCGTCATCGCTCTCAATAATTCAATAAGCGATACGACAGTAATTATTCCGCTCGTCCGACGCAATCGACCCTGATTGGAGTTAATCGCGCGGCATAAATGCGTGTACAGATCGAGTGTAACGGCAAGAAAGTGTATACTCTCGTATCCTGCTCTCTGATTGATACAGATGACTACATCGGATTGATGTGTGGAGTCGTAGAAGGAGATGTGCGAGAACAGGTTCACGGGTACACGCGCCAAGGAAAAAAAGAGGAATCACTCGAGCGATCGACATCACTCGAACATCGCCAACAGGTGCCGAAGCTTGCGGACGAATAAATTTAAGGATAGACAAAACGCTTTTTAAATATCTATAGCGGAAGAAGCTTAGTACGATCTCACGAGCATACATAATCTTTCGAGAGATAACGTTTCCGATTGTCGTAAATCAATTTCTCAATGTACCGTATTAATGCTACATTTCGAAAGTGTGATTGGCATTTGATCCAATGCAGTTATGTTTATAAATATTTAACAAACCCGTTGAAGCGAATCGCTCGCGCTTGTTGATTTAGGATTATTAACTACAGAAGCGTAAGTGGCTAAATAGTATCTAAAATATGACATGATAAATGAATTCTCCGACTGTGCATCCGTATCACGATCTGAAGCGAGAACGGAATTATCAACGGACATGTGCTACAAAGGTATCGACAGTGTAATCGTCTCCTGTTAACGGTTTCTAACAAGTAAGCCGTATAAAAACAACAAAAGAATAGAGGCGTCTCGCTAAAAGTTAAACGACTGGTTACCTACAGCGTGATAAATGATTATACGATTGCACTGTTCCACCGCGTGATCAGTAAACATTGAAAAAAGTGCATAATTACAGATCGCTCAAAAACAATAACGAAAGTTGCGGTATTCGATACAAAATTACGATGTGGATATAATTATCTTTCAAACACTTAATATCTCGCTTCAAACGACTTATCGATTAAGATATTAAATATATATCAGACGCATTTAACTAATTATGTTTAATAGCTTATTTATCAGTATATCATCAGTAATTTCCTCATTATGGTAAAGTTTTGCTTGATAGTTTTCCATTAACTTTAAGATATAAAACATCGGAGCATCGTGCAGTGTATTTCTTTAAATTTTTTATATACATTTACAAATCAGTATCCTGTATGTCATTTTATGAAACGACGAATGTTTATCATTAATATGAAAAAAAATTCGAGAAATGTCAGCGGATTGAATTTGATTCGTCCGTTGGGAGATACTGACAGCAATGTCGTCATTTGGCCGAACCGTTTATGTTCGGTAGCGAATTAGAAATTAGTCGTTACGCATTTGCATACCGCACAGGTGGCCGGCCAGTCGGTTGCCGACTGTTTTCATGATAAAACGAGTTTCCACGCGAAAAAAAGAGTGTGGTGGTTATTGCGCTCTGGCTCGGAACCAGAGCGCAATAAAGATTCATGAACTGTGTGCGTCGTGACATTAACAAATGTATCTAAACGAAAAAGTCGTGTAAGTCGATCGAAAATATAAAGGGCACCTGTCGATTAGTCGAGTATGATCGCCTACGCGACCTCCGGACACCGTTGCACACCGTATGAATCTCGTCCGCTAACTAAAAAAGACAGAGAATAGAGCGACAGAAAATCCGCAATATTTGCGAGACTCTCGGCTAAGAAATTCATACGTGCTTTACAGTGATTCGAATAGCGAACATATTGCAATAGCGGATCTACGAGCGGAATAACTACGTCCGTCGGATACCGCGCGATCGGCTAAAGTGCCACTATTGCTGAGATCCGTGAAAACGGGGAAAGCTGATCGTTTAACGAATTCCGTCTGCCTAGTAATCCTGAATCCGCGCCTCCGACCGCGGTTACCGCACGCGGGACGTTGCGTTGCGCGAGCTACTCTCGACTAGCGGGTGGAGGCCGTTACCCGCTCATGGCTCTCGCTCTCACGACGATGGCTTGCTCGCGGATGGAATAGACGTGCATAGTGGAGAACCCGGCGCGCAATCGGGGCCAGGTGTGGCGCACACACACACGAACATGCGATTGCATTTGTAAACGCACTCTCGCACGTACTCTCGAGCGAATGCGAGTGTGTATACACCGCCGGTCGGCTCTACCCTATAAATAGATCCGAGAGAGCTACCTGTACCACGCGCGCACACGGCAGTCCTTCTGCACGCAGCGCAGCGCAGCGCAGTTGCGAGATGTAGTGAGGCGGCTTCGTGCTGCGCGCCACATGCGGCGAGAGCGCACGCGGCGCGACCGCCGTCGCCGATTAACTGTATAACCGCTGCGGCGACGACGACGACAACGACGACGAGGACCGCTCCGCAATTAACCATCCGACAGCCCGCTCTCGCTGACTGATAAACAATACGGGAGAAGAGCCGGATAACCGCGAGAGGCAGCCGCGCGTCGCATCGCGATCGAATCGATCATCATTCAGATTACATTCCGCGCGATATCTCGCCCCGGGTTCGTCGCATCTTCGATGACAATCCGGGATTCATAACGGGTTTCAACGGATTAGATGCCTATCAGGAAGCAGACGCGATCGATTCAATCGAACGGTGTATCGTGTCATATCCGCTCCTCATAAATTATCCGTAATTCCAACAATTATAGCTGATTGATTAGGAAAGGAAACTACCTACATCGGAGTCTATAATATCGAATGTGAAATGATATGAAAATATAATAATAATTTAAATGCGATGCTATCCCATAGATACGGTCGTATTCGTATCTATTAACGTACACTACACATTTGTAAGTCGCTCGTATACTTTGATCACTAAATGTTAATTAATCTTCGCATTCATTCGCCAATTTGATAATATTATAATAGAGACGTTAACATCGATCGCAATGTTCATTGGATCTTTTACATACCGCCAGTACAATCTATAAAGTTTTCTGTGAGCATGACATTAAATGAAACATGATGATGCTTGCTCGATCTATTAAACCGCGATCTGGATGCAAAAGATTGACAAGCATTGCATTAAAACGATCAGGTTTTTGAGACAGATCATTATATCAAACCACATTCCGGACTACATCGAAGACATAACGGCACGATAGATAATAGCAAAGTAGAGTCTTCGGCGGTCGCCGAACCGCGCGTGAAATACTTACGCGCGTGTAAGAAAGTATATAAACAAAAAAGCTGCTAATGTTGGCGCGATCGTTATATAGACGGGGAATGTTACGGGGCGAATGATTGCGTCAATAGCTGTTCATTTTGCAACGCCGTAAATTCTCAATGCGCCTTGTACGCGCCGCGTTAGAAGATATAATAAAACGGGCAGTCGAAGCTGTCTTATCCCATGATTGGATAAGTATTCATCGCGCGCTCCGCGCAAGTAATAGTCCTAAAAGTGGAAACCTAATTACACAGCGAGGTGGAGATGATAGTGTACTCTAGCTACCAATCGCACTACTTCTTCGCGAAGGTGAACGTTATCTCAATCGGATTGCAAGACGAGCGGAACGTGACGTGTTACGGATTCGCAGCGTCATCAGAGAATCGCGCGCGACGTGCGCGATTTGATCGAGATTTCCGCGGCAAAAAGCACGAGAACACGCATCGAAAATAGAAATCTCGTTGCATCTGCACAAGTATCGCGAGAAAGCCTTCTGAGAAAGTCCGATCGATTCTGTTGCGTACTCTGAATGTGATATGTCTGAGATAAATAAATAAGTATATATGTAACAATTGGATAATAGAAAATATAATTTTTTGTTGCAAAAATAGCTTCTCAGTTGATACATGCAGTTTTGAAAAATACTAAGTGTTTTTGGAAATTGGCTCGATATATTTATATAATTTAGTTATCCAATTATTTGTATATTAATTTTTTTCAGATATCAAAACGACAGATTATTAAATGATTAGATGATTCAATTTGCGTTGCATTAACGTTCCTGCTCAATATTTTCATTTATTTTTATTTATTTGCGCTAATGGTGACAATCGCTTACGTTGCAACTCTGTCGCTGCCTCGAACGCGTCGTCATTCCTGACGTGGAGGAACTATTGAAATTCTCGATCGAGCCACTTGCACTTGTAAATCTGCGCTCTCTCTTCTTCGTAGCGGAATGAGTTGTAGACTTAGACGTGGAATGACGGTAGGAAATTATGCGGATGTCCAGCTGGGATAATGGCGCCCGCGACAAACCATCGTCTCTCAAGCACGATTGGCTTGGAATTCCGTCGAGTCCATACTGACGGATGTTATCTATGATCAATGTGTGAACATATTTACAACATTGACATTCGAGGATAAAAGATCGTCGAAAGATGTGTCGGAAGTGACGTCTCTCGAAATAGAGATCGAATTTTAACAATGCGATCAGCTAAAGAATCCGACGAATTATCATTTATAAAGTAGGAAAAATTGATAAGTTCTTAATAAATTAATTTTTTTAGAAGCAATCTTCTATCGATACACATGTCGCTACTGTTGTTGACAGATGACGTGCTATTATCGATTCTAATGGTGATTTCTTCTATTAAGGCAGCACAAGATCGTCGTCACTACTATCGACTGTCAACCCATGTTCCCTTAACTGCCAACGACTTTTGGCCGACTTTAACGAGTGCCACCTGACGCCACAACTGCCCCTAAGAAGGCAGTTGTCTTCGGATGAACATACAGAGTCGCAGCGGTAGATGAAAAGTGCAAGGGTAGAAACATGGGGCAGATGCCGCTTATGAACGCGATTAGAAACGAATTTTTTCGAATAATGAGCCGAGGGAAGACGGATGGGCCAGTTTGCATCAAGTCCGAATGCATCGTCGCCGATCTTATCCTTTCGATGTAAAGATATCGTTGTCGACGTTCCTCGAGAACGAATGTCGTGAGGAATCAACTGAATTTTATACGCGAATTTTATTTACGTAGTCGATTCAATTTAACAAAAACACGATTATATGTATACATATAATAAGGAAAGTTTAATTAGTACTTCGTATAAATGGCGATTCCGGGACACTCTATTATATATTCGAGGATCAATCGCGGGACATTGTCGAAATATCGGAGCACCGGTTCGCGTGTCGCTTTATCGACAAATCTTGGCGGATCAATTTACGAGCCGACCGATTAATCAACGGATTACTCCAGTAAAGAGTGACACGTGCGATCCTTTTTTTATCGATGTAATAATCTATATTCAACGAAAGTGATATGGCAACGTAACAATCGACGAACATGTAATGGAAAAGGACACGTCGAGGAATTGGTAAACGGGAATCCAGTCATTTTAAAATTAATAGAGCTAATTTTGTTTGAGTAACGCTCTTAATGCCGGCGGTAATGCCATCCATGTTTTGCGCTCTGATGAATAATTGCGACGCGATGATGATCTCTAATTTACCTGCGATTATATTGAACCTACGTTCGTACGTACATGTATTTCATTGCGTGAGTGCGCGAATAGAAAGAAAAGCAAACGGAATGCGAAGTTCGCTGCCGACGGGGAATATCAAGAAAACCCATCATTTACTTCGCTTCCTGACATGTACATGTATCCCGGAAGATCACACTATACTCAGAACAGAAAAATTATCGAATAGGATTTCCGAAATGTTGTCCAATTGAATATAAATATCAGTTTCACCATTTGAAGAGATTTTTTTTCTCGACTTAAAAATTAAATATACGATTCATCGGTTGCCAGAACAAGAAATATATAGCGCCAGAAACTCTTGCTGCAGTAATTTATAACGCTCCTATATATCCACCTATTTTAATTCTTTCAATCTCATTCCATACTTCCGTTCCTTCGCCGGCGTCTTCACACAATGGAAACCGTCGGCTTCGCGGATCGTACTCTTCTCCATTCGAAAATCATGCCCGTCACTTTTTGCACTGGGCAACTCGCCAGTCATTAGCCACGCCGGCAAATCTATCATTATTGCGTACGAGCGTCTATCTGTAATTGGCGAATGTAAACACAGAATATAACCTGCTGCGCGTGTGTCGGTAGGTGGGATTCACATATGTATGCGTGATTTACGTACTGGTGACCACAGAATGTTGCCCTATTCATGATTTTTTAAGAAAAAAATTCGCATATGATTTTTTTTTCATAATAAGTCGATTCATATGTATTTTGAATTTAATTAAGTTGAAATATCATAGTTTGCATTGTGCATTCAGTTAACAATTAAAAATAAAAAGAAAACAAATAATTAACTTTATGACTTGATTATAATAATAATTGTAATTTTAATTAGTGAAAAAAGAATCATTGTTAATTATTATGGGACTTAACTAAAATGACAAAGATGAAAAAAAGAGAATGCACATATGTATTCTAAATCTTTAAAAATCATCCCACACACACACTTGATTTCTTGTTCAATACACTTCTCTACTTCGTTTAAAACTTAATAATAATATTCTCGGGAAAGATATAATGAAATGTTATTTCTTAGCCCGTTCGTCTTCCATTTATCATTGAAAGCAAGAGCAACTTTTCCGTAATGAAGTAGTCTCTTTTAAATCCATAAATATTCAATACGTGCGGGATATCTCGTCCTTGAAGAAATCTAACAAATGCAACAAAACAGATTGACTGAACGATCTGTGCCTCACGACAGTTTTGCGCAATCCACAAGTCGCGATAAATCATCATCGTCGTTGATAACGACGATCTTCTATCGTAGCGTCAATGAGAAGAATTATTTAGTCCAACGAGTCCGGCTTATCTGTCTCACCTGAATATGAATAGCCTCGTCGTTATCGTCGTTGTTTTCGTGATCGTGGTCGTCTTCGCCGTCTGCTTATATCCTCAGTTATTTCCTCGCCGGGCGTTGAAGTCTCTCGAAATTGCGCTCACTGAACACCCCGCGGCGACTCACTTCACCGTTCGGATGGCCCGTCGCACCGTTCACAATGGTCTCTCATACCGCACACGTGTAAATTGTCACAACACCACGTGATGTGCACCCCTTTTTGACAACCTTGCTAATTTGTGATTGCGAATTATTAGTCTTTCAAATGCATCAAAATCTAGTTTCTCGAATTGTTCTCAATGATCTTGAAGAGATCTTTAGGATTCCGATAGAATCATCGTCACCCTGATAACATTGTAGCTCAATGCAACTGGACGACGTGGTCAATTACCGTGGATCAGGTGTCCATTAAGAATACCCGGCTCGTTGGTCACCGTTGCCGTGCGAAACCTTCCGGATCGCTGATCCCACTGATCGCGTGGCTGGACGCGTGGTGCTCGCAGGTGGGGGTGGCGATATATCGTCTTGGTGAGAGAAAGAGAAAGAGAGACAGAAGGAGACCAAGTTACAGGTTTCCGATATATTGACTATGATTTTTGACAGAGTAACGATCGACAATCGGTTCAGTCGCGATTAGTCGTCAGAAATACACACAAATGTGGATCGTAAATGTCTCTCATTAAAATCAAACAAATGATACAACCAAAAACTTTTATTTTCGTCACTTCTTTCCATAAACCAACTCGTTCTGATTGGATCGGTGTATCTTGAAGACAGAATCCTTAGATCTATCTCGGATTTTCCATCGTCGAAACAAGGTCTCTTCTTCGTGCTGTGGATTTTAGAGGATTCCAGGAAACATTATCCTCTATACAAATCGTTGAATAATACACCCCGAGGAGTAGCAACGCATTTAGATCTACCAATGTCTACAAACAAAGTCGCGATCCGATTGTCGACGAGTGACAAAAGAAACGATTAGGCTCCTTGAACAAATCTGTCGCGAGCGATAGCCGAGGATACCGAAAGAACAGGATACTTTCGCCTGTACAAGATTTCCCCGCGCAAAAGTCCAAAATTTCGTCGCGGTCGATGGATGACGACACAGCGCGCCGATGCGTGATGGAGGGCGAGTAGCCGGGGGTCTTACACGTTCGAAGTTGGGTCTGCGCGCGTAACCGGTCCTAACGTCGTTGTGTCTACGTTCGTCGTTCTACCTCGTGGAGCGTGCAGCAGGAGGCGTGCTGTCCCGGACTGGACTAGTCTGGGCCCCTGGAGTAGAGAGGGCCGGTCGCGCTTCACCTCCGCTTCGCCAACCTCCCACCGTGCACTGCGTTGCTTTAAGTGCCCCTCTCTCTCTCTCTCTCTTTCTGTCGATCTCGCGCGAAGATCTCTCCCTCTCACCTGGGGCCTTCGTGTGTCGTGGCGGAACGCTGCTGCTTACCTGTCTCTCCCTCTCCCTTATGCCGCGACCTCTCGCGATATCAGTGGGCTGTGAGCAAGAGAAACAGAGAGAGAGAGAGAGGGAGAGAGACGTTTAGCGCGGGGAATAGAGGAAGAGGAAGAGATAGAAAGAGAGAGAGAGAGAGAAAGGACAGAGAAAAAGAGAGGTTCGATGAAAAAGAGGCTCCTCTCTTTTCCCTTTCCCAGTCTTCTACCGCGTACTCGTACCACGACACCCCCAGCATGATATAACAAAAAAATCTTTTATGTTTTGATGATTTTAGAAATCAAAGAAGTTTGCCAAAAGGGATTCGTCGAGGAAGATTAAAGTGATTCATTTATAATCACATATCACTGATCACGATTCACGTTGATCACAGTGACGTTGTTTGCTGAAAAAGCTGATGACGCAAAAGATATCTTACGTATAGTGTTTCATATTTTAATAACGTAGGACCAACAATTGTTACAGCAATAAAAATCATCTGAAACATGTCACTTTAGCTCAAGCAAGTTGAATTTATTTCTTGTTCCTTATAGATAAACGAATAAGTTGGACGAAAGAAATATTACACTGTTATATGTCGCAATATTATGTTAGGCAACACTATGACAAATTAACAACAATGCTATTATAAAGCTACTGATTTTTTGCTATTGCATTCTACAAAGCGAGAACAACATACGCATATTGTATGTATGCTAGAAAAGATAAAATGACTATTTAAAGTTGTATCCACAACGCGAATCGATGTACTTAATGTGCCATGTTTCCTCGACTTCTAACAGCCGTCGGAACATTTATAACGTTAGAGTGTTTTGAGCATTGAGGTCAATGATGGGTGAAATTAAAACATCGATTGATGAAAATACTTGAAGATACGATAAGTTAGAAATATCGTTCGACTCACGTCGAATATCTCTCGGAAATGATCAGAAATAATTTCTGATTTTTTAATTTTTTCTCTAGTATATTTTATCACATTGTTGGACAATATAATTGATAAAAAAAACAAAGATCAACAATTGTAGCTCGCAGAATTTACTTGGTTATTTCTTATAACTACTGTCGTTACTGGATCTGATTCTGATTCACTGTCGATAAGTACATCGAATGAAAATGATGAAACAGCGGTCGTTTATCGGTCCTTGCGAATAGCAACTGAATTATATTGTGACTTTGTGACTAAATTATATTGTGTGGATTAGGTCAAAAGCGGTGATTCTATCAAAGAAAATCAAGATAAATGAATCACGAATAACAAGTCGCTGTTCAATCGTCGTTTAAAGAGAAAATGTTTCCACCAAAGAATGTCCTATTCCAGATACCATTTAACTTCGGCCACAGTTAAATAATATTGTAGAAAGCGGCAGGAATCTCTCCGCCGCTTATCTACGGAAGGATCTATGGAGATCGAACGAATTTCCGATCTCATCCGTGTCGCTGATATTCCATGTATACGTTGATACATCGTGGGTGACGATAGGACAGAACACAGTTTAATGATCATCCGTTTAATTATGACGCGCACCACCAATCAAATCCCGCCGAAAAATCGTGGCGATCGCGCGGCGGGATCCACGAAGTTCACACCGTCACCGTTATGGGCGGAACCGAGAGAGCCGGAACTACGCTTCCTGCACAGAACAAAACTTTCCTCCCGTCCTCCCTCCATCATCGCCGCTGCCGTCGCCGCCGTCGTCGTTTGCTAAATTGAACTTTGGACAAAGTTGCTGTATGCAGCCGCTCTCATATTATACTGACGGCCAACTAACTACGAATCAACGCCCGTCTCTCTATCATCGAATCGTGCGCGTGGGCGTGTGAAACGGAAGCGAGTTAAATTCGCGGCTGACCCGTTAAAAGTCAAATAAGATTCCAATCACGAGCACAATAATCCTAATAGAAGTCGGAGGATGATGCTGTTCGATTATCTAATGCATCGCGCTAATATATTCGTGGTCATTCTGCACGGATTTATATTGCTAGAAAAAAGTTTGATAAAAAAATATGACTAATTGAAGAAAATCTATTGAAAATTCTATTTGTTATTCTTATTTGAAAATGTTTCATAACCGGCTTATTTCGACGTGAATTTATGCCTTCGCACTGCCCAATTAGAAGTTCGCAAGATTCCAAAGAGCCCTCCGTAATAAAGATGAAGTCACAATACGCGCAACCTGTTATCGCGAGCTGCTTCAACGGTCGCGCCGTAAAAACTAACGCGCAACACCTCACTGCGTTTGCTTTACTCAAATAGTTATGCACCCCTTACGCTACCCCTGCGCTCACCGTCTGCAACAATTCTAATGTCGGTGTGTTCTACGAGCGTTCGTTGCACTTGCTGAAACAGCTGTAGCACCTGTGCCCGCTAGTAAGGTGCAACGTTCCCTCTGCATACCCTTGCTACACAGCCAGTTCATCAACTTTCCATCGTTCGACCCCATAATATTCGCCAGACTAGATCACTCAACCTGACTTAATGATATCTCGATCTTGATATTCCCTCATTTGCTTCCCTCTTCCTTCCTTCTCTCGCGTCATTTGCGTCGCGGCCGACGGCAAACGATCACCATGGCGCAAGTGGCGGAATATGTTGAAAGTGTAAATGTTTCGTGCTTCATGCATCGAAATATTCGTAATGAAAACGCGGATATTTAACAAGAATTTTATTTAGTATTTCGTTCAAATAATCTTAATAATTTATAGTGTTACTAGATTCTACGACTAAAGGATATGTCTTAAAATTCTCGCATTTGTGTTCACAAATCGATAGATTATTATCGGATAAACAAATCGGTAAATTTTTGTTTCCGCGCACACACTGTTCTCGTGTAGTTTTTTTTTTATACAATCAATACTCTACTTGTCAGTTTCAAACTATATGTCACGACGAGTTTAAGGACAAGTCAATGAACTCGGAAGACATCAAAAAGAAGCAAATGAGAAATCGTCTAACTTGATGGGCGGTCAAAGAAAAAGCGCGGGAAACACATGGTTCGAAATAGAAAGCCGAACGAGCGAACGGTGATCAGCTGGTGCTCTGCCTGACGGATACCGAAAAATGTACACTCCGACCGTTAAACGCCCTTCACCTTTCGCGGAGGTGCGCACATGGCCTCTGGGCCCCCGAGTCTAAGGGCAGGGTAGCGCGCCGCTCCTCGAAGACACGCATGCGGCGCGCCTTCCCGTCCGATATTCGCATTAATGGTATACATTATTATCGCGCGGTGTTCTTCTGGGGATGGTAAACGATAACGGCCGTGCGTCAACGGTCCCAGGCACCTGACGCCTTGTAACGAGTCCAAGTCCCTTCTTCGTAGGGGCGGGCCCCTTTCTTCCTTTTTCGTCACGATCGCGAAGCAAGGTCCTTACTCTGACTGTAAGTCCGGTAGCCACGACCTTCTTGCACACGTCCGCGGCCCGTCACGATAGGCATACGAAATAAGTGTTGCGTGGATGTAGCGCGAATGTCGAGACCGGACACGACTTGGAGATTCTCGATAGGGTAATTAGACCCGAAATTTTCGATTGAGCTGCATGAGCCTCGTGCGAGCCAAAGTTATTTAATTAGCACGTCAACACGAACGTGTAATCAATTTCTTAGCGAATGAATATGTTATATATAAATAATCGACATATATCTTCGGAGAAATAAATATTAAAATTATTGGATTTTCGTTATTTTGTTTCGTTTATAGAGACATTTTTCAAGCAGTCAAGCATATCATTAATCACAATGCAAATTATGAATGAATAATAATCTAAAAATTAATTAACTTGTGCACATTGCGATATTAAAGATCAAATATTAAAAGGAAAAGATGGGAGGAATAAATTGTTGTTGATGTATGTGTGTGTGTGAATTGTCCATTAAATTATGTTACAGTCAATAACCGATTCAGACGAAAGATAGAAAAATCCAGAGATTGGCTCTCATAGTTGAACACAACCCCGAAGCGAGGAGCTCGCATGAATTGGTACCTAAACCTGACCGCAAAACCTTCCGTCGAGGTGAGAAGCCGCTGGCGCGAATTAGCCGTTGCATCAACGTATACTTTGATCTCGCAAGATAACGCGCCCAGGGTGCGTGCAACGGAAGATAAACGTAAATAAAGACCTTAAGACCGCGACCATACACCCACGATTTAATGAGAAATTGCATTCGTTCTGCATATCTGTCGATTACGTGGTACACGCGTCGAAGAGATAAGGGCGGCAACATCGAGCTTATTTTGCCTTATTCTTTTTTTGGTATTAAGAAGGGAGCGTACATAGGTAGAGTACTCCTTCAAATGCCGATCGACAGCTCGCCCGCGGCATTGGGCGGCACAAGAGATGCGCGAAGCATGGCTCGTGAAATAGAAAATAGAGAAGCGTGGTGTGCTACGCGATGGCGGGAGTGAAAGCAGACTCTTTCGTTCGCCACGGGCTAGTGGCGCGGATGAATAAATAAACAATATCGTTGTTCAATAGTTTATTTTAGCGAAGTAAAATCTAAATCTTGGAAAGGCAAGGAACGTTGCGTTTTTTATACATATAGTC
The DNA here is from genome assembly GCA_037157785.1 of Cephalotes varians. Taxonomy (NCBI): domain Eukaryota; kingdom Metazoa; phylum Arthropoda; class Insecta; order Hymenoptera; family Formicidae; genus Cephalotes; species Cephalotes varians. Next base: position 602,770 of record JANQDE010000003.1, read on the forward strand.
TAGATCTTCTATGAATGTATGTACAAAACGGACATAGAAGATGAAAAAATTTATTTTTATTTAAACATTACTTATTATTAGGCGGAACGTTGCGTGTAAATAGCATCGAGATATTTCTCGAAACATTAGAAACGCAGGAGGAGCTGTCGGATGATAGAGCGATAGCATGGTGCGATGGCCGATAACGATGTGCCACTTTCGCCTGTCAAAGGTGTTTCGAAAATGGATTCTCATCGATCAAGCATATATACGCATAGATTCATATCGCTTGGAAAAACAATTTCTGGCTGGTCGAGCGAACGGCGATGCAATCGTAGGTCGGCAAATTCACCAGCCAGTAGCAGGTGCAACTTTCTTCCGACTGCCGGACGTAAGGGTAGGTAATGTCTTTTCTGTCTGTTCCGCTTCCTATCGCCCGCGAGTGACTTTTTTATTTTTATTCGTCACGCTCGTTTCAACGGGGAATTTATTACAGCGCGCAAAACGCACCACGAGAGACATTATTACTGATATGTTGAGGCTTGATGTATTATGCATACGCGACGTTGCGACGTTCGCATATGAATCGCAGCGAGAGTTTTATTCATCGCAAGAGAGAGTCAGTTTTATAGAATTCTAAAATGTGACATTTTAAGTTAAGTTCGTTCACATGATTTTGATTCCACTGGATAACGGCATAATTTTCACGAATTTCCAATGATCCAGAATGCTATTTATTGTTTTAGTGTCTTAATCGATTTATTTTGGCAGTAAATTATAGCTCCAGTCGCATCCTATCTTTATGCTGCCGCTGAATATAATGAGAAAATAACATAAAATTATACATCACATCCAAGCATGTATATATTGATCATCAACTTCGTTATCATCTCGTTCGACTTCCTATTTGAAACGTTCGGTAGGAAGTCAACGAAAACAGACTGAAGTCATGTGAAGTATTTTTAATTTTCCCATTATCTTGCTAGACAATAAATATGTGTAATTTTTTTATTATTTTCCAATTATATATATATATATATATATATATATATATATATTAATTATATACGTATAAAGTATTACGGCATAAATATCAGATCCAACATTAAAAAGATAAAGTCCTGACTCTATTTTGTGTTCGAAAGAAACGAAGGGAATAAATATACAATACTCATAACTTTGTCATAAACTTCGCCGTAACAATATTTATCAACGCATCGTCTCAAGCATCATTGCGAATAGTGGTGGGCTACCAACTTGCATAAAATATCATTGAATAAAGACGTTGTTAAGCTCTTAGTGGATACTCAACCGGTCTCTCAATTTAATGCTTCACCCAAACACTCAAGAGAAAGACCTTCTCGCCTCGGGCTGCATTTATAGTCGACTCCAGCGAGTGCTAGGAGCGGCATACGATGCGACATAAAACGCACATCTTACGTTTTACGTCTTCATGAAATCACCTTCAAGCTATGTATTCGCCTTCTTGCATGAACAGCACAGCGTACCGTCGTCAAAGATGAGTACAGTTCACTTCCTTGCCAAACGTATCCTCGACTATTTTACTGGTATCATCTTAGATGCGATTTTATATTCAGATATGTATTATCCACCGTATCCATAAACTTAAAATATCTATTTATCTGATGATATATGTGAATAAATTTATAAGCTATCGTTATTAATTTTTTTATATTCCATCGTTCTCTAATAATATTACTGAGATTAGACTGCAAGAAGATTGCATAAACATTGTTATCTGCATAATCAATTGGAAATAATATAGATAAAATCTTTGACTCTTTGTGAGATCGGGCAGACGACAGACCGTGTAAATATTCTATTAAGTATTGAGACAGGTGTTACTTTACGGATCTCAGAGGCACACGTCGTCACAGGTCGTCATACCCATCTGATCTCAAAGCAACACGCACGCGTGACGAATGTAGCGATAGAAGTTGAAGCAGCCAGCAAGCTCGTCTGTCGTGTGACTGACAGTAATCCAGTAAATGTGGCCGAACGCGAATGATAGGCATTCTCTCGGCGATCGTAAAGTTCGTGACCCGACGGATCGGGCCGGTGACCGCCAGAACTCTTTGCCTCATAGCGTCGCCACCGCTAGCAGAGGAGGTCCGATCGGTGGAAAAAGAGGCGAGGACTTTGCCGTGACGCGGCACGATACAGAGGGAGAGAGAAGAGGCCCCCGGAGGGGCCAGAGAGCAGCAGCGGACACGGCCGCGGGTGATTACATCGCCTGTCGGCGCGGAACTGTCTCCTCCTACCCGCGGCGCCCACCGTGCTCCGATTGGCCGGGCTCCCTGCCGAGGAAACGTACCGGCTTCTCGCCGTGGCTTCTCTTTCGTTTTAGCTCACCTTCGGACCTCTCTCGACACTCTCTTGTCAAGTTTTCTATCTCTTTCTCTGTCATTCCTCCCAATTGTATATCATTCTTGCCACGACATGATACATCTGTCATTGTTTAGCTTCCGGTACGCTGGTTTTTATCTCTGTCTGTCCCGAAGGTCTCTTTAGTGGTCCTTCGCCATTTGACATGTCCCATCCTTGTTTCCGTTTTGTCCTTTTACATTCGTCCTTATCCTTCTTTCGAAGAGATCCTCGTCGATTACCCGCCTTCGTTCAGCTCTTAAACGCCACAAGCGGAGGCCCTGCCCGAAAGACGACCATTCCTTTTCGTATTCCCACCCACTTGTCTATCGCGATCAAGAGATGGAGGTGGACATGTAATTGTCGAAGGAATAGATTGAGTAGAAGGAATATTTTTAGAGTGTGCTAGAAGAAGAGGAGATAATGTACGCATAATAATGTACCTTTCATGTCGCGAAGCGAAGTGTTAGGAGTAAACGTTAAGATCAAAACTAAGCAAAAACTATGGTAAGGACCCTTTAGTTATCTAAATATCGCGTTTTGCGATCTCATCAGGTTGAGTTTATGACATGATAAGGACGTTAATGTAAACAGGTAGAAAACATTAAGACTCCGGTTTCAAGCAGCAATTTGTTCGCTGCAATCAAAGTGATAAGACTAGTGGAACGCTGATGGATAACAGTTATTCAATTCTTCGTAAAATACGCGATAAGAAGATATGTAAATTTGAAGCAAACGAGAGAATGACACGCAGCGTGACTGAAGCTAGAATTTGATTCGTCGATTATCGTTTGCACGCAACAGGTGTGTAATATATTGCTGATGATCGGCAGATTGCCGTTAGTCAATTATGAATAATGCGAATGATTAGGCAGGGCAATCAATGTATATCATATGACATATGATAGCAGATCAAATACGACTTTTCAGGAAATTTTCCGCAGGCCCATCTTTGGAATATCATCGACTCTGCAGGCGACGAGATGATTCGAGCGATAACGTTGTCACCAGCAGAATATTCCGCCGCGATCCGAGAAAAGCGATCTGCCAAATTTGCATAACTCATCTGCAGATCGCCACGTCGCGATATCTTACAACGACGCTAGAATAATAATCAACTTAAGATTGAACCGAGTTAACAGGCTGTCGCAATTTTCGATAAAGCACCTTGAATAATTCCACAATTTAATAACGAACATAAATCCAGAGTTCTGTGTACGTGAATAAATATATTTTTTATATAAAATTATATATTAATAAAAGCAAAAAAAAATTAAAAGTACTTGAAAATAATTTTACATTTGATTTTTATAATTCTTGAGAAGCAATTTTCGACGCAACACCATCTGTCGAAATTTATTCACGAATGCTATTATGATGTCAAAAAAACCGCAAAATCATATTTTTAAATTGCATATGCTTGCGTGCGCTTTTTAAAAAGATTTGTGAGTTTCTATGTAAAATTATGTTGAGCCAACGCGTGCATTTGCACGTTCGCGTTTATAAATTCGTATGCGCGGAATTTATCGAGTCTGCATCGTGATTCTTTACCGGCGATTCCGCGCGCGGGCATCGTATGCAAAAAGAATTTCACTCCCGTAACAAAGTGAAAATAGCGCGGACGTGGACAGAGCGCGGGCGGGCTTCCATTTATGTATAAATAATAGACCGCTATCATCCTACTTTCGTTTCAGGCGGAAGCGAGTCGAGTGGTCTGTGATATATGCGAGATTCAATGCGCAGCGCTGGGCACTGCCGTTCTTTTCTAAGCTATTTCGACGTCACTTCAACATCGCCGCACGAGTTATTACGCGATATACCGGGCATCGCATCATAATCGTATTATGTAGCGCTCGCCTAGCACATGTTCAATTTTATGCAATTGCGAAATGAGTGAACGTGAGACGTTGACTCCGCGTCAAAATATATCATATATTTTAAACTTTCTTGCGGTGGAATTTTACGCAAAACTTTCTCGTCACGTTTAACGAGAATTTGACAAATTTGACCAATTATTGCTATTATCTATAAATACGAATAGTGAAATTTGAAGCGGCAATTTTATAAGTTCTCATCACATCTCTCTTTGAATAAACCGAACGATCTATTAGAACGTCTCAATTACTTCAGAGTATTATCAAGGATGTTTTCATTGATTTCGCCGAGCGTTAAATGTTTTTCTAGTCAAGTAACCGTGACACAGCATGCTCATCCAGGTCGACGATAGCAAATGCTACAAAGCGCGATTCTCTTACCCGCAGCGATCCCTTTCGTGGTGATCCAGATCGAACGACTCTCCCACGATGGCGAAGATTCACGTCATAGCGAGAGATCGCAATGCCCAATAACGGACAATGACCGCGACAAACTAAACAACAGCGCAAATCTGATCATTATCGCTCTACTGAGAAATTGACAATCGGAACGATCTGCGTCTCTTTTAATAGAGAGAGAGAGAGAGAGAGAGAGAGAGAGAGAGAGAGAGAGAGAGAGAGAGAGAGAGAGAGAGAACGATTACGTAAAGTCGATCGAGCGAAATCGAGCTGAGTAACGGTGCCATGATTTTTATTAACAATAGTTGGAGCATCGTAAATAAGTTTCGTACGACATGCGACACTAATTTGCCGATATCAGACGTCAATAAATAATTTTGTAAAATATGCGTTATCTTAGATCAACATCGTGTAATGCATAATTTGTATCTCAATCTCATCAAAGCAGTAAACATAATCAACATAACATGGATTAACAATATAAGAAGTATTAATTGAATTAAAACATATTCTTTGTCAGTATTAAAATAAAAATAATTCTTTCGATTTAAAATCATTCGAATATTAGTCCAAGTATGAATAAATCTGCAAATTGTTACTATTTTGATATATTTTATTAAATATGTGAGAAATAATTTAAATAAATTGTCCTACATATAACAAAATGCCTTGTATAAAGTTATCCTAGCAGGATAAAAATTTATTCCGTTATAAAGTGCATCCTCTCATCCTCTCAAACAAAAATTCTTACTTTATTTTAAATACTTAAAGAAACATTCGAAAACTGGTTTGATTCCAGAGCATGCCGAGCGTCAGATGTGTTGTAGATAACGCACATCGATGCAGGATCAAGAATATGAGGATATGATTTTACCAATAAGATCTTTGGAATCAAGGAGCATGAATGATCAACTACGGATGTCAAGATGATATGTAAATAAAGAAATCGATAGCCTCATCTTTTGAAAGGCCATCCCTTTCATCGGTACAAAACACCTGAAAACGTGGCACCTGGTTACACCTGTCTCACGTCGCGCTTCGCTTCAGGAGCAGCGTCGCTTACAGTTTCATAAGCAGAAAATGTGAAGCACCAGGGGTTGCGATTGCCGGACCTTAACGGAGAAATTCTCTTGACCGATGTTATACTTCTACGTAAACGTCAACAATCCGGTGCCCCGTGATTTTATCCTGTCGAGCAGAGCGATTGCACTTGCACGGATTTTTTTTATACGAGCCAACTGATCAACGCGTCATAACATTGCCTCCGTCTCATATGATATTTTCTACATTCAATATCGATGTTCATTTGCGTTAATTTTATTTTACTTTTAAATTATAACGTAATAAGATACATTAAATTTGAGAGATGTCAATTGTGTGTGTGTGTGTGTGTGTGTGTGTGTGTGTGTGTGTGTTGCATGCAATAGTGTTAATTATACAACCGAGTTTTAATTATTAATCATTTTGTTTCGTCTGTTACACTTATCCGCACACATATATAATTTTGTAACTGTATCGCGGTTACAAATAAACGACAGATCGACTCGATCGGTCAATACTTTTTTTTTTTATGGAGCACGACACAAATTTGATTCGATCGTTTCAGATACAAACCACAGTGACCGAGAGTGCTTCCCCTTTGATCGCTGTCCTAATTGCCGCCTACAATTTACCGTGGCGCTTTTTTGCCGAGTTCGATTAGGAAAGTATAAACGGAGAATCGATTCCGCGGCCGATTACACTTTCGAAACACCTGCTAAGCCGCCAGCTTTTGTATGTTGTCCTCCGCATCGTTTATTGATGTATTTTCTTTTTTCTTTTTATTGAAAGTCTACTATGACAAGAACAGCCGCAGAAGCTTTTCAAACAGTGAACAGCCTACGAAATAAAATCTTTCAGCTGTATTGCTATCATGTTATCATTCCAATTTTTCATCTTTTCTTCCACAAGAAGATTTTTATTACAAAATGTGAAGAGAGAAAGAGAGAGAGAGAAAGTGTTGCAGAATTATATTTTGTTATTCACTTTGTTATTCAATAGACAGAAAAGAGTTGAACTATCACGTCGTGACGGTTCAACAAGTAGTAGCAAGCTAGTAGCAAGAGATCACGGAACTGTGAAGTCGACGAAGCGAGAACCCGAAGGCGAAGGCGCGATTCCTTTGCGAGACCCCGCGAGAGTGGCAGCCAGCCGCGGGTGTCCACACGTAATCGTAATGAGAGCGGCGAGCGCGAGCGCGCGACGCAGTAATCGTTAGAGGATGATTACGCAATTTGCATCGGGGCAATTTGCATCGGGAGATCGTTTCGCCGCTGGCAAGGCAGCGGGGATAACGGGACGACGAGGACGCGCGATGTCGCCGCGGGTCATGCCTATGCTAATGACACATCTAACCGGTACTTCAGGCCCATTCATAAGACGAGCGTCTCTTCTGAATGAGCGCCGCCGACACCAGAAAAAAGCGTCGGCGGCAACGGGAGCGATTGGTGCACGCGCGCTTTATTGACACCAACGCTTTATGACCATTTAACGACAGATGATTATCATTACCGGTACTTGCTTGTCTATCGCTAAAAATCGAATGCCGATATGCATCGTGCGCACACATCAATATCTCGACATATCTCTACGCGCTCCTATTCGATTTCACGCGTGCTTGCTGCACATTGGTTTAAGATCTTCGACCGTAACGTACCAATGTATTATATTAGTCGAGTGAAGGTAAATTGAAGAAATTGCAATTGCATTATTACAATAATTGTGTAAAATTTTATTGACGTGTCAATATGTGTGTTTAATTTGTTTGTTTAATTTTGCAAAAGAGATCTCTCATTTTGTTACGCATATTCGATATGTTCAAAAACAGTTGCGCGGTCGGCACAGTAAGCTAACAATCTGTAAGAGAGGCAGAGTTGCCTAAATAACAAGGTTTAAGTGGGGAAAAAGGAGAGAAAGGGTTAGGGAAGTCTGATCGAATCACGACTCTCGGAGGACCCAAATGTGATTTCAAGCGTGTGTGAACACTCATTACAAAAATATCACTCGCCGCTACTATATCGTGGCTATGAGGTGTAAGATCGCGGGGGGAGATGAGAGTCAGCGTAGCTCGCTGGTGTATTATTTACACGTGTAGAAGAGGGAGCCTTGCGGTCGCGTGGATTCCCCCGGTATCGATAATCGGTGGTGAGCATCACGAAAAAGAGCGGGATAGATTAAATTGGGACAGGTAGCTGTGAAGTGAACTGAAGAGTATCGGAGTCACGTGCAGCCTCGGCGCGACCGGAAACACGCTATAAAGAGACGACCCTCGGGAGCAGACTGCCGATGAAATCCGCAATCTGGCCGAAGAAAGAAAGAGTTTCGTTTAGAATGCGCTCTATTATCGTCAAAGAGTTTTCTATCATACAAAATTTTTCAAGAGAAAAAAAATAAAATGTCTCATTGAGTTTATAGATTTATAAATAAGAAAGCTATTTTCGATCAAAGTAAATCTTGATTTAATAATATTATATAAATTTTTTATATTATGTCAAATTTTTTACAAATTTCCAATTTTATACAAATTGGGCGTCGATTGTTAAGCTTAAAACACAGTTTTAGGCTGAACCTGGAGTAGGCAATATCACAAAATAAATTGCGTGCTTTTCCAGGGCGGAATCAATTCGACTACTAATAAATATAGTAATATTTATCGTAATAATTAAATAAATGTTAAAACGTTTTCTTTCAGGCGACATGAATTAAATAATAATTTATTGATAAGATACCTGCCCCGGAAAAGCAAACAGGGAAATTCCAGATTCAAATCCTGGCTGAAGTGATATTTTTTATAATAAATTCTTTATAGTTTTTAAAAATGCTTATTAGCATCAATATTATTCAATTGTTTACGCAATTTAATTTGTGATATTACGTGCTCCAGCTTCAGCTTAGAATTGTGTTTTAAGATTAACAATCGGCGCCCAGTTTGCATAAAATTGGAAATTTGTAAAAAACTCATATAATATTATTAAGCAACAAGATCCGTTTTGAAAATGAGTTTCTTGTTTATGAAATTGTGTTTATCTATATCTCAGTCTATTTTCGTTTATTATTATTGTTTATAAATTTAAAGTAGGTATTAAGGTAAAGTGAATATTGCTATATAATAAATGAAAAAAACTGTTATTACATTCGCTCTCAATAATTTCTTGATAAATTAAAACTGATTGTGAGATTAAAAGACGTCCGAAGAAAGCTAAGCTGAAATGAGGAACCTTTCTCGCGGGAGGGAGAGTGGTTCGCGCTCAATAAGATATTTATTAGTAAATTATCAGAAATTATATCAACCTGTCAGTGTGATCGTGAGTGTACTAAAGAGAATAAGTTGAACGAGAACTGGATCTAATCCTGTTTGACAGTATACAAGTTGCCAAACCACCTTTGATCGCCTTTGGTGGAGAATATTTAAAACATAGTAAATAACATCCGCCTTAAAGTTGCTTATATTGCTTATGTATAGTGAGAGCTCTAAAGGATCTCAAATTTAATAATATCGTTACTAATTATCAGGAAAAAAACGCCAATAAAATATTATCGATCGGAGTTATTCAGCATTCGCATTAATTTCGTTCTGTTTCTACATATAGAAACGATATATTTTATAATATATTATTTAAATTAATTAGGTCGTGATATATATATATATATATATATATATATATATAAAGATACATATTTATGAAACATTTAGTATCGTTTTAAATTTTTTAATTCCTAAAATTTTGATCAATTATTTGCTACGTGATATATACATAAATCAAATTTCTATCCGAATTACATATCACGTACACGAATATATGCAAAGCATACACGTAAATAAGAATTGAAATAAACATTTTATATCTTACGAGTAATCCGACATTTCCGCATGGCTGTTTCTCGCGTAACGATGCACGAGCCTGCGCTACGCGATGGAATAAAAGTAAAATATCGTGCCAGTATATAATCGTTCGCAGACATCCTAGAGACTTCCTATCTCTGTCTCTTGTTGCAGCGACAACGACGTCGCTGTCGCCGCTAATACAAGCGTCCTCGCAATTTGTCAGCTCCCGTATCTTTGCATATGCATAGGCGAATACTAGGAATGCGCGTAGACATCACGGCAGCATTTTGCAAGAAATTATCCGTTAACATTCCTCATCCTTCCCGCGTTTAATTGCCGTTTGCATGCGCGAACGTTCAGAAGTATAATTCTTGTAAATGCTGCTATATTAGGTACATGATGCTCACATGAGATATTTTTTATGACATCGTTGTTCCTTTTTTTTCGCATGTTTAGTTTACACTGTTGTAATTCCTAAATTGATAAAAGAAAAAAACGCAGCGCGATTGACGTCGAGATGAAAATCGGCGGGGCGCGTGAAGAACGTGTGAACGATTTAAGATCATTTGACCAGATTGAGTCGCACGCTCCTTCGTTCCGAACCAATCTTTCTTGTCGGTTACTTCCTCGAACGTAAAGAACGACGGAATTCAGAGTAGAATTTTCATTCGTGAGCAAAAGCGTCGCGTCACTCACTCGACCAACTCATCTACCACGTAGATCCGTAGCCAGACTCCTTCCTGTCTTCGGAATCGACTCTAGTCCTGTGTTCTTTTCTACTCGCCACTTTCTTGCGTACATTCCGGTGAGCAAGTATACACCACCGACCGATCGGTTCGAGCCAGCACCGATAGTGGACGATCGTGCAAAAGTAGACACAAAGTGTCTACTTTATTTGAAAAAAAGTACAATCAATGATCCTTGCAACATCCGATGGAACGAGAAGAAACAAGTGCGAAGAACATTGTTGCAGCAAATTACTCTCATAGAGAGAGAAACAGAAAGAGAAGAAGTGATGGAAGCTATTTTACAATTGTAAACGATTTTCGCGGAAGCTAAGAAAGTATCATGAAATACGTCAACTTTTTTTTACAATCATTTCTCTATGGACATCTCTATTCTTTTATTTAAACATCTCATTTTCGGACATTACAACAGTTAATAATCTTTTAACTCTTGCTTTCAATAATTTGTATTGCCTGAAAGACTCTGGTTTAGTCGGCAACTTGAATGCTTATCAGTTAACATTATATTATAAATTAAGAGAAAGTGTATAATAATGATATATACGCACAGCAATATAGCGATTAGAGACGAATCAGAGCTGAACTATCAGACTGTATAACCAGAGAGCTTTGAGGTGAAGTAGACTTAGATAACTAACAAGAGATAATACAATTTTATAGCCAATGCTAGATTAGTAATTCTAATATAAAAATATCTACATAATACAACAGGAGAATTAATTACGTAAATCATGTATAAAATTTAGCGCAAGCTCATAAAAAGAGAAACGTAAAAAGAGAAGCAATGGAAACTTAAAAATATTATTGTGATCATGTATTATAATAAATTTTAATATGAAAGCTAACTAATGCTACAGTTTAAAATATTATTAATACGCTAATTTTATTCTAGAAAAGTGTTAATTAACATTCAGTACATTATTATATCTCTGCGACTAGACAGATATATTTATATCACTCACAGCTCAAAACCTGATTGCCACTATTATGTAATTATATTTATGTTCGTATTAACCCGATATTTATATTCGTATTAACGTTTACAAACGTCATTTGCGAGATCTTGATATTTGCATAGTGTTTCCGTATCATATTTTTCTATTTAGGGAGGGATTAAAGAAAAAGCAGACAGCAGTGCCACGTTAGCTTTAGATATATCGATTAAGTACTTTCCTGCCTCGTAATTTGTGTATAGATACATTGATTGATATCACAACTCGATTTTAACAATGGGTATTAATATCAATCAGTCGTAAGACATCTCACGCGGCTATGTTCGACCGCGCTTGATAAAGTTGCTGAATTATCACCTTTACGGCGCCTGCATGCTTGTCGCGCGGCATGGAACTGCTTTATTACGGTTGTACCTAACATTATGCAGTCGGTGTCGGTGTTATTATCGCGCCGGACGAGAAACGAGCGATCTGGAGACGACGTGATGATTATTTTAAGTTATCCACATTCTTTCTTATTTCTCTCTGCTAAGTATCAAGATATTTTAAGCACATAAGTATAAAAATATTTAAAGCGATTCTAAACAAAAAATTTACATTAAAAAGTCATTAACTTTATGTAGTTAGTATTCAAAATGTTATATACTTCTTTGTACGTTTAATATATTTATCAAATGTCTGTAAAATTAATTGAAGGTTCAGTTATATGTAGCCTCTGCAATAGTAAAAATAAATAAGATTTTTTTTAGCGAACCTTTTTTTCGTGTTCAATCGTCAGATGATGATAATTACAATAAAGTTCTACAAGCGATCAGAAAGATTCCTTTTAAGAATGCAATATATCTCACATGTTTTGTAATTTTCAAATCACACTGTTAATATCTTTGACGTCCGCCCCCTGATGTATAGCAGTGAAAGCTAGGTGTGGAATAAGAGGCGTGACAAATCGCAGAATTAGGTCGACCAATGCACGACACTCGCGTGCAGATAAATGCGTGTACCACGCGCGAGCGGCAAAATCACCCGCGATACACGCATCTCCCTTCTATCTTGCTACTGCATCGCATGTATACTCGAATGCATTATAAAGTCTTACAAGTCGTAAAGTGACACAGAAATATTTTGTCTTATTTATAATGACGCGCGATAGCTCAGATATCAAAAAATCCTCATGACAGATAAACTTATGAAGTTTGCGACGTTGTAAAGATTATAGAAAGAGCATTTTCTAAACTTTTCTAAAATTTGATTAAATGACTTTGCCTGATTGCAAATTATAGCATTTTTATTTCATTGTCAGTAACTTTTATTACAAAATAAATCCAAATTACAGAAAGTACACAATGAAATGACGTACTCGTAGCTATAACCGGCAAATTAATGCGCTCCGGTGTACATACATATGTGTGAATGTGCGTGTGTACGATCGCGTTCACACGCGAAGTCCGTGATTAATCCTCATGTACACGCCCATAATTCGCCCCTGAATTGCCTCGTAAACGGGCCGATCCGGCGGATTAAATGGAAGCTTTTCAATACGACTCTCGGTCTTATCTATTCGAGTCCGTGTTATTAGTCCTGACACCCAGAGACATAAATTGATATGTGTATGTGTGTGTATGTGTGTTTGTGTGTTTGTGTGTGTGTTTGTGTGTGTGAATGTGTGTGTGTCAAC
>JANQDE010000003.1:615834-706840 GCA_037157785.1 Cephalotes varians
GTGTGTCACGTACTCAAACTAGTTTGTCTGGTAATTTCGTATTTTATTTTATTCCCGATGGCTTTTTCGTAACTTCTAATTAACGCGTTCTATAGTCAGTGATATAATTCAGTATCGTTTAATGTAATTCGAATTGATTCGATTTAGAGTGCAGTGTGCAAATGTTTCGCCAATCGAGTCCGATTTATTCCGAAAAACGTTCTAATGACTCGCGTAAAGATGATAAGTTGTAATTACGTATGTCTCTAAATCTATCGATAAGATAAATAATGAGAATGTTGGCGAGGCAGCAGATATCACAAGTTACTTAATTAGCGCGTCGAAAATTTCGCGACTAGGAAATGCCGTTATGTCAATTATATCAGGCGAGTGAAGGGAAAAATATTTAGACTGTATAATTATATAATTTAATGTTCATATAAATGTTTTCTTAACGCAAGTTACGAGAGTTTTGAGATAGATCTAGAAGCGAACGTCATTCGTTCCTTGTGCCAGTGCGAGTTATTCTTCTAGAAGACTAGTCAAACTAGTGTAACACGAACGAGGATGGAGGCGAGCGAGGAGAAACTATTGTTGTTCGCGGTCGACAACAATACCGGCACGCTTCCTTTGCCACCGTGAAAAATAATCCAGGCTTTGTCTATGATATACACCGCAATGCGCTATTCGCAATGTTCGTACAGACTGTCGCATTTTGCGGCGTACAACATCATTTTCAGAGTAAACTCACGTTCCCACACTGTTCTTTTGCCCGTTACCGAATACTACGTTTTCCATCATACTAAACTAATGCTATATCGCGCGATGCATCCAAAAATGAAACTCGTAAGTTTACGATAACTAAATTGTCTATTAATTCAATGCGCGCGCGCGATTACTGCCCAATAACTAAAATTCTATTTTCTCGCATATTAATTCTATATAATATATATATATATATATATATATATTGAGATATTAATAAAATATTATATATAAGAACGCTTAAATTACCAAATTCTTTACAGTTTTACGTCAATTCACATCTTGTTAACTCGGCAAGCTCGCAATTTATATCAATTATTAATTCATTCGTATTACCGGCTGGCGTGTACCGTAACCCATTGCGACTGAAACGCCCTACCGTCATTAAACTATGATAACGAGGCCTCCGGGCGACGATGAGCCGATGCTTAACGTAACTCCTTTTACCCACTCCTTTAACTTCCTTAACCCGACACGACGACATCTGCCCTTGAGCGAAACATCGATTTTTCGATTGGTACATCAAGATTTCTTCGGAGAGCACCTTCATGCATCCTTCATCGGATCACTCTGATTATATCTCCGACCGTCACGCGTGATATTTTAATGATCGCCTGCTTTGTATCGAGTACTTTGAGACTATACGCGGTTATTTCGTCGAGAGAAGATGCCGCGCAATAAAGCTGCGCGTGAACATAGTAATTTTAATATAGAATGCCTCGTACGTATAAAATAATTATACGTGATATATAATATATAATATATATGTGATATTTATACATATTATAAGGTATTAGAGTGTGTCTGAATTCAACGCAGAAGCTCTCGAAGCTGTGGTGAAAGTTCGCAAAACGACGAATAATAGTAAAACAATCTAATTACGCGAATATCGGAAGGAAATCCGGAGCGCCGTATCCTCTTTACCTGCCACTGTGCTGCACGACGTAGAAAAAGTTAATGTCAATCGATGGAAAGCACGTCGTTACGCGGCGATTATTCCGCTAGCGGAATCGCCATCGGCATGAACAAGCGCGTTTTGCCTTTTCGAAGCATCGTGATTTTTTGATTAGGTATGCCATTGTAGTTCCTCGATGAAATGGAAAATGAGGATTTCTACATCTGGGAAACCGCTGCCTGTTCACAGTGTGCCGCGGCACACTGACAAAAAAGTACCGTGACTCGATGCTGCGAAGAGAAATCAGGCGACAGATCGATCGACGGGTGGTAAAGCCACGCCGTCTCGGTGAAGTCGCGGTCTTCTTAATCTTGTCTTTGCTTGCGCCCTGCTGTTTCTAAGTTTGTTTACTATTTTTATCAGCCGTGTTGCCTCTGTCAAAGCCGGATCTTGTTCCGTCACGAAATTCATTTGATGCGAAAAAGCGTGCTAATTTGTCTTGTTGCACGTAAACGAATAACGTTCACGATCGCGACGATTTTTTTCTTTTTTTGAACGGCCGCGCCTAATTGGATCACCCACGTTCGCGGAATCGTCCGATGCCCTAAAAAGTCACCCGCGTCGTAGGAGGTCCCCTCCCGAGAATAGATTTATTAATTTCATGGAATTGTTTTTCACGGATCCCTGAGATCGCATGTGAGAATCGCACGGTCTGATCAAGCGGAACCCCCACAGGCCGTGCCGAATCTCGGTTTCCCGTTCTCTAAGTCGGACGATCTTTCATCAGAGTCTACTCCGACTCTAGTCCCAAGTGTATTGCACCTAAATCCAGAAATAGACAATCGTTAAAGAAGAAAACCTGATACAATTATTGATGTAATTATGAACAACGATCGATCTTTTAATTTCCACATTGAAATGGCTTTGCGAAGAAATCAAATTCAAAGTGTATCGTTGTCATTCGCGATTCGTCATCGACAATTTCCGGGTACGGGCCGTCTTCTACGAAGAAAGCGCGTATTGTGTGAGATAAAATGTAAGAAAGGAACCGGCGAGAAACGCCAAATCGGTGCACCGCGAGCGGCGAGGTCAGAAGGCTGCCCGTCCGGGTTGAATGGCAGTATTTAAAACGGCTTAAAGTCAGCGTGGACGTAATCGACTCTGTCGATCTTCGGCAATGTCCCGCGCTCCCCATAATCTCTCAGGCGCGAGATGAACACGTTGGGACCTCATTCAGCGAGGCCTGCTGACGACGCGACCGGTGTCTCTCGACGATCCAGAGAGGATCTCCGCGCGTCGGCATTGATCATTGTGCCCCACGCGATATGGGCTCATAATAGGCCCACGTCGCTTCCATCGTTGTTCGATGCTGATACGAGAATAAAGACTGTCCGTCGATTGGTCCGCTCTGGTTTTCTTTTCTCACCTCCCCCTCGAGGAGATGAAACTCTCTTCGTCGCCCTACGTCTCGAGTCTCTCATTGTGATTGCGAATCGGTGATCGTGGATCGCGGTACTGAAACGTACCAATACACCATATACATGTTCTCGTATTTCCTTGTCATCCCATTGCCGGCATGAATCCCATGTCTGTGCACTAGATAAGATCGTGATCGATGGTACGTGCGATCGATATTTCGTCTTCGTGTCTCCGCTCGGACGCTTCTCTTTGTATGGAAAAATTGAGTGTTTCTCGAGCGATGTTTTACGCAACTACCTAGCTCGTGATCAGAAACTTCTCAGAAATTCTCTCATTTATGTGAGATATCATTTATGTGTCAATAATAAGCATCTTATAATGCGCACGGGTAATAAGAAATAGAAAGAACGAGGGTGTTGCCATAGCGCTGCGAAAAACGAGCGTTCGCACAAAAATTGAGGTTGTCTCTACGAAGTTGTAATCGTCGTAACGCAGTAAGGGCCAGTATCCTAGACGCAAGAGAGAAATGCACAAGAAGTCGCCGCTGCACAGGATGTCGGGATAATACATATTATAGTCCAGCCGTCATTACGTGCAAGTCCACCGTCCTGCGATACGTGCGTAACGCGAGCCGGAAGGACGACTCCCGCGTGTCTGTTTTTCCTGCATGAATGAAATGTAATTTAAGCTTACTCAAGCACCCGTATTTTCATTCATCCCGCATTAAGATACGAACGCTTTTTGTAAGTCTCTGTGCAACGTCGTCTCATCCGTGGCGAACGTTGTCGACTAAACATCGCGTCAATCGCAATTCTCATTTTCGCTTTTTTCACCTTTATTCGGGAACCGATGGGCATTCGCGATGCTGTCACAGAAGATTTGAATCGCTCCTCAGGTGGAAAGCGACTCGACAGTCTTTAATTTGACACGACACGTCAAGGTAACGTCAGAGGCAGAGGAGAGAATGGGGCAGGAAAGGGACAGGAAGGGGGTAAAATCGGTGAGGAGGAATCATGGCTGGATGCACTCCCTCCCTGTGTTCACGCACTTTTACCGTCGGCCAGTATCGGTATTGCCCCTGCATTTTTCGAATGGGGAGACCATGGACGACCGACCTGTTGAGCGCGTCGTCGCGTCGTGTCGAGTCGAATTACATGTATCGCGATGTACATAGCGATTGCAACGAAAAATTGCAGCAGCGTTTTTACGACGATTGCTGGTTGAAAAAATCCACTTTGCGACTCGCAATTCGCTGACAAAGAACATTCGATCGCTTCCGGTAGAAGCCTCCTTCTTTCGATCGCAAGATCATGACAATATATCCATAATTTTGAAAAGCTTGCATTATGTAATAAAAATAAAATACGAAAAATATATATGAGTCTCTATTAACGTAATTCGGACGTTTTAACTTTCTCTGTAGAAGGCTATGGCAAAATCAGCGCTCTTTTGATTATGTAGAATACAGATAAATATTCATTTTGTCAATTGAAAATCGCATAGATAATTAAGAGAAAATACTTAACTGGCTTAACACTTGTCTTATTCGAGCTAATTTCTTCCGATTATCAACGGTAGAAATCAAAACAAAGCACACTTTCTTGAAATGTGCCGTTTGCGGCGCTCCACTTTCTCTCGCGCGTCTTCTTTTTTAATGACACTCATTAGGATCATTTATAATGGTCAACGACCGCGTACGGCACGACGAACGGCAAATTACATTTTACATAACGTCATCCCTACTCGATGCACTTGCGGGGACACGCATTCATATAAAGAGAGAAAAAGGTTGGACAACCGATTGATAGTTTACTACTCGATGCGATTTCCGAAGATGGTCAAGTTTGTCGTCGCGATCATCCTGCTGGCGAGCACCGCCTCGCAGTCCCAGAGGATAATTAGGGAAACACCTATACAATCCGCAGGTGAAGATATATAATCGAACCAAGTAAAATTAATTTATTGAAAAATAATTAATACTAGAATTAAACGCGACTAGATTTTAATTCTCGATTAACTTAGATCTCTTTATCTTATTTGATCGCAAGATACGAATGCAATGGCTATTAAAGACATTCTGCAGAAGATCTCAAGCGGAGACTCGAACACAAAAGATGACGCAAATCTCGTTGAAATCATTAAGGAGGAAATCGTGAAGACCGCGGAGGAAATTAAGACGCCTACAGGATCGATCGAAGCAGCCGCTAAAAAAGCGCAGATATTGGTATCCGAATTGACCTCGGCATACACAAACGCTATTTATAAATCCAAATCTCCCGAGGATGGTCGAGAGAATTTTGCACGCTTCCAGAGCACCGTCCAGGCGATCGTGGAATTCATCAAAAACGGCCAATTTTTGGCGTAGTTTGAAAAATCCCATTTCTTTTCACTGTCTATTTCAACCTGGCATATTTAATGTTACACGTGCCTATTTATCGTCAACTCCACAAATGTATCATAGAGATTCGATAAATATAATTGTGAGATAATCATGCAAAGTGCACACCGTCTATCTTTTCTTAAGTGCTCGCATGGCTTATAATTATATTAAGATTATGTAATAAGCATCGATAATATAAGACGCGAGAAAATTATTTATTTCATAGACAATAGAAGAAAAATAGTTTTTATATTCGTATCGTGAGGCCGCGCGCCCATCGGCAATTTGTATTATTTTGCTGGCAAGACGAGCGGCGGTAACGCAGAATTATTCTTGCTGACGTACGACTCAGAGGCGGACGATCCATTGTAAAAGCGGCGGTGGGCTCATAATCTGGCGATGTAGGATCTCTCCAACCCGTGGGGCTGACCGGAACTGCGCCTATGCTCTTTCGCCGGAAGCGCCGCTGCCACATGTAGTAATATAAATTATAATGCCTTTACGGTTTTTCCTTTTGTAGATTTGCATTTAAAACACCGGAATGGCATTGTCGTCGAAATCGCCGAACGCAATTTTCATGGAAATAAGAAAGTTATTTCTCTGCGCAGCTCCCCCGTCGGGGATACGCGGCTCTCTCGTGGTTTCCTTTCAATCCCCCTTTTTCCTCTTCTTCCTGTCGCGCGAAAAGAAGAAGATTCGCGCATCGCGAGGCTCAGAATTCGATTCGCATCTAATCGTGCCAAGGCTGATCAGAGATCGACGGCTTTCACCGTTGGCATAACGAAACTCTATCTGCGAATCTCTATCGCAGTGATTCCTCGCCTCGTTCGCCGCTTTCGGGAGAAAGGAAACTTTCCATCCGAAGGATACGTAATAATTGTTCGCGAAATACACAAGTTCGTGTTGCGACGAAAATAAAATCGTGACGCACGCGCGGGCGCGCGAGTCGGGCGGCGGCCATCCATGAAAGTGGAAACCTGGCTCGTACGAGAGAATGGATGACTTCTTTCGATTCGCATGTAGGACACAAAGCAAAATATGCGTGAAGCGTTGCGTTATCGCGCAAACCTCGATATTTCATTTCGTATTCGCACTCTTTTATTCGGTGCGACATTTAAATCATTTCTTTTTTCCCTCTTTTAGATATCTTCTCTTCCAATACCTCCTGTATTCTTTGATTACTGTCTGGCATTATAATTTTGCTACTAACGCGGATAATATATCCGTTTATCTGTTTAAAACATCCGTTTCCTACGAGTTGCACAAACTCGAAGTTCGATATTTTCATATTGCTTTGTACGCTATCTGAACGGAGTATTCCGGATTTTATATAGGAAATTGATTCCAGCATGAATTTGCAAGAGAAACGCGGATAATATAAGGACAATATAAGGAAGCTAGGATATTTTGTTTTGTTGCACGAGGGAAGATAATAAACATCGGCGTCAGCTTATGTGCTACCGACTAAGGTGGCTGCAACGACGAAACAATGCGGCATTGTATATCGGCAGCTTCAACCGCTAAAGCCAAGCACCGTGTTAAGTCATGAACGGCGTTATACGACGCACACGCTCGTAGACTCCTGAATTTCCGGATCAACCCTCGATCGTCGCACGCTATACGGAACTCCGTTCTGACCCCGTTACGGTTCGTAAACGTCCGAAAGAACTTTGAATGTCTTGTAATCGTGTAACGTTTGCGAGCATTTTTATTTATTTATCCATCGTCGCGGAATCTTTTACGCCGTATCGATCTCCTTTGAGTTTTCGTCTATCTTTGAATAAAAATTACATTTTCCACAATGTTTTCGTTACAAACGCGAAATGTTGATGAACATAGTAGTGTCGAAGAGGAATGCGATTCAAAGGGGCAGGAGACAAGTGCACACGAAACTGCATTTAACCGCGATACCGAAAGAGCTTGCTCGCTCGCTCGCTTGCGCGCGGCAGGAGCAACATTCCGCGGGGCATAACTCGAGCTGGCCTCGAGCTCACGAACGGAGACAACGGGTCACGACGCCATGTGTGCGGCCTTACCAACCACACCCACTATCTATTTATTTATGTCTACCTCACAGGCTTTTTACTCGTGCCGTCGAGCTTTCATTGCTGCGCGTGCTGCGTCGTGAACAATCGACGAACGAGGCCCCGCGGCCCCTTCGTCCGCGAAAAGTCCTCGACGACGGCGACGAACAAATCGTGACCGCGCGCACGCAGGAACCGATCGGAAAATCTACCACACACACCTGCGTGCCCCGCAGTTGTGTCGTACGGTACCTATAACTTTGTATCTCTATGGCTTTGCGGCACGTGGAATCCCCGTGGATGATTCCAAGATGCGATCCGTATGCGATCGCGCACGGTTTAAATATATGCAAATGCACGTGCTTTAGGGGATCCGCCTGGACATGAATTCCTAGAGTTAAATAATAGGAATATTAAAATTAACAGAGGTCGCGGCTAACAGACGATTTACCGTCGTATCGAACGAGCAGATACAATGAAAAAAGAGAGATCGAAACGTAATTTACAAACTGTGCATAATATCATGTATAAATGTAATTTTAATTTTAAACTCAGTCTTTTTTAATTTTGTTAATGTTAAAGAAATATACTATTTGCTAAGAAATTAAAAAAACACTTCATAATAATAATAATAAATGCACATACGCATCATAGTACTGTCGTATAAAAAAATGTACGAACGGATTTAAAAAATCATGTAAAAACACGAGGGAAAAATTCCCACGTTGATAAGAACTGGTCAAAGAGGTCCGTAAGAGGTTAAAAACGGTTTCAGATCATCAACAAATGGTCTCTGCGTAGATATATTTTGCGCACGTGGCTTCCACGTTTACATCTCAGGTAATGCCGCTTTGTATCTCACGGAACGTTTATCGGACGGCATCACGTCCTCACAATCCTGCTGAATACAAATACGAGATGTCTGCGGCATAATTTTTTATCCGCGGGGACACTTTTGCCGCACGCCTTTTCACGAGATTAAAAATATACAATTCGATACAATTTCGAATCACGTGTGAACGAAGAGCGGATTAAAGAAATTACATTGGATTTCGAAGAGTAAACAAATAAAAGTTCAGTAATATCATGGATGATTGGTTTAGTATTCCAGTAACGTGAATTGGTCAAAAAGCAATTATTAAGTTGCTACTGCGGCAACAGGAGAGAGTTCACGCGCGCGATAATAACAATTAAGCACTGAGCGTGGAGAATAGCAGTCGATTAGAATCTTGACAAAAACGTAAGATCTCGATGTGCAAATTACCGTTTCTGACTGTCGGTTTCCGGCGCGTTTGTTACAGCGAAAATCGCACATACGCGGTCGCGATGAACATAAATTTTCCATCGTCGTTCCAATATATTAAATGCGCGTGTAAACGTAAATCTGATGCTCGATGAGCGGCAAACGTATTTAGAAAGCACAGAACCGGTGAGGGCACATACGCTTCGGCTTTTATCTACTACCAAAAATAATCGGATTTTTCGCATTCGTTTTAATTCGACATCCACCATTTATTATCGGATATACGTTTCGCTTTGTGACACGTTTCGTATTACCGCGATAATTCGTCGACTTTAAATCGCAAAACATATCGCAAAAAGACAGATGAGTTCTGTATCATATTTTTATCGCGAGATCTGTAATACTTCCCTCTTTCATTCTCTTTTAATTTTTGTAATTTGAAACTCGTCTTTTTTTCTTCTTAATTTCATCGATTTCAGGATTAATTCGAGAGGAAACGGTCGGCTTGACGACGGTGCTTTAATTATCGCCCACCCCGTTTTCTCGGGTGTTTACCGTTACTTAAAACGGTACCTGCTGTACAAATACAGCACGCCCGACGATTCGCCTCCGCCACCGCGCATTAAAGTCCGCGACCGCTAATAAACGCACATTCCAGCACTTTGTATCTGAAATAACAGCGTTCGCCGTTTGCAACATCGTAATCCTAACCAGACCAGAAAATCAGGAGCATGCCTATCTCCTTTGGCTTCTCGTTAAAAAATAACAGTCGTGATGGCTAACGTACTACACTATGGTAATAGTATATTAGAAATAACGTTTCACCAGTTCACCAGCTTTGTGAATACAAAGTCTTGTTTGATACTTCTCAAGGAGATGATCCTTTCTTCTTTAATTTATGCAAAAATTGCAGATTCAATGAAGATTATCGAAAAATGTAAAAATGTGAAAATTCTTTTCTTTATCTAATCATCTTTGCTAAGATCTTGGAAAATGTAACGGATTGAGCGTTCCTGAATCAGTTTCTTAACTTTCGCGTGTCCTCCCGATCCAGCTCGTTATGTAGCTGGTGCGAGTCTCCTGAAGCGGAACAAGCTGCCCCTGGGGACGGAAATCAACAGCTTCGGCCAAGTGCGCGCGGTCGCGCGACCGCCTGCATTTCTTTTCTCTCTTTTTCTCTCTTTCCTTCCACTAGCATCCCTCGCGATTAATTCGCGCTCGGCAGCGTCTTTATATCGGCAGCTCGATCGCGTCGGAGGCGGCGGCAATGGCGCGCGTTCGCGCACGCGGTGCGCTTTTTAAATAACTATAATGAGGGCAATTATCTTGTGCGCCGACAAGCAGAGTGTGACGAGTCGTTGTTACATATTGCGGCACGGAAGATGATCACTCGAAGTGGATGGAAGAGGAGTTAGGGAGGAGTTATGGAGGCGGAAGGAGGTGATTGAGGGAGGTAGATGAGCGGGAGGGGGAGGGGAGGGAAAGGGAGGGGGGGAGGAGGAAGTGAATGCGAAGGAGAAAGAGAAGCCAGCGCGTGGCAGGCGGACCCCCTATCTTCCTCTCTCACCTCTTTCCCCTTGCCCTCTTCTATCTTCAGTGGCATCACCGCTACCTCTATACCGTCCTCGCCACCCGAGACTTTAACTACTTTCTTATTCGTTCGTTTCAGCCCGGCCTCGCAGAGCCTCGCAGCTCCTTACGTATGCTGAACGCTAACTTGCCGCCACCCCTTTCGGTCCGCCACGCCGCCCCTTCTTCCGCCACCTCCGCTGCCTTCATCGTGACTATCGTTGTATTCTTCCTCCCTTCCTTCTCCTCGGAAGACCGTAGCCCCGAGAGGAACTGCGGGTCAGAGACTGCAAGGCATATTCGACTTGTGGCTCGTGCCTAGATCCATTGGCGTCCGACTCTACCGGGAATTACGCGTAGCGTGACGGCGGCAAGACGCACACGTTCCGTGATCTCTCGAGGAAGACAAGAAAACTCGAATGTAATTGCGAGAAGAAAACCGATATATTTATTATGATCATTTTTTTAAATTTTCTGTCATAAATCGTGATAAAAGATGGTTTAGTTTAGAATATGGTACCTTAAGATTACATATACATGATTGATGACGAAACTATGCAAAATTTAAATACTAAAACATTTAATCATGATATTATGGAGATACGATAAATAATATATAGATTTGCATTAAATCGTTGCTAAAGTGAAATCTACCCTTCATCAAAGGATTATGAATATTCGGGAGATGAAAAATGCGACGATTTATTATTACATGCACGCATTTTTCATAATATACGAGGAATCCATCGAGACTACATGACGATAATAAATTATAAAATTATAGAAAAAAAAGATTTATTGGCAATCGCTCGACGCGACGTACGCAGCCTCGAGTGGCTCGTGCCTAGATGCATTGGCGCCTGCATCCGGTGAAGGCAGCGTCAAGAAATCGGATGAATGTCGCGGTATACGCGAGTATTGCACCATGTATATATACGATAACGACATATTCGTGATTGCATGCCGACAATAGAAAGAACATACGATTCTTTTTCCTGCGATTGCAACATCATGCGTTGTCCGCAATCGCCATGTACTTATGATCATTCGTATAAACTTATGTCGCAAAAATATACACGCTTAACTCGTTGCGAAGGCTAGATCGATCCTAATTAAAATACTAATATCACGCGAAACTATTTTTTAAAAAGAATTAACAGTCTTTGAATCGGACTGGATGCTTCAGTTTATGAATCGCGGCCTAATCGCGTTCGATAAAAAAAATGTCTCATCCTACTCGCGCGTTTCTCGCCAGTGAAAAAAAATGCGCGTGCGATAAAAAAGTTCGCGCGTGCGAAACTTTATTTGGCCGACGCCGATGCGTTGATATAACGAGAAACGTGGCGGCTGTTGCGCCGGAGCGAAGTAGCCTCGCTTATGGTCCGGTGGTGCTCGAGGAGCATAACAGCTCGCGGAGCATAACGCCACGAGCCATCATATCCTCCTTCCAGAGAGACTCTCCGGAGGTGTTTCTCCCTCTTCCCCCTTCCTCCTGTTCTTCCTCTCCTTCGTCCTTCTCCACCTTCTCGTCGTCCTCTCCGACGCCACGCCACACTGGGGCCTCTTCGTTCCGCCGACGCACGCACACGCCGCGAGTCCCCGCCGATACGCGTACGTGCGTACGTGTACCTGACGCCAATTCATACGGGATGTATAAATCCGTAGCGTCGAACAAGCAGGAACGTAATTTCACTTGTTTTTCTATCTTTTTCTCTCGGAACCTTCGCGAATTAATGGCGATAACGCGTCTAAGATGCCGAGTCCGAAGCTTCTGTGCGCAAATTGCAAAATGCTGAAATCGCGTGATGATCGTTTCCTGGTACACCCTGTACGCGTCGAGTATGCGATTGTGTGCGACTGTGTGCGACGGCACACACGCACACGTCCATACTACAATAACGGCGGCTTCCGCGAACTAGATCGGCCGAATAGATATTAGGAGCGCGTCTGCCCCGCCGCTCTCTGCCATTGCGGCAAGTGCTGGTCATTGTCCACCGGCGGGCACAGGAAGTCGACGACGACCGGCCTCGGCTGGCGTGTGTACGGGATGAAGAGAAAGAGCGCGAGAGATTTTTCGGTAGGATAATCGCGGAGAAACTACGGCCAGAGAGGCCTCGACCGCGCGTGGCGCAGATTATCGCGCTTGCGATAATGATAACGCGGTGAATCGGAGAACGATACTCGACGTTGTATTCGTGAAGAGAAGAATCAAATTGATTGACCTTATGTGAGCGAGGTTTCGAAAAGACAAAGTCCATATTGAGTAATAATGGCGCTTTGGAAACAACCAAATCTAAAGATTTTAAAATTTTATCTTTTTTTTCTTTAAAAGTAACTAAGAAATATTGTCCTGATCAAACTGTAGAATTAAAAATGATGACGCTATAATAAACAGGAAATCGTAACTGCACCGCGATAAGTTATTACGGGATTAATTAACGATACCAAAGTTGATCGTATCGCGGACGTTGACGGCTATTCGATGATGATGTTGTGAAATGAAAGTTATTTGTATGCTAACGCGAAGACTTGCTGGTTTTATTTAATAACGATTGAGAGGCACGAGCGTGGAAATTACTCCTTTAGAATTCGAAATATCTGTCGATCGTAATTATGATGCGGCGAAGAGACATTTTTGCATAGAGTTCAAAGAGAATTTAGATGAAGAGTAAAGATTATCACCTCAGCGATAATAATAACAAATTGATGTAGGAGAGCAAAAACTCTTAATAAGAGAACAGAAACGCGAATGAAATCATCTTACGCCGACGGAATCGATTGTCTAATTGCTAAATCGTCTAACTGTCAAATTGCTATAATAATTTTTTCGATCTTTTTAATTACTCTTGCAACAGAGGATACATTTACTATGTCTATGCATAAGTCGTTAGCTTATCGTAATTCTTGACACAGGCCTCAAATAATGAACAATGGATGAGATCGAGTTGTCGGTATCATTTTTACACGCGCGTCTACCATGCCATTGCGACAAATAATCATCGTCCATCGCCGGCAGGAAGTCGATGAGGAGCTCGACCACGAAGAGATTTTCGGTACGATAATCGTAGGGAAACTCCGGACGTCCATTGTGACAATGGCCTCCCGAGGCAGCGCGATAATTACAACGCGGAGTAATAATGTGGTAAACAGAAAAGAATCGTCGAGACCGCTGTCTTCATTCTAATATTAACAATCAGATACAATCACGCTGACCAGAGAAATAAGAATGTTAACAGATCGTTCGTGCAATACAGCACGTATGATGAGCCTTATAAAATGCCGGTGACGTAATCAAGGATCAAAATTGTAATCCAATTATCGTGCTCGACATCGAATGGATGTCTTCATCTCTCGTTTCGCAAGGAAGAAATGAGGAATATCGTATCATTATTTGGTAGACCTTGTCTGCGCTCTTCTCAAAGAAATTCTCTTGATCTACATTTGGAAACAATCCGTTTCCTGCTTTTTCCTGCCAGTTTTTTTTTCAAAAGCGGACGACGTCCGGGCGAAAGGATGAGGGAAGAGCAAAAGCAAGCGAATGAGCGAGTGGATCTCGACGTGGAAATTGGAAGAAGAGGGATCGTCAGGGCGGCACCTGACCGGAAAGCGTCACAGTCGGCGCATTCAGCCTCGTTCTCTCCTTTCCCTTCTGCTATCTGCTCGCCGGTCTTTTTCTTCCCGTCCGTCTCGTCCTCCTCGAAAGGGTTGCGCGTTGTTTCCGTCGATTTACTGTACAAGCGTTGTAAGAAGACCCTTCACGCGGACGATGTTAGAGTCGAAATAAAATCTTTGTGAAAGATTAACGTTTGTACTTGATGTTGCGATATCGAACGCTAATTACAAGAATCGTCGATGACAAGAACCGCGTGCAAATATTTGGCTTCGAGGAAGAGATTTCGTAAAAGCGATAGATTACAATATTATGAAAAACGACAAAAAATGCACGAAACTCGTGGAATTATACACATCGATACGAACGTAACATCTACGCCAACGATGGAATGAAGGTGGATACCGTTCTAGAGGGGATCAGAGTGAGAGGACGAAGGGAGAAAAAAACAGAAGAAGAGAAAAAAAGAGAAAACGAATAGGTAGGTAAGGACACATAATAGCAGGATGTTACAACGCCCGTGTCCGGTACATAAGTATCTGGTTTCATAAATGAAAGTGTCTTCATTCATAGATACATATTTCCATACAATTGCGGCTATTGGTTCGTATCTTATGATATCACCGTTATTGCGGGCAGCCCATATACTACATATGTACATAGCACCATTATATACAAATTCCTACTATTGCATTAATGATAAAGTTGTTTAGATATCGCACGATATTGGCATGAAGATGCGGGCGCAAGAGAAAGAGCGCATTTATGTGACGATCGGTTGGCGGAGAACGGAATAACGTCGCTTGTGCCTCCGACTTCCCTACAATAAAAAATATATAATGAATAAATATACGGAGGTGAATTTACATCCCTTTCTCATCGCAGAAATATATCGCCGCACTGATATTTTTAGAAAAGGCAAAAAGACTAAATTATGGAGATGGGATCGAGACGATACGATCATATTTATATTTATACGGTAAAGATGGGCGGATTATTTTATGTTCCCCATGTATAAATCGAGCGCTCGACGTGAGGACACACACTAGGACGCGCCCTTTACGTAGGAAACTATCCTTTCCTAGCATCCACAGTCCACACAGGAAATCTCAGACGCACCCACCGAAACAAGCCCGCCCCTGTCGGAGTCGATTTAATGTTTCGTTTCCTCTACGATGATGAGGGGGCTACAATTTTATAGAAGCGCCAAAGCAGCCCCGCGCACACGAAACACACTTGGAAAAACATAAGTGGTTACGCTCGCGAGTGACGTTACGATTAGACCTTAGTTGAGGGCCATCCCACTAAAATCTAAAGGAAGTGTTGTGAAACAGATGGGATGAGAAAACAACAAATTATGATAAGGATTGTCAAAGACGAAATTATAAACGGATTTTTTTTTTTTAATTATAATGTCGCGTATTTTAATTCTTATTTTAAGACGTTATAAAAATATGTTAATATTTTTCATGTAAAAAAATATATTTTGATATAAAATATACTTTGTCTGAAATCTTTTTGTACTAGAACTACGTGTATAAACTAGATATCAAGAAGATGTCAAAACTGTTTTTGAATAATTGTGAGAAAAATTTACAGCGAAGAAATCTACTTTCAGATCGAAATATATACATTTTCGGATAGAAAGCGCTTGACCCGTTTTAAGAATGTTTTATCTCGCGGCTATAAAAGTCCGGTTTTACGTTAGCGCGGAAAATTCGCGGCGAATCTGTCGGTGGAGTTAGTAGGAGGGTGGATAATGCGCAGGCACGAGATAGTAAATTTTATAAAATAATACCCTTCTATGTACATATACGCGGACTGCATATTCATTTTTCCGGAGGGATCTCCCTCTGGGAGCGAGAGAAGGGGAAGGAAGAGGAGAAGGAGAAAGAGGAGGGTTGCTCGCCACTGCCCGGTACGAGCCGCGTACATATGTATGAGCTCCTGGTGGACGCACTGGTCATGCCTCGACGAATTCGCGGTTTTCTACCCTTTATTTTTGTCAGTAGTACGTTCTTTCCTCTCGCAAATAAACAGAACCGATCCCGAAAGAAAAGAAGAAAAATAAATAGACAAAATGGATGATTAGCGCTCTCTGTCTTTTCTCCAAGTGCAAGCTGCACTACTTCTTCGTACTTCTTCTATCTATCCAAAAAAGAAACAGCGTAACACTGTATGCATCAGGTGTACGCAGGTGTGCAAAGAAATCGCCTCTTTTACATGTAATGAATATCACTTTAAAATTGTACGCGACTCGGAAGAAATCGCGTTTCAGAAAACAATTGTAAGAGAAAACTGCAAGAAACTATATTTATTTTCCACTAGTACCACGATTGTATTGTTTCACTATATGAAGAAATGCTTATTTTTCTATTATCAGGAGATGAAAAGAGACATAAGATGAGTTCAATTATACCGATTCCCCAAAGTTTCCATTTTTGATGAAATTTCCCGAAATTTTTCTTTAAATAATTCGTGTGATTCTGTCTTACGAAGAACCACTTCGTGATATCAAACATGGAATTATTGCTAACATGATTTTTTTGTCGTTAACTATGTTGTCGAGGTTGGCTTTTCTTCGACGTACATCCAAGAAAAGCAACGCGCCCGCTCGCTCGCTCGCTCGCTTGCATTAAAGAGCAATTAGCCGCGGCTCGCGAGCACGCTGATGCCCGGAAGCGATAGAAGCGGGCCGCGCGTGCTACCCTTACTTCTTTTT
This sequence comes from Cephalotes varians, assembly GCA_037157785.1. Classification (NCBI taxonomy): domain Eukaryota; kingdom Metazoa; phylum Arthropoda; class Insecta; order Hymenoptera; family Formicidae; genus Cephalotes; species Cephalotes varians. The sequence continues at coordinate 632,441 of JANQDE010000003.1, forward strand.
CTTCTTTGTATGCGTGACTTTGTATTATACATATGCTTACACTTACCTCTCGATAACGCATTTTACTCGCGAGCTCGCCTGACTCAAAGCAGTCCAAGTTAAGATATAAGAACTTCCATCTTTCTCGGCTCGCAAGATCCATGCTGCCACCGTTTTTATCATCTTCATCGTTGAGGAGTATATTTCTTTCTTCCTTGTAGAACTTTCCTAATGCACAAATAAAATCATCAAAAATCTAATCCTACAAAGACGAAAGAATATCTCCACAAATATAGAGAAAAGCATGACGTTACGATTTTATAATTGAAAATTGTGGTTTTACAAAGGTAGAATTCAGAATTACGTAAAAAGTATATAAAGTGTAAAAAGCCAGAAACTCTTACTCATACCTTCAATCTGATATGATGTAGTTTAATTCTTTTTTTCATCGTTCACGCCTCGCATTTTCTCTATTTCTTCGCGCTTCCTCTGCGGCGTTCATAGCCGCTCGCTCAATTACCATCATGAATAATCATTATCGCGGAAACTGTATCGCCGGGCCTCATTGCCTCAATCCTTAATTAGCTACCAGCTAGACGATAATTGGGACGAACCAATGTCGAGCAGTCGATACGATGGCGAGAATGAGGCAGCACATGAGCAATGACATCCTCGGTAGCTGACACTCATGCGCTACGAAATTCATTCGGCTTTAAATTAACAAGTCGCAATTAATTTATAATGAATATATAAATATCAGAATTAGTAACTAACGCGTTACCGTTATAGTTACTTTTTTTTGGTAACGAATTGATAACGGCTTTTTTTTCTTCGTAACTGTAACGGTAACGTAGTTACACTTTTTCAGTAATAAATTTAACAGTTACTTTTTACTTTTTGAATTTATTTGTAACATAATTTCTATTCAATCTTTAATCTTCGATCAGCATTTCGTTGTTATATTTAAGACCGTCTTAGTTCATTAAGTTCTAGGAGACTCAGATAATTAAAATTTTTAAACTGCAAATGGTATTTAGGAAAAATTTTTTCAGATTTTTATTTATTTTGATATCTCAAAAATCTCAAGGCTACAATTTGGCTATAATTCTTTTCTAAGATGAGAGATGAAAAAATATGACATATATTTTTCATTCTTTTATCGTTAAAATTTATCAACTTTCACTAATTTATAGATTAAACAAAAGGATAAAAGTTATTATATTTCTTCGAATTAACTTTGATCGTTATATTTTGATTCGATTTTTCCATCTATTCTTTATAATTTTGAATAGAAAATTATTTAGTGAAAGTTGACAAATTTTGTTGAGAAATTATAATACATTTTTTTTCAAAATATCAAATAAAAAATTTTTTATTTTATTCCTTTCAATCCTTATGCAAAAAATTTTTTACAATTACATCTTTCACATTTTTATTTCATGTTTCCTTAATTTTGATTATACTTCTAAAATAATAACTATATCGATTTATTTTTAAATTATTAAATAAAATTATTTTTAATTGAATATTTGTCAGTAAAAAAATGTCAATAAGTCATTTATTATCTCTTTTTTATCTCTACTTTCAACTTTTATATCTTTTTCTTTTCAGATATCTTACTCCACCGACAAGAAAAAATTTCAGAAAAAATAACTCTTTTTATCTCTAAATATCAATTACAGTTTAAAAATTTTAATTGAAAGTATTAGGACCCGAGTTATAAAGATTTAAAACAGAAAAATATATAAAAGTCTCCGGTAACTTAATGATAAGTTAAGTACAATTTTAAAATATCATAAACTAATCATAGAGTCGCATACTTATTGCATACATTTAAAAAATGAATTTGAGTTTTTAAAATTATTATGTGTTAAAATTTTTAAACATAAGGTCGATGTCAAAAGATATAAATGTAATGAAAACCAAAATTTGTTTGCATTATAAGCCTTCAAAAATTTTTCTCTTTAAATTTTTTATAGTTCTGCAGATTTAAGATAGAAAATTGTGTTGCTTTTATTAATATTTTAATATTAATTGTATTAATTGTATTAATGCTTATATTAATATTTTAACTAAAACATTAAAAAACATTTAATTTGTTCTATTTTTCTATTTTATTTTGTCATTTAATTTTTTGTTTAATTTGACCTTCTTTTATCATATTAAAAAAGTAACGGAAAAAAAATAACAAATTACTTTTTCGACTTAATAACGAGTAACGGTAACAAGTTACCTTTAAAAAATAACTTTCCCGAACCTGATAAATATATCTTTGCAGCCGTTTAATAGCTTCAACCCATATCAAGATTTTGTGTTTTCTCTTACACGATATATGAGTGTTTCTTACGAAAGTGCTATTTATCAAAAAAGAATTAGACTGAGAATGCAACAAAAGTGGGATATCTAAAAATCTCCAAAAATAAAAAGCTACTGGTAATTAATTAATACTTAAAATAATTTAGTATTAAATCATGCCATAAAATATAATCAATAAACGTAAATGTATATGCGCACATTGCGCAAAAATCGAGCATAAATAGCATAGATTTTAAGCGACATATTTAAAAGAATTAGATATAAATTAAACCTATATATTTTTCCATTTTACTTCGGTTCTTTCTTAAAGATAATGATGAATCGCAACATGCACGTGCATGCGCTCATGCATGAATGATACTGTTAATTGCAATTTATATCTGATCAGCTTAGAGACTTATATTACGAACATGAAATCTCATGTTTTGTCTTAGATTTCAGGTTAATTTTATAAGAAAACTTGTTTTAAAAATTAATTGCTAGCTTGATTCAAAGTTTAACATTATTTTTTACGATACACGTTACGGGCAACGTTTTCTTGGTTTTTGCATAGATATTTATTCTTCTACACTTTTTTTCGTTTTATCATTTTTTTTCAATGTTCTGTTTCAGTTTCCGTAGAAAAATCTCCAAAAGTGAACAATGATACCTCACACATCGTTACATTACTCTGCGGGCAATCTGCACATTTTTTCTTTTTTTTTTTTTTTTTTNGAATATATGCGCTGTAAGTACGGCAATTGTAAGGCAAGCCGCAGCAGCTTGGTTTTGTCTTGCATCGGTACCGAATCGGTATGAGAAAAAAAACAATGGCCGATCGGACTGGGTCTGCGCACGAGAGAGGGATACCTGTCTATGTACCTACGTGTACGTACGGAGAAGAGCCGACGATTATTGAGCGGGCAAAGATAAAAGGTCGGTTTCGTCTTCCCATAAAGCGAAAGTGAAGTAAACGTGCGGTACCACTTTATGCTGATCGATTTGTGGTGATTTTATATCTTCGCTTGTCTATAGTTCTATACCGACTGGTAGCAGAGTCTGCGGACTGGTTCAAACGGGCCGCGATACTTTATATCTGCGGTATAAACGCGAAATTGAGCTTTACATATTCCGGACAGAAAGGCGCAAGCAAGGAGCACTCAAAGTACTCGCAGAAAATTTCTTTGTGCTGTCCTTAGAACAGTCGATCACGCTAGATGGAACATTCTTGAGATCAATGTTATTTGAAAGGTGAAGAATAAAAAAAACGATATTTACTTCTTGCAATATCAAAATTTGTCGAGGATACCATAATGTATCTTTTGTTACAATAGATCAATCCTATTTTAATGGATACATTTCGTTTTTATTTTGGATGTAGATAATAAAGAGATGTATGTATAGGAGCGATAATAAATTTATTAAATTGACATATGACGTAAATATTATTACATTAATTACATTTAATTTCACTTATACCCGTATCTCAAAAAATATGTTCATAGATCTTTACAGATCTGTTACTTAGTCATAGTTTTTACCTCTTTAGCAAAATAAATGTATATTACAAGCAAAATAATCTCTTCCTGATAATTAAATTAAACATTTGAATACATTTAGTAATTGCATATTTTTAAGTCTTATACTAATCTGTTGCACATAATGTCGATTTTTTATTATAAAACAAATCTTAATATTATGTAGTTATTAGAAGGTCAAGACAAGTCCATCTCTCATATAATTAGATTGATAAGAGCGTCTGTATCGAGAAATCTACATTGTAGATACATGCAATTATGAGAAAGCTGATTTAAATAGGATACTTGGATTCAGAAGAAACTTCAGAATCTGTGGAAATATCCTCTGCAGTAAGAGCAAGAATTTCCTCACAGACACGTTTATAAACCCATGCATCACCCTTTAATCTTTTCCGACGAATGCCAACTAATCGTTTACCGTTCGGATCGATCTCCAAGAGACAGACCTCCAGTTCAAAGGAACAAGAATTTTGTGAAGAAATCGATTTTGATGAGTTTTTCTTATCTTCTGAAAAGGACTCTTCAGTTTCTCCTTGCAAAATAAATCTACAACGACATGTTTTTGATAATAAAATGGTGAGAGGGAAGGAAGTATAGACAATACAATTCAGAATAAAATTACCCTTTCTGACGGCACATTATACCCTTTTGCCGAAGTGCTCTTCGTAATTTCGAAAGGACATGTTTTGGACAACCGCTGCATGTTGCAGATACATTAGAAAGACCCTTTGATAACAAAATAAAATTTATTGCCATTTGTAAGATAGAAACTTCTATAATATTTTCATAATTCAGATGTAAAACATACCTTCCCCGACAATATATTTGGTTCATCGGGATCAGTGTTTTCATTCTTCACTCGTCTTTTAGGTGTGAGAACATACCTTACCCGATTTAACCCTCGCTCTAAGCCCATCATAACTTTTCTTGCACTACCGGGTGTAGATGTTTGAGAAATTCTAAAAATATGATATTTTTGAACAATGTTTGTTGTATTAATTTTATTACTCACAAGTTATTTATAACTTACTTGGAATCTGGTGTTAAGGATTGTGTTGGAGTAGCTGGTCTATTTTCAAGTAGCCTCTTTACTGGAACTATAGTATTATAAAAAACCAAATCATAAACATAATTTCCATATCATTTATATATTATTAACAAATTATATAAATACATAGATTACTAAACAGTTTAATACTTTTCTGAATAATGAGGATTCAAATGTAATGGTATCTGAGGCATAGTGTATCTTCTAAGGAGTTTTAGGAAAGGATTCTTGGACACAGAAATTTTCAAGTCCAAATTGCGTTTGTTAGCAAGTCATTGCTCTTCTCCAGGTAATTATCTGCTTTTCGCGCGACTACTGTGATTTATTGGAGTTGAGAACTTTCATTAAAGTTTCTAATTAGGTAGTGCTAGCATTACCTAATTAGAAATAAACTTTAGAAAATGTACTGGAAGTAATTGCGGTTGCAACACATTTGATAAACAGTTGCATGTAAAATGTACAAAAACATTAAAAATCAATATTTAGAAATATCCAAAAAATTCTTGAAGATAAAATGATAATAATTCAATAAAAATTAAAATGTTTTTATTTATAAGAAATGATAAAGGGATCAGGATATATTAGATAATAATTATTAGATAATAAAATATTTACTGGGTGATGATACATCGTCACAATCTCTGCTTCGTAATCTTTTTCTTGTCGATATACATGGTTCTATAAAGTTATTTTCAATTTGTTTAGGCAAAACATTGTAAGTGACATTTGTTTGCTCATTGTTTCTGCTTCTTGGAGAATGATCCAGTTTGGTTATAAAATTATTGACTATCATTTCATGTTGTGGAAAATTTGTGCCATTCTATAGAATAAAATTTGTATGATTGAATATATCAATCTCCTATTGAAAAGATTTTTTGACCTACCATTTCTTGCTTAAGATAAGACCTCGTTGTAGATGTTATTTTTAATGAAAGTCCACGTAATTTTCTGTCAAGTAACAACAGATATGTAGCTGTTCTGTAATCCGTTCTATCGCTCTGCACAAGTTTTTTCCATATATCTGTATTATTTCCACCACAAATGGCGGACATAGTACTCAATACCTCTTCATCTTTTTCAAACTAGATATATATGGAAAAAAAGGAATTTCATAAAATATTTAAAACATTTATAAAATCAATCTCTGCACAAAAAAATTCTTACTTCTGTTCTGTGAATGAATGATACAGACTTCAGAGAATTTCCAGTAACCCATGGATGACAACGTAATTCGTGGATAGTAATTCTCTTTGCTGGATTGATTTGTAACATTGATTTGATTATCATTTTACTATTATTAGACAACCAATATGGTTCCTCATATTTGCCACTCTAGAATAAACGTAATTTATATATTTATGCAATAAATACGCAGATAGCATTTGTACCAAAACTTACAAGTATCTTTTTGTACAAATTCTCTAAATTATTATCATCAAAAGGCAAAAAGCCACACAGTAATGCATAAAGAAGAACTCCCATGCTCCAGATATCTACTTCTGAACCTGCAAAGAAATTTTGTATTTTAAATATTAAATTACAGAAGTCAAAAGTATTTTAAAAGCTCAATTACCCAAATATTTCTTTCCCATTATGAGCTCTGGGGCAGCATATGTGGGAGAACCACAAGAGGTATATAAATGTGCCTGAATTCCCATCTTGGGTTTTGCGCATAGTCCAAAGTCAATTAATTTTAAATTCTCATCTTTATCCAATAAAACATTTTCCTGTTAAAAAAAAAATAAAATAATCTTATTCAGATAATATTGTAAAAAATAGAAAATATATTTACAGGCTTCAAATCTCTGTGAGCATATCCCAAACTGTGCATGTAGGCAACAGCAGATACTATCTGGCAAAAAAATTTGCGCGAGTCAGATTCCGACAACCTGTTCTTCTCAACTGCAATAAATATAATAATGTTATTAATATTCATAGCTTTTTAAGGTAAAGAACAAAAAGATTTTTTACATTGTACGTAACATTACCTATGTGATCAAACAGTTCTCCACCGGAGCAATATTCCATCACCATAAAGTAGTGACTTTCTGTTTCTATCACCTGATATAGCCTACAGATATGTTGATGCAACAATGTTTTAAGTGCTTCCACTTCAACCTTTACTCTTGGTAAATCTTCCTAGAAATAAATAATTATATAATAAACATTTTTTAAGATAAAGAATAGATAGAGAGAAAATGTTGACAGGCAAAATTACAATAAAATTTCCTATTTTCTTAAAGTAACATAAATAATTGGGATTCTACTTACGCCTAACGCAGTCTTCTCCATAATCTTGATGGCAACCTTTTCGCCTGTAGCGACATGAGTCGCGAGTTTGACTTTGGCGAAGCCGCCGCTACCGATTGTCTTCTCCAGGTCGTACAATCCTTTCAGGGCGGCGTATCGCACCATCGTCGCGTCCGGCACGAGAAGTACGAATCGTAAACGACGCCGGAAATGTATTGCAGTCTCGCCTCGATCAACTTTCAAATCGTGATTCTCTAACGTAAACAACTTTTGACGGCCAATCAAGACCTCGCTCGTCCACATCCCCGTTATCAGTGGTGCCAAGCACAGAATGCGCAATCGCTAAATGTCAAACTAACGTCGGTGCTCAGGGAAACGATAAATACGTTTCCTACTGCACCATTTATCGATTGTGCGAATATCGAACGTGGAGTAGGAAACTACTTTAACTTACTTTAAACCCGCGCCAATGATTGCGTTCAGCAGATAAAGCAGATCAATAATTTTTTAATATATTTTATTGGTTCTTGCCTTTAGTTCTTATCTGGATAAGTATAGAAATCGTAATAAAGAATCATTGAGGACATTGAGAGCTCTCACTGATCCGCATGACGACGTTAGCAGACGACGTTAGTTTGTATTAGGAAATTCACTATAAAAATGGCGACGGTCGTCTGACGGACGAGCGGTCGATGTGCAAAATGTTTCGAGTCTCCGAAATGACTTATCGCTTTGTTGAAAAATATCGCGTTAATGAACAATGGCACAATTTCTTCGAATATGCAAACCGGAAATCTGTTGCATGGCCAGAAGTTATGGGACTCGAAGGTTAGAATATTATTTTATATATCGTCATGTTGTACAATTCACAATTGCTGTCAAACAAATTTGTTTTTTTTTTTAGCCATTTTTTATACTTACAATCCCTTTTCTTTCCTTTCTCCCCCTTTAATATATGAGATGAGAATATATACTTATTTTGTTCTAAGTGCAGACAGTGTAATGTCAGCCTACCTGAAAGAAACAGATTTAATTGCTGCCAATATAGCGTGTTCCTTTTAAAGGTATCAGCAAAATCATTATGAAATCTTAAACGTTTCACCTGATGCATCGCAGAAAGAGATCAGACAAGCTTTTATCAAATTGTCAAAACAAGTATGTAACGTTTTAGATAATTTGTATTAGGAAAATTTATTATAACTTTTCAATTTAGATATTATGACGAATGTAAACAGCATATTTTTTCAATAATTTTGTTTTTTTATATTTTCAACTCGTACAAACTGCACATTTATTTTTGCTAGCTACATCCTGATACCAGTGGAAAACAAGGTCATGCTGATTTTGTAAGATTGAACGAAGCATATAAGATTCTAGGTAAAGAAAGTACGAAGCGCCAATATGATTTTGATTTGAAGTATAATAGGTACAACCCATCCTATACATATAACTCACAAAACATGTAAGAATATAATATTTGTCAGAATATTTTGTTAATCCTTATAATACAATGTGAAAAACGGAAGCACCATAAATTATTAATATAGATATAAATTATTATTCATATAAATTAGGATATTTCATCACTGATCACTATTTCTGACTGATCTATTCAAAATTATTCAGAAAAATCTATGAATATAAAATTTATGAATATATATTTTGTAGAATAGTAGTAAAGTTTATAGCATAAATGTTTGTACTTTATTTTAGAAAAAGATAAAATTAAGAAGTTGGGGAAACCTTTGGAAGTTACAAGAAATTTTCAGGTTAGAAATCATTCAGACTCGAAATATCCTTGTTTGTATGGAAAGAATTAAAAAACGTTACTGACAATATAAAATCAAGTCATATCTTCAGGATTCTTACTTTTGCATTTCCAAATTTATGTCTTGACAAAAATATCTATGGAAAACTTGATATATTATTTAAAGTAAATTATAATTCAGTGATGATTACACTTTTGATATAATGCTGAAATTGAAATTATTTGTAATATTTTTATAAATGGACTATAATAAAGAGATTTTATTCTTGTAATTTCTATATTGCACATACAAATATGTAACAGTAAGCAAAAAATCTAATGCAATTAATATAATATATTGCAGGCAGTATGGGAGTCAATGGGAATACGAAGTACGTACAGCAGGAGGACCATGGCCACCACCTCAACAAAAATCAAATCCATATTTTGGCCTCATAATAGCTCTTGTATTTTTTGGGTTAGGGTTGTTACAAGTTGTTTTCATGCTCTATTCTATGAAAGTGAGAAAGATAGGAGCTTTGCGAAGTGCTCGAATAGAATACGAATACCAACAAATTCGAAACGCAGCACGTATTAGAACTGATAATCAGTTTTCTATAAAGGATTTTAATTCTATAGAAGATCTTAATAAGTACCTGACTAAAGACAGCAAATGTTAGTAAGAATTTCATTAGAAAGTAAAATGTGACACTTATTAAAGACATCAATGGTTTTTTCTTGTTATCCTTTTCCTTATACTGAAAATAGACCTTATTACTATGTGTGTCTTTTTTATACAGAGATTTATATTTATATTTTTTGGATTCTTTTTATAAAACTTATTTATAATAAAGAAAATTTAAAAGCATGCTATATTATATTAAATCTATAAAATACAGAATGAAGAAATTCTTCTCCAATGGCTCAATTACATTTAAAAATTCTTTGTAAAATATTTTATTTTTATTTATTCTTACGTATATAATGAGCGGAAAAGCTGCTACGGTAAGAAAATTATTTTGAAGATAATACATTATTTTGTGCATGTTTTATGATATATTTTGAATGATGCTAGACAAAAATGAATTACATTCTTTACAGTTATAATTTTAAATTATATACACATACATATCGGTGGTATACATTTACATCAATGATACATTTTTTTGCGCATGTAAACGTAGATATCTACGTTGTCTCGGATCTAAAATGTAATTACAATGGTTTTATATTACATTTATATTTATATAACATTTATATATGCAATTTGTGTGTGTGTGTGTGTGTGTAAATTATAAAATATATTCTATTTATTATTCTCTTTACACATAACAATACAATATATGGATACCGTTATACATTTTTAATATCTTATAATATTTTATTATAATATATTAATATTTATAATATCTTATTTTCTTTTTGTACACATAAACTTTTTGTTCATTCGAGATATATCTCTTTCCAATATTCCATCTTTCAATTTTATTTCTTATAATCCTTATAATTTCTTTATATATGTGATAACCGCCATGTGAGGTGACACAGGTGAAAAGATGGGCTTTCCATTCTCATCCACATAATCGTTATAATTAATTTTATATATCTGGTTGTAGCCAAATCGCTCACATAATTTACCAGAAAAGAAAGATGTACAGTCCGCTCTGAGGTAATGAAATCCTTGTTCTTTTGCTATTTCTCTGTAATTCATAAATAAATCAAAAATATATCGTTCGTTCTTAAATACATCTCATTCCATCAGTCTTTAAATATATTACAAACGTAAGATAATATTTACTCTGTCTTTTCCATAAGAGTCTTGGCGACACCTTTTCCTCTCCAATTTGTGTCCACTGAAATTATTCTAATTTCCAAAACCTTGGAATCTTGAAATTGTCCACTCATATTTACGCCTTTGTCTATGTGATGTAATAATCTCAGTATCTTTTTAAATTTCGTGTTTTTACACAATCGTATATGTTCTGGTTCTTCATTCGATGGAGGATCCATTTTGCCTATAAAAGATAATGTAAATGTAAATCAATCTGCCGCTACGTAATTATTTACACGTAAATTTATACGAATGTGATAAAAGGAGCATAAAAGCGAAGCTAGATATCCGTACTTAATAATATTTATATCATAATTAAAAAAATATAAAGAACAAACGTTTTGACCTTCTAAATTTATATTAAAATGTTTTTTTTTTATTTAATAATTAATGTTTATGCATATATACTGCTTAAAATAAATTATCGCTGTTGTTATATGTATCCATGCACACGCACGCACACACATACATACACACACACACACACACACACACACACAAATATCCACATATATATTAATACGCAATTATTGAATTGAGATGATCAAATAACAATTCGTTCTTCATCATTGATCAGTTGCTATGTAGTTATTTTTAACATTTCGAACAACAGTTTTTCTTTCAATTTTTCTTAAATTTCAATATTTATTGAGAATGAAGTCGAGAAATTACTTTCATATAATAGATACATATTCGTGCATATTGTATGATATAACATAATATATTTATATGGTTGTGCGGAGCATTTTACATATTATTTCAACGACAGTTATCAATTATCGCAGATGATAAGTCAGGAATTAAATTAAGATATAATATAGAATTAATGAACAAACGTGTAATGCGTAACAAATATCTAAAAATCCTTGAATATATTAAGCAGATTAATCTATCTCGATTAATTTGACAATAATTTAGATATCCTTTATAAAATAATATTTCTGTTGAAAATAATACTTCTGTAAAAAAATCGATTTTAAATTACTTAAATTTGTATGTAATAGCAATTGTGTTGTCTAACAAAAATTATAAAGTATCTAAACATGAAATCTCTGTCTGAACATTTTATAGCTGTATTTCCAGTTTTTAATGAAGGAATATTTCCCGATTCTTGTGTTACGTGATATCTTCTTTTTTTATAAACATTACAAATTAATAATTCCATATATTAAAAAATGAAACGAGTGATGTCTGTAATATCTGTACATCAGATTCAGTTCTATATGTATAATTTGTTTTTATATTAAATTATAATACTTAATAATAATAAATATAACATTTAAATCTATATACAATATATATATAGTAAATCTATATTGTGTCGATAATAATATCTGTATATTACTGTATCGATAATAATATTTTTTCATTAGTAAATAATAAATGTGTATTATAGTAAATATTTTTTAAATCTTTATATAGATGTATGTGTGTAATGTTTTTTTTCCTTCTCTCTTTCTTTTTTTACGAAAAAATATTACTTTGAAGCAAATATTATAAATTTTAAAAGATATCTTTTTCCGGTTTTTAATAACTTTGTTACTCTTGTTCCAATTTAAATTGTTATCTACAGTACTACTTATTTATATCGTCGTAAATCTTTGATTAACATCTTCATAGCACCGTTAGCGATTCGCACATGTACAAATGCATAATTTATGAATGCAAGTTTCGCGTGCATTTTAAAATGTAGATACATATTTATCAACAGATTATGTGATGTAATTATCTATTTCGAGTCACAACCGGTATCGGATAATAACTCACGGTATTATTCGAGATCCGTAGTATTTTACGTAACATCGAACAGTACCGTTGTATTTCTTTGATCTCTTCTTTCCATGTGCATTGCATATTGCAAATGTGTGCATTTATTTGAATACGATTAAGATACGTTTCAAATTGATAATTTGCAGGCAGATAACTACTTAAACTCAAGATAACACGCTATTTCAATAACGTGTTAATAAAATTAATGTGTGTGTGTGTGTGTGTGTATTTTTATTTTCTTTTATTTTTTATATATTAACAAATATAAATTCTTCCGAAGGAACATCGATATACATTACATATTAATGAATAGTTTCTTTGGCTGCAAACCTGAGAGAGAGAGAGAGAGAGAGAGAGAGAGAGAGAGAGAGAGAGAGAAATCAAACTAACAAGAATTATATTTTAAGAAATATTATAGACAACAGACAGTAGATGATAAACAATTGTAAAATGATTTCACTTTGATGTTACCAATAAAATGGAAATAAATATTTAATATTTTTGCACAATTGGAAAATTTATTTTCGCGTCACTCAAAACTCTCTTTATTGAAAATATGTACTTGATAACTATCGCGAGAAATGAAATTTATTGCAAGCATGGCGCTTGTTGGTCGCAATCGAATTATTTTTCAAAGATTTGAGAAAAAGTTATCGTCTATAAAATGGTTTTATCGAGTACAGCGAATTCATAAACAAACAAAAGACTGTTACCATTGAGTATAACTCCGACAATTGCACCACTCGCAGAAACTGCCATCAGACTCAAGTTATTTTCGAACGAGGCATGGCTGCAGTAATCCTCCAGTTCCGTACAAGTACTATTCTCACCCTCCGGAATCAATTGGAGGTTCTGATTGAGCGGTTCATCTCTGAAGAAAAACCTCCTCAGGAACTTCAATACTTTTAGTTTGACATCCTTATTAATTATCTCGATATGATAATCCATACCACTGTTCGATCTGTCAGCCGAATCGGCCAACTGAAATAAGAATATTACGAAAATGAGAACATTGTGAGATTTTACGAAAATTATTTGACGTCGTAAGTGAAGATTATAATGTTACAATACAATTTTTATATTTATAAATTGATATTATTTCTTTAGAAATTACAAAAATATATATAATTATATATAAAAGCTTTATTAATTAATATTTTACAATATAGCGGCCGACGCGGAAGACATGACAAGATTATCTGACAAAACATTTTATTTGATGATTGGCGTATGTCTTAATAAGAGTTAATCATACCTAGGGTGTACATAGTTAACCGGAACATGAGACACGCATCGCGCAATTCCGACAATAGGAAATGTAAATTCAGCGTAATTTGCGCGGAATGCAACGACACGATCGAGTGGAGGATTCAGAGAAGGCTTTCATGGGAACGATGCGCCAGCTTATTACACTGCACGTCACATCTACACGCGTGAGACATTCTCATTTATCCAATGCGTTTTATCGCGATCGGTCATTGCACGGTCATCATCGCTAATTTGTCATTGATCTACTTCCAAGCAGTGATTTGTAAGAATCGATAAGACCGTCTGCGTGCAGATGCAATATGCGTTTTGATACGACAGCCGTCATAAACGACATAGAGATAACGTGGGATTAAAAATCCTCTGAAAAAGTAGGATGTTTAGATATTTTTTGAAAATTTTTAAAATCTATTTTTTTTATATTGAACGGACGTCTTCTAAGACGCTTATTTTGCTGTTACGCGACATTATGATGCGTTATTTAGAATGCGAGGAAACCTTGCGGAATGCAAAACTTCTTTGCCTTGAATGTTAAAACGTTATTGTTCGCCGTTATATAATTTAAAATGTCCTTCCTTTAATAAGTTACTTGATAATCATTTGCTAAATTACAAAATAATGTTTGTTTAATACGCTGATAATATTTGTCACAGTTAAATAAGTCAACTTCTGAATTATGTGTTATTACGTTTGCAGAAGGATGCAATTGTGAAGACGCGTTATTATTATTCGAGTTACGTCACGTCAAAGGGAGCGCGTTATTACTTATTAAGAGTTCTTTTAGTTTCTTTCAGCATAATTAATAATCTGCATAATGTCTAATGTTCTACAATTATCATAGAAAATGATTAGATTGTCGCACTAAGGCATATTTACGTACATCATCACCAAGGCAAAGAGTGAAACTCGTTTTATCTCTGAGAGAAGTATAATTTATTTTGAGGGAAGAATATCATACTCGATCAAAAACACGCTTGAATATTTCGACGCGATAAGCACATGTGAAAATAATCTCCATGTTCATTTCATGAAATAAAACAGCGTTCTAAAGAAAACGCAAATGTGTAATGTATGAAAATAACGAAGAATTAAAAAAAAAATGAAGAATTAAAAAATAATGCTACTCCGATCATCACATTTTTATAAAAAATAATATTGTTTATCTATTTATCCAATTGTGGACTCAAGAACAATTTTTCTGTGTTTGCAATCCTAAGAGCAGATGAGTTTCAGAAATTATCTTTCTCGAATTTAAAATGAAAATTCAGACACATTGCGCCAATTCACCAAACATCAATTCGATCTTTAAAAAGTGTCACAATATACGCGGATTTTAATTTTCATCTCGTTCAACTTGTCCGTTTAACTTCTTACCGAGTATCTCGTAATCTTCGGTACATCTTTCACGAAGTTGGTGGTAGTCTTGTCGCTATCGATGCGAATCACATCAACCAAATTTGACATGCGTAGATTCTCCATGACGAATGACAAGATCCGCGAGCTTTATCGTACTAGAGTGTATAATTTGCAGAGAACAACTGTGGAAACGAGTTCTGCAAGCGTTAACAACGTGATGCTCGATTGTTGTCGACGAGGTGGTAATCTAACACTGCGCATTGTAATAGAACGCCGTCAGTCTTATATATGCTCCGTAAGAGCAGCAGGCGTTCTTGCAGGTTCAGGGACAGATAGATATAGTTTAGGATACTTAGGATATCTGACGCTCCTGTTTTTAATATTGCGGGATATCTAATCAGCCTTGGATCGACCCACAATCATCGCGTAATTACGCTGCGACTTTGTATAACGTTACAATGATTTATTAACTGGATAAACTGGATCTTATTTTTTTTACTAAGTTTTTTAGCGAGAAACGTTACATTGCCAGAGTAGAAGCGAGAATATAAGATTAAACAAAAAAATCAAGAAATCGAAACAATGCGCAATCTTTTTTTATAACAATATTGCAAATTAATGCGATGTTTTGTAATAATTTGCCTTTATATCTTTAGAAAAAACAATATGCATAAAGTTTGATGTTAAAACTTTATGGCTTTTATAGACAATAGAATTTTATGTTACCACGAATTTAGTGTGTGATATAAAATTCTATTGTTTGTAAAAGCCATAAAATTTATATGCAAGTAAATAGAATTCTGTCGGTTTTCTCGCAAAGTGTACAACGTATGTTGCATACAAAATTAGAAAATAATTTTTATTTGACGCCGTCATTTGTCATGACATATTAGTGCATATTGCAAAAGATAATATGAGATAATATATAGTTTTAACACTCGAATATACTTGTTCGTATAAGATATTAGCTGTAAAATATTAAACATCGAAAAACGATCGACTTAAGATCAATATTTATTTTGTATTTGTATGGCAAATAGACTTAGTCGATGCTCGACTTGTTAGTTTTTGTTGGGAAATATTACGTTCTTATATTCTTATATACCATACAAGTGAATAAAAAATATCTAAAATTAGCATCACTTTATTTTACGTGTTAAAATTTAAAATTACAATAATCCACGCGGTTATTTCTGTCGGTGTATCGCAATGTGTTTATAATTTGCATCGTAGAAATAGAATATGAAAATAGAAATTGATTTCTCATAAATATATACCTTGTCTGCATATTTTTACAGTGTCGCATGCGAGATCCGCCCTTATACAACATTGTATTAGTATAGAAAACGGAACGTGCCAAAGACAAAGACTGTTCCGTCGATTTATCGATTCGAAAGTTATCAATAATCAAAACCAACTATATCTAAAATCTTGAAGCTCGCCATAATAAGGATCACATAGTTCAAGGCTATCCTTATCCTAAATATGTATGTCTAAATATGTATCGATTTTTCCTTATTATTTGTTGAATCTAAAAAGTACATGTAAAATCACAATGTAAATATGCCTACGACTTGTTCGTGTTACTCGTTATGACGAAAGATTTTCTGATCTACGAAATTGATTCCGCAAAGAGAAAATCGTTAGAAAATCGTTTATTAGTTTCTACGATTGTTGACGGATTAAACACATTGTTCGTTTTCATTGCGAACGATCAACTTTTAGCAAGCTAATATCACTCAACGACTTAATAGTTTAAATCGCATGGGTGCAGCGAGAATTATGAAGCATCTTCATGGCCATAATGCTTGCGTACCATAGTGTGCATGCGTCCTTTGATCGCGACTCTCGATAAGCTAGATAATCGATAAACAATCGACAATGAAATAATGGCCTCAATAAAATAGTCTTCCAAGCATTTCTCTCAGCCTTTCGAATCGGATGCGGTAGCGAATATCCTGAACAAATATGTTATAACTAGTTTCCGCGTTTGAACAGACAGGACAGAACGGATGGTGAATGGTAAGGTTTTGTTATACGAAGAGCTGCTTAACGGGAATCTTTAGAAGATTTATTAAAAAGATGAAAAACTGTCCTTGAAATACAGGGTGAATTGTATGATTCAATTTCTTTGAATACGTTTGTTGTTAGCAAACAATTCAAATTTTTGTTGTCTCGAACAGTTTCATGTGAGTGGGTTAATAAATCATTGCGTTTTTATTACTTATTTTATGCGAATGGCATTTATTTTTTAATATCGTAACGCCTGTGTTAGACTGACATGGAATTCAATTGCTATGTATTGATATTGGATATCAAACCGTATATCAAATATCCCAGTATTTCTTATCATCTAAAATATCTATTACTCGTGATAGAGAGAGAGAGAGAAAGAGAGAGAGAGATTATGTAATTATAAAATTAAGAAAAAAAATGGGTAACACAAAAAAATTAATATTTGCTAAAGAATGTTTATCGCAATCGAAAAAAATATCAAATGATAAAAATATTATTAGAACACTGATGAGAAAAGGAAGACAAACAATAATATTAATAATAATATTAAAAATTATTTATAGAAATCACACGTTTAATTTTCGAATTAAATCAAACTGGACTTTGCTAAAAATAACTGTGAATATTTCTGAAATAGGAATAATCGTTTTTGGCTTTAATTGAACAGCAACTAACGATTAGAAAAGTCGACTCGATATACGCCTGTGAACGCGATTTATTGAAGTATCTTCAGCGTATGAAAAATAATTCCGTCTCTATCTCAGCCCATCTCCCTGTAACCGTAGTTATCTGATATTTTGATAGAACAGTTTTAGCGACTGTCGGAGACCTTGAGTGAATGGTCAATCAAAGCATTGCAAAGAGTTGCTATCGTTTACTACTAAATGCGTATTGTTCATTCTGCACAATTCTTCGATAAAAAGGAAAGTGCTTTTTGACGCACTTTCAATAGTACAATTCCTTTTACTTATAATAAAAGTGTGCGCGTATGCTGGTGTAGTAGGAGAAAATTGAATCGTATCAACATGAAATTTGTTTCTATCTGTTATTGCAAGAATTCAATTTTTTGTATATCCGGTTACTGAATCCTATTAATCCAAGCTTACAACTATCCAGAAAAAAATAATAAATTCAAATTATTAGCAAAAGATTAAAAAACTTGAAAAATACAATATCTTTACTGGATTTTTCTTTTTTTGATAAACCAAAATCTATAAGTTGTGCATATTAAAATTAAAACTTATTATATTAAATATGTCGACAGACCAGTTGTCCTCGATGTAGCTATGTAATACGATTCTTTGTGAAGTTTGACTCACGCTTTAAAACTCGAACGTCACAAATATAACAAATTATTTTAATTATTTAATTTATTTGCAAGATCATTTCAATTGTCAATTTGTTAGCGATATTAGTTTTGTGATATTGATTTTAATTAAAATACTTTTATCAATTTTAATTAAAACTTAATTGCACATAATAATTAAATAACAAATAAAGGAAAAAGTATCTTTATTTGGATCTTAGGCGTCTTCTCAATTCGACCACTGAGGCATGTAATAATATTTATCGCAATAATTAGTAATAATGAAGGAACATATCACATTTTTCAATTGTATATACAATAATAAGTGAAGAAACAGATCAACAAGTGAATAGTATAAATAAGGGAAAAAGTAATCATATCGGTACGCAATTTATAGAACTGAAAAATGTATCTAAAATTTATATTAAAAAATATTATTAAGTACCAGGATTCATTAAATCCATTTTATTCGACTAAATAAAGACACTTTTTTACGTGTGTTATTTGTGTCTGTTTTTTCACTTATTATTAATTGATTGATAACTTAATTCATCATTTTTAAAAAATTTAAAAAAATTATTTAATCAGCTTTAGTAATTCAGTCGTTGAACATAATGACGCCAGAGTAAATCTACGTAACTGTCTGTTTACCAAAGTATTTAAGTCTATTGAACCTCGTTAGAATTACTTCGTGAGCTAATATTGACATCAGATCACATGCATGTTGTAGGAATTAAACTGTTTATTAGACAGACCAACGCGATATTGTAAATACGCGTAAATGTGAAAAAGAAATAAATATATAATCGCGAATCTATGTGAGTGTTTTCCAAATAAAGCATTGTTTTTGCTTAGTCAGTCGTGGAAGGCCGATGAAAAAAAAATCGATTTTTGTTATTTTATTGTTTCTTCTCGATTTCTATTTTAAATGAATCTGTTTGCCATTGTATAAAAAGATGATAAAAACATTTGATTTATACTCTACTGCCTTAATTCTTTTCGAATAAACTCATGTTATGTATTTAATGCAAAAAGCACATTTTTGTTATATATAATATTTTTAAAATATTATATTTTTAAAATATTATATTTTAAAAATTTTATATTATTTTACGCCTGTCTTTAAAAATTTCAATCATATAAAAAATTGCACATACAAAATATTTGTTACGTTTATTACGTCTTTGCATGCACCGAAAACGATTAAAATTACTTTTAGCTTATTGTGTATTTGTAGTAGATGCGTTTATTAACGATAATCAAAGGGGAATCGATATGAATTTATACGGAACTTGTAAAAGTTAAGTTAATACGTAGCTAGTCGATAGCTAATTTCGAAGCATCCAAGCACGAATGGTCGCGTGACACAGACGAAAATTTGTCCAAATAAAGCGCAATTAGCGCATTATTTGCATTCGTCACACGCAATCTACACGCGTGCATTACGTTACATCAAAACAAGATATACGGTACCCACTTGACCGCACCTGCGATAACAGCCTTACGTCAATACTATTCTACGTCTAACTAGAGCAACGCTTTATTCTGCACGTTAGTGCGCGCTATAACACACGCTTGCACGCATGCAGATGCGAGATTGATTAGGAGGATTTATCGTGCGACAGTTTCATACATCGGCCAACTCAACGAAAATAGGGATGAATGTGAACGAAGTGGCAGCACAATTCTAACGGTGCATCGCAATCACGAATGTTTGTTATTCCTCAGAATTATTATCTCTATCGATGTAACTGTTATTTCTATCGATATAATTGTTTGCTTGGTAGTTCATGATTGAATGTGTGATAAAGCGCTATCATTTTATAAGGCATTAACATTTTACGTGACGCAAATATTCCGTTGCATAATCGCTGATCGGTGACCAATATGACAATATCTGGTGTCTCAGATTTACCAAGCCATTCGTCTAAGAATTCCTTCACCAGTTCTGAATACATTCTATTAATTTCTTTTCTATTATTTTGCGACGTATTATCTTTGTAACTATTATATCATACTTGGAGACACACGCTAGAATTAATCTCTTCTTTAGTTTTTGTTAAGAAGATTGACTCGGATATATTATATTGTATTTTATATTATATTATAAAATTATAGCTGACAGTAAGTATAAGCCACCTCTCATATTATATTCGCGACCGTGATCGCGATCGTGTGGCACTTAGTTGACCGTTAATGCGTAGGAATTGAATACGATTGAGTCTGACTTGAATAAATAATTTAGCAACAATATTTGCATCGTTGTCGAATTTTATTTAATCATGTTCAACATCATCGCACACTTATAGATACCACATTGTTTT
This sequence comes from Cephalotes varians, assembly GCA_037157785.1. Taxonomy (NCBI): domain Eukaryota; kingdom Metazoa; phylum Arthropoda; class Insecta; order Hymenoptera; family Formicidae; genus Cephalotes; species Cephalotes varians. Next base: position 653,167 of record JANQDE010000003.1, read on the forward strand.
TTTAAGAATGAAGAAAGATTAAAAGAAGTTAAATCAGAAATCACAAAACAATATTTTTTAAATCTTTTTTTTGCTCTTGGAATACAAAGTTTTTATATGATTTAAAATAATATTTTCGTAATACATTCAGTTGCAGTTTCTCCGCTTCGTGTGCACAAAGGTTTGGCAGAAGTTATTATTGGCATGGACATTTATATGCGTTTCTTACCATTTAAATTTAGAATGTTCGACGCTGTTATACAGAAATAAATATTTCTAATAAAAACTATAATAATTTTTCAATTTAAAAAGAATCAAACTGGCGCGCACATATCAGTCATTATATTTTTTATTAATATTACATTTATAATTTATATTAATGACCATCAGAATATCTAATCTACAATTTCTATCTCACTTAACTAATAAAAAAGAATTATCACTTAAATGTCGCTTACATTCAAATTTCAACAAGAAAAATGTAGAGTTTATTGTTAGACAAATATTTAGATATTCTATTTTGTTTATTTGTTGTTAAATAAGGTTGTGCCTATTTGTTTCGAAAACAATTATAATAAAATACCGACAAGATCAATTTGTCATTAAATTACCTGTTTACTTGCTCGAATAATAGGCATAAATTTTTTATGAAATTTATTAAGAGATACTTTTCTATTAAATATATGTATTTAATTTATAAGCTTATGATCGAATTATTTCAATGATTCGTTTAGGAACGAAAGTCTTAATTAAGACCGAAACGTAGACTCGTACAAAAAAAAGATGAGTAACCGCGAGTGAGCGAGTGAGCAAGATACTCGTGATACTCAAAAAATAATTGGAACATTTGCAAACATTTGCGAACGAGTGCTCTCGATAAAAGATACTATCCTTATTCTATCTGCGTTTTACTATTTACTTGCTTGCCAAGAAGACCGGACATCCGTTAGTTTCTCGTGAATTCGCCGGAAGATACGTACGACGTGGATATTTTGTCCCCTTAACGTATTACATCCAACTGTACACTGACGGTGTGAGAAAGGATGATCGTGGATTAGGGGTCGTCAGCGGCGACACATATAATACGTTCGAGGCTCCCCCAGAGTCTATTTTTCCATTAAATTTGATTAGGAGTGAAATTCATATCAATAATGGGGTTTCATTGATACACTTGGGACGATCATACATTAACAAGCTCATTGTATTATCGTTTGTAGTATCGTTTGATGCAATAACCGTTCGCGAGTATTCTGTAAAATTTTATATAAATTCTATCTATTTACCTATCAAAAATCTATGATTTTACATCGAATTTTTACCAATATTAAATACGTTTTTTGAGCGAATACTCAGAAAGTAAATTTTCAACATGAAAAGTTCACGACAGAAATAAACGCGTTTAATCAACATTATCTTGAATCAGTCGATAAAAATGTCGTCTAATTAATAGTTGCTTGTTTGCATAGCGGATTTACAACAGTACAGTTCTGATAGATGTATGCGCTTAGTTGCGTAATCTACTTTCGAGCGTACGTACGACTTAAACAGAATTAAACAGGATTACTATCGAGAGATCTTGATTAGTAATGCTTTCATCGCGAGCAAAGAGCGCATCATTTAATCGTAATGCAATTAAAAGGACGTTATCCGTGTTTATTGTGTAAATTGACCTGGTTACTCGATTTATTTTCCATCACGGACGAATCATCGGCGAATGCTGCGTAGCGTAAAATAAATCTACTAGTATTTGCACGTATGGATAATGATTCCGTCGAGATTTATCCCTAAAAAAAATCTGAAAAATGTCTTCGTTATTCGTTACTGAATATTCTCTTTCTGGTTTTCCCGCGAGGATCTTATCTCGTGCATTTTCATCGATATGCAATAATGACAAAGTAATTTATTCACAGAAACATCTTCCTATCGCGACTCTGAATAATACTTTTTGATTTTTCTCTTTCTTTTTTTAAGTAAATAAGTTATATACAGAATGTTGTGCTACCATTATTAAGATTTATTTATTTATTTATTTATTATTTATTTGATTGGCATTAGATTTTTATGTGTGCATATCTCGCCAAAGAAAACAATAAGAAAATTCTTATGATGATTGAGATATATAACACGCACACAAAGAGACATATACATTACTGATACATTGCATTTATAATTGTTTTTTGCGTAACAAATAACGGGCGAGTGCACAAGATGTGACTCATACGGTTACTTTATTATTACGTTAGATTTATTATTTTAACCGCTGTGCCATCCGATTTTGTTGTTTCAGATAAAAGCATAAAGTTTCTCACGATCATTGAATTATCATTCCGTTTTCCTGCAGGTTGCACGTGTTTGCATTTTTTAATTATCATTTAAAAAATTATCGCATAGTCAACTGATCAAATTTTATTAATTAACAAAATTATAGTGATGAATATATTATAAATAGACAGATGTACATAACACAAATATCAAAATAATTATACGCAAATTCATAATGTATCCATTACAAATTTAATTAACGTTCAGTTATGAAATGTATAAGATATGCAAACATTCTTCTCTGTCTCTCTCTCTCTCTCTCTCTCTCTCTCTCTCTCTCTCTCTCTCTCTCTCTCTCTCTCTCTCTCTCTCTCTCTCTCTCTCTCTCTCTCTTTCTATTAATTTAAGAATATTAATATTGATATTTGTGCAACGCAATATAGATAAAAAATTAAATATGTGAATGCAAAAGTGTAGAATAATTATAGCCTGTGAGGCATTTAGATATCTTATAGACCAATATTATTGCTACCTACGTCAATAAAAATTACTTAGGAAATTTATACGATATAAGATACGTTTTTTTTTTCATTTTGCATTTATGTCTTACATCTCGATTTTTCTCATATAGAGATACCGTGCATATTTATCATTCAATTTTTCAGATCTCCTTTTATAACTACGATAAACAGTAATAAATATTTCTATGTCATGTGACAGGCAATTATTACATTTGATATTAAATTTTTTTTTTTCAAATACTCGTGAAATATCTAGTTTCAAGAACAAAAATATTTATATTATAATAATTAAGAATTGTTTAATTAGAATTAATTATGATCTTATTTGTAAATAAAGATATACATGTCTCTGGAAAATGATTGAAAAATATTGTCATGTATTAAATTTTAGAGCAATTATAATTCTGAAAACGTCATATATGATGTGTAAACGCATGTTTTTTTTTATATTTTTTATTCGTTCCATTTTCAGTTCGTTTTTAATCATTTACTTCTCGATATACGATTAATCATGGAAAAAAAAACGTTTTCCTCTAGATCGTATCAAAATTATAATTCACAAGGTTGTTTTAAACACAAAGTAATATTTATATTTATAGCAATCGCTATGAATTATAGATTTTCTAACGTTGCACATAAAATATTAAACACTTTTTAATATAAACTTTATTTCCAATCTGAGACGCATCAAAAATTAACGATTGACAAGCACAGCAGCGAAACAATGATAAATAACAGCAAATATCTTATTCCATGAGAAAAAATTAAATTATTTAGCGTTTTTGTATGTAATGAAACGAAAATGATTTTATATATTATTTTGCTCAACAATTACATATTGCATGTTGATCAATTTTTTTTCTCAACCAACCAGACGCGACGAAGATCAGTTTCAATCTATTAACATGGTCAAAACCACATTAATCTCGATATAAAGAAATGGAGAAGAAATAAAATTGGAGCAATGGGATCATAATCGGAGCCATGAGATTATAATCGATTTCTATGGAGAGCACATTCTCGTGTGTTATTTTTATTAAAATATCCGGTAGTGACAAAGAGATTTACGTTAGAAGAGGTGCGATGCCAAGGTTGACTACAATCCCTCCGTTTGTTCTTTCTATCCACGTGCGGTCCGCCCACACGCACACAAGCTTGCCAAGCGTAATGTCGAAGTGACGTTTCACAGTGTGGTAATATTTTTCTCTGACGCGATGGATGACAAATCACCTGTGAATCAGGTCAATAAAAAACGCAGGATTCGCGACAATCACAATTCACGGAATTTTGGGAAGGGAATGAGATGGAGAAATAAATAGATAATTGCAAGTGTTATTTACTCAAAACTTTATGAAAAACGTGCGCAGCATTAGCAATGAATGAAAGTGAACTTTACGTTACACTAGATAAACGTAGATAAACGTTTTCCGTCTCTTGCACCCTGCTCGCTCCCTTCTCCCTCCCTCAATCCAGCATGTACCGCGAAACATACGATTATCTGTAGCCATCGCTTCACCAAGGATAAAATTAGATCGCGCGCGTTTCTGTCGAAGTGCCACTAGATGCAAATCGTCTTACTTTTTTATGCAACTCGTAATGACGGAACACTTCTTTTTTGCGACATTAAAGCTGCTCGATTGGCACTAATGTTTATTAGATCGCTCGATGGATGGCGATTTATTAGAAGCTCATTATTGAAATATTTTTTTGCCACGCATTTTGATCGAGGTTTAATTATATTCATCATGAATAATTATCTGGCTACTGTATTCCTCTGATACTCGCGCCCTGATTATGTCTCAGAGTTTATCTATCTATATTCCTAAAAGACAATTTAATTCTTCTTAATTGGCGATTCAAAACGGATTTAATCGATAAGATTTAGGTGAAACCATTTTCTTTTTTCGATCAATTTGTCCTGATTATCTGCAGTAACGATCTCAATTTGTAACAATCAATCATTGTGACATTAAAGACATCATTCGAAAAAGGATAGTATTTATAAATCAACCCTCATTTGAAATAAATATTCTTCATATTGATATATACACTGGGCATATCCAGAATTTTCTCGGAGAGTGAGGGTTTAGTAATTCTATTATCACATAAACAATTATTTTCGTCAATAAATTGCCTTTTTGGGTACGTTAGAATACGTTTTCTCGGTCCTGATTTTGAATGGGAAAAATATTAGATTTTTAAAATCAAAACTTGTATTTTTTTTTCTTGAAGAAAGTAGGAAGCAAAATACAATTATTAATTGTAATATTTATAGAAATTAGAAATTAGAAGGCAAAATACAATTATTAAAAACGAAACGTGTAATTCTTTAATATTGTTATTATTATTACATACAAAATATTCATGATCATAGGAAAAAAAAAATCAGAAAAGAACAAAGAAAGTCTTCTCTATGAGAAACATCGCTAAATATTATTAAAAATGTAATGTTAAAGCTCAACAATAAAACAAATTTATTCAGAGTCAAAAATAAAATTGTAATGTTTAGAATAAATATAATTAGAACAAAAAAATAAATAAAAAATTTCGAGAAGGAGGATCGATTCCTCGATTAAAATTCCTTGAATATGTTTATGCACTAAATCGAACAATTCGCCAATTATGTCTCTTGTATCGATATTCAACAAAAAAGTATTTTGTTTTACCGAACAATAAATATACCAGTATATGGAAATGTAGAAAACATGACATACGATTGTTGCTTATATAAATTGCTTTTTCTGACGACGTTATCTACAGTCGTTGGCACTGTCGAGTTTTTATCCATTGAGGCAACGCCTTTAGCGTTAATTCCTAAACAGTAGCGTAGACGCAAAGGACAGTTAAAATACGTAAAAAAAACGGACAACAAATTGATTACAATTTTTTAAAATTAATGTCAATATCGTTTATATACCGTTTATATACCGATTCAACTCACGATATATTTACATATCGCATTAATAAATGGCGATTATTTTAAACATTGATAAATGGCGTCTCTTTTAACATTTAACATCCCGCTGCTTCTTTCGGTCTCAAGAGAGACCGAAAGATTACAACAAGATTAAAACAAGATTAACAAGATTAAAATCGCCTAGTGCAAAAAATTGCGAATAAAGCGAATAGATGCGCAAATTCAGTGAAACGGATCCCTGAAAGTCGGCCCTGGCGGAGATGATTCGTAACATCGGCGCGCTCAGCCAGCAGTTGCCACGACGACCGACGATCATCTTCCCACCATCACCTACTATTCGACGTAACCCACCGCCACCACCACCACCACCTCCGTGCTTTGCGAAGAGCAGCGAAGAGGAGCAGAGCGGGTCCCCTCCACGTCACTACGTCAGTCGGTTCGCTCGCGGTCGGTTCGCTCGTGTCGACGGGGGTTATCACGCGCACAATTCGAGCGCCGCGTGTTCGTGACTGCGCGCGTGTGGTGTGTATGCGGGTGTGTATGTGTGCGCGCGCGCGCGCGCGCACCTCCTACATGTTGGTCGCGTCGTAGACGTCGTCTCGACCTCGGCTCTCGAGATCTCGTCGGTGATAAACGGCGTAAACTTCTCCCGTAAACCGCGAAAACGAGACGCACGAGCGACGCCAAATTTCCCAGTCGCGCCCGCGGTACTCCCTCACGTTCAATAATGAGGGACATGGCAGGTAAGATCGCCGAGTTGAAGTTCGAGGCACCCCTCGCGCGCTTCGAAGAGGAGGACACCGCCAGCCTGAAGAACATGAACCTTCTGACAGGTGCGAAACATCGCCTTGTTTACTTCGACACGCGCCCGAAGCGGTACCCGGTCGTGGCGTGCTCAGCGACGCTCGTTTGGCCGTCGATCTTTCATATTCGTCGCCCGGGGCACGTGAGGCCACCGAAACTTTTCGAAATTAGCGACAAATGAGAGATAGAAATAACGCGAGTTATCGTATTTCCAACTGGCGTAAACGGTGTCGCGCGCTCCTATTTTGCATGCCTTTGCCGCAAACGGTCGGAACTTTTCATGGAAATGTTAAATTACTAAAAAAATATCCTTCGTGGCGACTTTAGTGATGATGTAATTCTCTACAAGGTGTTTGCACAATCAGCGACTTGATCTTGGATTCTTCGAACAGTTCTTCTTTCAGAATAAATCGATTTCCCGCGTCACGAGTGGATTAAAAGAGCTAAGAGATACACGCGGCCCCGGACGTATTTTTCGGGGATCGACAGGTGTTGCGAAGTTTCGCGCAACGGGACAGGGCATTGATGAATTTTGGGCCTGGTTGGCGCTCTTGATGCTCGGTATTCTTAAAAGAATTCCGTACCTGCGCGATAGCCAAGACGAGTGGGAAAATGAAAAAGCCGGGTTTGCTCGACTTAAACCGACCTTACTCCGAATTTATTTTTGTCATTCGGCCGCGTCGCCGTGAAATCGTTCGCCGGTTAACTTCGCGGTAGGATTTCTTCGAATTCACCCCAAGTGTCGCGTCTGCTCGCGAATGCAGCGACGTTCGAGCACAAATTCCTCCGTCGACACCCACGACGAGTCAATTCCTTCAAGGACATTAATTCTCGCCGCGATAATAACCGAACTTTTCGGTGTCTTTCTATTATAGATGATAGGAATGTAGACGATCTCTCATCTCTCTGAGGAAATGATAGGTAATCTGTCGAATCTGTGATCGATGTTTGTGATCGCGGTGTACCGCTTTATGTTTACCTTTTCCACGCATTTAATTTTTTTTAAATATGTGAATTAAAAATCACTTCGCAGATTTTGAAACTATACTCCACGTTAGCTGCGTCGCAGAATCTGATTTGGCACGAGAGAAAAAAACAAATATATATATATATATATATATATATATATATATATATATGAGTAGGTATACTCTTATTGGAACGACGACGAGCGGTGTCACATCCGATAACGCTCGATATCGCGACGCCAGTCGTCGCGACCTCGGTTCATCTTTGTGTTTCGTCAATATCAAAGTGCGGCATGTCAAGGGTTAAATCTAGATCAGAGTTTATTTCGACGAAGAAAAAAATAACTGCGACGTCGCCCCATTCGTGACTAAAATGTATAAAGTAAAAAAAATTGTCAACGACAAGTGTACGTCAAAGGAAATTATTTCTGTAACAACATTTTCAAATCGATGCAATTAAGAAATATATTCCTTGCGTATTCTCTTGTATCGCGCTGCCAGATGTCCGTATCTCTTGATCGTTTTCTTGATTCCGTAGAACAATTATTGGACGCCAGCCTGGACGCGAGTTTCGGCGAGAATTGTAACGCGAATGAGCCGCCTACGACACACGAGAACGGCACCGATATTCTCCAGGAAGGAACGTTCAGCCCGTTCAGCGGTAGCCTCGAAGATCTCGTCAACACTTTTGACGAGAAGATCACGTCTTGTTTTCGCGATTATGGCACTGACGTCGAATCGTTGGCTCCGGTGCAGGTGCGAACGCAAGAGGAGATCATGAACGAGTGCCAGTAAGTCGTTCACCGCACAATTGATAACTATCCTAATGATCTCGAAGCATCTATCGAACCAGCCGAATTTATTGTCACATTTATTGCAGAAGGAATAATTTAGTGATATCATTTTTAATAATTATACATATAAAAGCTTTCGTCATCGTTAAAAACACCTCGGTATTGCGCGCGTTTGACCTCATTGACGCAATTATTTTAATTAACCCTAATTAACCGCATTCGTGAATGGTTGTTTCGTGCGACCGTGCGGTTTTTCGGTTCGCGTAGCGAAAACCTGGTTACGGATCGGTTTCACCATGTATCAGCGAAAAATAAATCACAACGTGTTGACATAGAATACACGCTCACCTGAAAATTGCCAGGTAAACACGTGCGTATTAAAATCGACTTTTACGTTTTGCGGACTTGGGCTCCCTCGCGACTCCGTTTCTTAGCTTGAAAGCCACGATTGCCGCAGTGGAAATAATCACTTATCGCATTACCGTTAACCCATTTGTTCATCATAACACGCGTGATACGTAACGCGCAATAACAGGGAATATTCCTATCCTGGAGAGTAGAACGCGGTCCAGTAATCTATCTTTCATCTCGATTACTCCTCGCCGACGATTCGCGCGCTCTCTCTTTCTCTCTTCTTGCTCTTCTCTTTCTTTAAAACGCGTCAGCAATTTCACTTAATGCTCCGTTTAATGCAGCACATGCAGCATAGTGCAACCCAATTAAGTACACGGTTTGCTGCTCAGCGATCAAGGCATCTAGTTGGAAGACTCGTATTGAATGTAAAAATTTTTAAAACGTGACATGGTTTTAAATCTAAAAGGAACTGAACAATCTGCATACGTATCGGCATGTAAATTTATGGACACTGATGCAACATTTTGATTTTATCATTTGAGGTGAGCGTATTTAAAAAAAAAAAAAAAAAAAACGAAAAACGAAAAATTGAWGGAAAATGAAATATTTTTTTGTACTCGCGCTTGTACTCGACAGTAATCGATTTCCCAATAGAAGAAGTGTGTCGACACCGTCAATACTCTCTACGCGACGGTTTACGGCACACGTTGCAGCTTTCTCTCCAAAGTAGCCACGGCGTCGCTGCTCGACATCAAAAAAATGCATCTCGGCTAATTCATATATGAACATTTCTTTTTAATCTAGTTATTAAGTTATTATCACCTGGCAATAGAACTATCGTTTTACGAGATGTTGATACCGATTTATTAATTTTGAGCAAAGAATACAGATGAAAGATATTAAATCGACTGTATGAGTTGAACCTCGATGAAAGTAATGAACCACTTGTAAATTCAGGAAATGAATTTCTGCCACTTTGGCACCTTCGATTTAATATTACAGATTCTAAAGAAGATTCGCGATATATTTAATTGAATTTTAATAATTAATGTTTACTTTTCTGATAATGATATGCAATACTTAGTGACTCAAGTATCTCATATTTGATATTTAGATCTTTTAAGCTTTTTTTGACTACACTATGCAAACGTATACATCTAGCGAAATACAATGAAATCTTTCGAGGCAACCTTGACGGATATCTCCGCCGAGGCATGTTGACGTAGGCATAATTCGAGCTGCGTCATAGACTGCATATTTACTCAAGATATGACGTAATTCTTGATTTAACTGAAAAGTAATCGGTCACTTTTCAAATTCTCTCTCTGTTCCATCTGTTAAATGACATTTTACTTGGAAATTTTGAGATGTCAACAAAATTTCGTGAATAAATCGAAAAGTTAAAACGTACAACATTAAGTATCTAACATCCATCGCGCAACATTTTGGAGCTTATGATCACCTTTACAGATTTTTGACCATTTGGAAGGGTCGAGTTTCACACTGTCGTAGACGATCCCGGCAAATATTTTAGTTACAGAGTGTAAATTACAATCGCAACACGCTCACGGACAAGGCAAGGCTGCATGTCCTAACGAGCATAACCGAGCGGCAGCAGGTGAAATTCAACGAAGCGCGAAATTGTCTCTTCTTCCGCGCGCAACCACGCACAAAGCTGTTAAATTTACATTCGATCATTCGTCTCATCATCCACCGTTGTGCGAAGATATTGCGCGATTTTCGATCGGTTCGTTAATTTTCTTTGCACACATCCTTTGCAAATGCGAGATAATTCACAAATGCGCTGGATTTTTAAAAATATGTCTTGATCTTTATACAATTTTTTTTGTCTATCAATGAAAAATGCACATATTTTTCATGGAATTGCAAAAAGATTTTGAGAATTCAGCTGTTCAGAAATTTATGATCACGAATCGTGGAAAAGAAAAATATTGCAGCTTAGAAAACTTTTTGAGAAATCTGCGAAATAAAGACTGCGATAAAAGAAGAACGGCTTTAATAACACACATAACCGACAGATTTCTTTTTCTTCTCCCTTCTCCTTATCTCTCAAGAAGTCTAGCTTCTACGATTCGTGGTTTCTCTGGAACGATCGATCCAAATGCCATTGATCGGCTCCGATTTACGTGCAGCGTTATGAAAGGCGTTCGGCGAGGGTGGCATTATTCAAATGACACGTTCTCTCCATTCCGGTGACTAATAAGGTTATCGACCCGATTGCGATTGCGACAAAACCGCGGTAGCGATGCGAGGGCACGCGTTTGTATGCGAAGCGCTTGTATTCTCCATCGTGTATTACGCTGTTCGTCGCGACCCAACGTGTTTAAACGCAGTTTCCATGTAATTTTCTAGCCGCACTTTCTAGCGCGAGGCTGAACGTGACGCCCAAGTACTGACCGTACCGGAAACGCGTGTCGGATGGAGATTAATACGTCTATTCCCAATGATTTGCGCGTAATATCATCATCGCGTGCGACCGATGTATAAGCTTCTCAAAAACCAAACTGATTATCTCTATAAAATAGAAAGTAGAGAAAGTTGACAAGCTATACATAATCATATATAATTATCCTATTAAAATTATAAAATTTGTCAAAAGTGAACTTAATTAAGTTCCGAGTTTTATATAGAATCTTTTATATATAGAGATACATATATCTTTTCTGGAAATATATAAATAAATATAAAATTTACATTTTTTCTTTCTTTTTTATTATGTATTAAATAACTTGCGTTAGATTTCTGTAATCCAATAGACGAACGCTCGAAAATAAATCCCTAACTGATACTACTTCATAAGTGTTTTGATACTGACGAAAACGCATGACATGAAAATTTAATCTCTGTTTTGCTCCTTCGTTCGTATCGAGCTACACCACCCTCCAAACAGAGAGCGAACGTCAATATCGGCGCGCACGCGCCTCAGATGGCGACGACCACATTTACGGGGTGCTACGGGGGTAAATTTATATGTGGAAGCTATAAGAGAATTTCTTTGAATTTAATTAAGAAAGAATTTATAATTGTTTAAATGTTTTCTCTCTCTCTCTCTTTCCTCCCTTTTTCTCGAACGGATTTTATAGGAGGCGAGCGAATTTAAAAGAATCGATAGGAGCTGTTTGTGCAAAATTGCGAAATCTCCTTTTTTCGAAATTAAGTTAATTTGATTATCACTGAGCTTTCTTTTATTTTTTCTTATCAGCTTGTGATTTTTTTCGAGTGTTCGGAGATTAAAAATTAGCTTGACTTTGTACGTACCGTGGTATAAAATGTCTCGCTTTTTCGATATGAACAACGTATGCGCTGAAGATAAAACCACTTTACATTAATCAGGGACTCAAGTGGACTGAGGTGACCTCGATTTATTAACCCACGGCATCAGATGGTCGATCAATGCGTAGATTCTCTCTCTCTCTCTCTCTCTCTCTCTCTCTTTCTCTGATATCCATTGCAGTTATTTTTTTATTTTCATAAATACAAACATATACATATACATGCGAATTTTGATCAAAATAAATATTTAAATCGAAATATCTAATATTCTCAATATAACATAGATTTTAATCATTTTATTTGCTAAAAATATATTTCTTCACATAAATTTTTTCACAAGAATTAAAAGTTTGTAATTTATATATTTTACATGTTTTAAATCTAAGGAATTCATGTGTAAAAATTGATTTGGATTTTCTGAGAAATGTTGATAGAAAAATGAGAAATCGCGATCTTCTTATTCTCTTTAATTTAATAGAAGAATTTAAAGAAAGATGTGGAGAAGATGCGTAAAACGTGAATGTTTCAAGTTAGCAAAACTGAGATATTTAAGAAAGACAGAGCTTAATACGAGCTTTTAAAACACGTGATTTTTGTCACCATCGATCGCGAGAGGATCATTTAAGGGAGAAGAAATAAAAGAAGTTAATAACTGATTGATATTTCAGTTAAAGCTAAAGATATTACAAGATTGGATGCCATTTTTGCTGCTCGGCTCCCATGAGATACATTGTTCGCAAATTCGCACCGCGAGGAGTCTTCGTGCTGACGGTCTGGTCGTTCTTCGCATGAAAAATTACTTCCTCTAGAAAACGGTGCATTATACCACCGCAACGTCATTGACTTACGTTTTGTTTGTACATGATTAAACGTCTTATCTATGCAATGCGTACACGTACAATGCGTAACGCAGGAAACGCCCACAACCTGCAATGATTCACGTGGCGTCCTAGAAAGTCTGTCGCTCTCATCACCATAGAGGGTGTCCTAAATGTATCCTAATGGAAATGCTCACACGGGTATTATATAAATTATATAAACACGCGTGATATTAAAAGGCGATATTAGAAGATTACTGTGTGAGAAACCTGTCTCTTTCTCTCTCTCTCATCAGCTATATATAGAACGTTCCAAATGCATGTTTCTACATTATGGAACAACATACATTGACACGATAATATTGCGGCATTATGTCATCCTCATAGGAACATCTGCATTTATTGATCGCATATTGCACGTCATGCTCTTGCAATATCTTATAAATCGTGTCCTTCGCGCTAAAATTACTCGATATCTCTGTCATACGTTCTTATTAATCTTTAGATGGACTTTAGATGGATCAGAAACTATTGTGACATCTCTATGAGCAAACGTTTATTTTTATTACAAAAAATCAACTACATGCTTCAAAAAATTTAAATTAAAAAGAGAGAGATGCAGTAACCCTATAATCTCTCTCTCTCTCTCTCTCTCATCATTCAGCAGATAAGTAATAAAAACTGATGACATATAAATTTGAAGTTTCATATTAGTTTCATCGATTGGAAAATGTGAATTAAAGAATATGAATCATCTGTGAAGATTCCGCATCTATTTATACATATACACACATGATATAAGCGATTGCTAAGATCAAGTAAACGATTGTGATTCTTAGATGCTAAGAAATCCTTTGCAATGGTCATGTCAAATATTAAATATTTTTGCAGGATGTGGTGGACCATCACCGGAACTTTCGGAAATATATTACCCATCGATTGGAGCAAATCCTATGCAAGAAAAATGCATATGCCCGCTTTAAATTTGAACGAAGCACCCGTTTCAACGGAGAGGTAAGTACATAAGACTAAGCTTTCTAAGTTTCTTGTGCGTTTAATTATTTGTCACAAGTATAATCATTCGTTGAAAGTTTACTTTGCGATGATTATGCATTTTGAAAACTAAATTTTCTCGAAACTGCTACTTAAGGTAGATCGACTTTGCTTTCTCACATCAGCGCTAGCGTAAATTCAACGCTTTTATTTTTTATTCGCTAGACCCGAATTAGAAGATTTGAGTAGCGAAGATGAGGCAGTTGCTACAGATTTGGACATGCATGCTTTAATCTTATCCAGCAGTACCGATACGCATAGTCCGGAAGAGCCACTGAAGACCGCTGAGGAAGTTCTTCGCGAGATAGACGATATAATGCAGGTATAATATCGACACAATAAAATAGTTATTGGTGCAGTAATGATTAAACAAGCGATTAACGATTTTGTCGCTGCCCTAGGAAAGTCCGTCAATGGAAAGATCACCGGATTCAGAGGGTTCATTACTGGATAGCGATGAGGCTTTGGAAAGAAGTAGAGAAGTACTTGGATCACCACTTCACGAAAAAAGTAAGTTTTGAAATATTTATCATACAGTATAAAAATATTCATATTAAATATAATATGTGTGTATACAGATAAGTTATTTTCTTTTAAATAAAAATTTAGTTAAATAAAAATAAAGCATTGGATGTATTTTTAGAATTAAAGCAACTTTCCTCCAGCCAACTGACTGAACTTTTTGGAGAAATGGAATCTTTGGTTGCGGCTTTGAGCGAAACACTGATCGCCGAGCTTGCGCTTCGAGACGAATTAGAATATGAAAAAGAATTAAAAAACCAGTTTATTTCTTTACTATTGGCTGTGCAAAATCGACGTAGACAACATCATGTTACAAAAAAGAGAAATCAAATGCAGAATGGTACTAGTCCGTTACTACAACATAGATCTTTGCAGGAACCGAAGGTAATATATACCGCTGTGTAGAGTTATGCATTTACATAGTAAATATTTTTTCTTATTTATCTATTAGCCGTTAAAAATTATGAACTTTTACAAAAAATTAAATCTTCAATGAAAAACAATTTCGGTAATTTAATTGTACAATTTAGAGAAAGATAAAAATATAATTTTCATTATTATAGTATCTGACGACCGTTATTCCATATCATACAGACAATGGTCCACCAGATAATCAAGCCTTGCAAGTACTTATCAAAAGTAAGTGTTTAGCTACAAGTTAGTCTTATGTATCTATAATTATATGTATCACATAATGACATGTTTATTTGCAGTATTAAAGGCTATTAGTGAAGATAGCCCGACAGTACCCACTTTGCTAACGGATTATATACTCAAAGGTAATTAAATTTTTAATTCAATTTTACTAAATCCTATATATTGTGAATATTAATAATTTTTTAATTCGAACGTATTATAAACGATAAGCTTGATGATCGATAGGCAATGCTAATTTTTAATAATAATTTTTAAAAGTACTTACGAAGTTGCTATCCTTATTTCAGTGTTATGTCCGACTTAAGACAGAATATGTGGAAAAAAAACGAATATCAACAAATTACCATGTGCTCTCTTCTTCTTGCCAGTACGCTTTCAGCCGTCATTGTGCCGCATGTTATCGCGTAACTAGTTTATAAGTTGAACTTCAGTCACACTCGATTATTATATTGACTGTAGAAGTAGATAAGGTTTCTGATATTCTATCTAGTCTTAATTTATACATACGATATATATATATATATATATATATATATATATATATATATATATATATATATATATATATATATATATATATATATAACTTGCTTAAGGTATCATAAGTATATTTTTAATAACTCGCGTAACATATATTATTATTATATTATTGACTCGCATGAATCATACATCATTTTCTTACAGTTTTCATATTTATATTATACCATGATTCATATCAATTCAGTTTTTTGTATTTTTTCTTGTACATAAGAATCCCAAGGGAAAATTTTCATGCAGAGTCATCGCAAAGACAGCACAGAGCTCCTTATCTCGGATCTTACAAAATACTACTTGTGTAGATCGATTTCTATTTAAGGAATTCGAATTAGTGTACATTGTTGTAACGCTAGTTAGTATCTAGAGGTACGTCATTCATTGATATATCAGCTCAGAGTGAAAATCTTGCAGTGATAGTCAGTTAAATCACTTGCCCCACCATATGATAATGTAATTGTTCTCACGCAATGTGCAAAAGCTCGGGACACTGTGTTTATTAAAGTAAAAAATAAATTAAACGACTTCATTATTCTTGTCACTTTGTGTCCTTATACCTTGATTCCTTCATCGCGATTTCTTTTTGAATTACAAATATATACATTTCAGAATGCAGTAAATATATAAATATATATATATATTGCACAAATATTACATCTTATATATATGTATATATTAGAAAAAAAATCAAATCTATTTGGTTTGATGTTATTATTAAGTACGATTATAAACAATTGTATAAAAATTTTAAAGAGCCTTTAAAACAGCCTTTAAAACAGTATCATATAAGACATTGCGGGGCTAAACAGCTAGGTTGATAACAACAGTCCGAACTTCGACGATACCATTTGGTCGTCTAAAAGTAAATTATATAATTGTACAGAGTATCTACTTTAAGATACAATATAGGTATATCCAATATTTATATAGTAATTATACAGATCCATTATAAAAAAACTTGTTGGCTTGCTTCAAATGATTAAATTGATTGAAAGAATATATACATACACCCTGTTGAACATAGGCGCGGCCAGGAATAACATGCATTAATTCTGATCCGATATCACGTATATTAGAAACTTTCATAATTGTGGCGGTCGAACAATAAGTAATCAGAGGCCTCTTTACAGGAAATGTCCACGCTGGTTTACATTCATCAGGGCTAGGCTTAACGTACCACGCATCAGGATCGTATCTGCGATCATATTTAACACACATCACCGGTTTGTTGCTGCGCCTGGAATTAATCAAGGTGTTTCTTTTATTTCTCTTTGATCCTAATCGAATTTTTCAGGCCACCAATTTATTAATTTGAGAGCCTTTGTCGTTGAATGAAACGCTCCTCACAAAGAATCCATTTTTGCAAAGAGACACTTTAAACGTTGTAACTCTTGGCCGGCGCTACAGGTTCTGTTAGAGAAACCCCAGTTTCCAAGCGCTTCTGCCACACCGGTACTATAACCTCTGGAAAACTCGTAAGTGCATGGCATTATCGGCACTGCCATCTCTTCCGAATAAATACTTGTCAATTTTGCGAAAATGTCATGTACAAATATTGCTCTACATCTACAGGGAAAACAGATCAATTGGTTGTTTGAATTGTGAAGTTTGTTTATGTGCAATCTTCGAATTTCTTTTTAAACAATCGCATAAATCTTCGCAAATACACATAAATTCATGCAAGCCAATGAGTTCGGTAAGTGATATATTAGAAGATAATTGAGTGATTCTTTTACAATGAATGTACCTTTATTTTAATCTAACAGTAATAACATAATGCAGAAAGATATATGTATTTATATTTATATATATATATATAAATATATATATATATATATTTATGAATAATAAATTTATATCTAAATGATAAATTTATATCTAATAATAAAATAGTCGATCTTTTTGAGTGATTCTCAATATTTATATCTTATCTAAATTATATCTAAATTATATTATATAGTGTGTTGACATAAATTGTAGAATGTCACATCAAAAATTATTTATATGACATTATCGGTTTTATATGTCATACGATTTTTGCATTATTATTTGCATATCAATATTCACAAACCTGTCACTTCGGATTTTTTTAACACAGATTACAGAACCACAACTAAAGTAGTACATGCACTGAAATTAATATTTCACAGTTATAAATCAATCTCTCTCAGAATATTTTATAACGTATAAAAAATACGCTTACCGTTGTTTATTCAATTTTCCCATCAATGTAAGCTTTTATAGCAGTCTGGCATTCCGCGGAACACCAATGTTGAATTAATAAGTATGTTTCTGATTCAAGTGCGGCATCTAATTTTTTCCGTAAGCTGTGACGTAACAGAGCTTTTGTTGCTTCCATAGACTAAAAATGACATATTTTATTTTAAAAAATATATATGATTAGTGATTACAAAAATTATATTATGTGCAAATATGATTCTCTCTTTACAATATCTTATACAAATATTTTCTTTATTAAGTTTGTATCATATTGTATCTTTATCATATTTACTAAAATATATACAATATTACAAAAAAAAAAAAATAGATTTATTACTAACTTCGATTTATCACATATGTATGTGATACACGCCTCTGTATCTCATAAATGAAGTGACGATAATGTCATGAATATTAAAAAGTTTCGTAATTACGAGTCATGTGGGAGCAAACATAGAATCGAGAATGTACTAGTATTATTGCAACCACTCGCGTAAACATAATCTCGCTTATGACAATCAAATCTAGTGCAGTCAAGCACATGATTGTAAATATGTTTATTAAACCTTGTTTTTTCGTTTCCCTGATAAGTGCGAGTGTCAGTGTGTATATGACAATCAACAGTAAAGCTAACAATATTACGTTCAAATACATGAAGGGAGTTCGTATATGAAATTATTCTATGTAAAAAGATAGTTTTCGCAAGTGTATGACATGATAAATCTCTATCTCTATTGAATCGAAATAGGTTGAAGGAGAAAGCGATTTACACAACTGTGAACCATATGAGGTATGCAATGTAATTCACGATCGATTTTGGATGTCTGGTTTGACAGAAAGACTTTGCCATTGTCCTAACGGGAGGGAATGTCCCTGGCGATGGACGAAAACCTTTGATAATTCAACGATGTTCCTCAATAATAGATCCATTCTAAAGGTATCGAAAAGATTGAGGTAACTCAAAAAAAAAATATCTTTTTGACATTTCTGACGATCACATTTCCTGATATAGTTCTGCACACAATTAATAGAAATGAAAATATGCGCGCATAAACAAGAGGCAGTGATAGTACATGGAAAAGGTGATACGAATAATAGCTATATAATACCGTATAATGTAACAATGAATTGCATATGTCCGCAAACACATTACTGGAAATTGCAAAAATACACATACAAAGAACATGGTCTCGTTCAAATATTCAGATGTGTTAAGGTACATTTTGTATGTGTAATATAAGGAAAGAAAATTCATGCTTCTGTATTTTATGAGATAATGACTTATAAATATTTTCTGTTACGCATCTATTATTATATTATACTGCTTATACTGTTATACCTGCATGATTTAAACATTTTTTATTATATAATTTATAATATATAAAGTTAATTCTCTCCTATAATTTCTTATTTAAAAACAAAAAAAGTTTAAATCATGCAGATAAAAAATTTATAATTTTATTTTATTTTAATATTTAATATATTCTTTATATTTAATTTATATATATATATCAATATATTATTTATATTGAATGTGCAAACGTTTTCAATGCAGAAAAGAATGTGCGAAACTTTGGAGTTTTGCGGCCATATACGATCTGACTTATATTCAACATATTATAGATGTACATGCCCCGAAAAACATTTATGCGTTTTCAAGGATAAAACACAGGTAAATGTGCAAGAATTGCTCTATTCTGGACCTGCTTATATGGCTTATTGTTACCGTTATTAACTATATAAAAGCATTATAATTACAAAAGTATTTCAATTGTAAAAAAAACTGTTAAAAGTTTAGCGATATTATGTATGTAAAATACAATCTTACATAAAATATATCTCAAAAGCTTATTAATAAAATTAAAATCAAGAGATATTGTTATACGTAATTTACCTGTGACGATTGATCACTCATAGCTCGCAACGATGGTAATAATTCTACTTGAAACCGATCAGGCCATAAAACTCGAGTAACAAGACCAGCTCTTAACGCTTCACTTGCTGTTAAAGTTCTTCCACCCAAAAGAAGTTCACTCGTCTATTGAAACGTATAAATGTTATTTTTCTATTATTTTCTATTTATTTCATAACATTACACGTTATGTTATGAATGTTATGAAATTGCTTATGACTTACAATTGCACTGCCTAATATGTGTGACAGGGTGAAAACAGCAGCACCTTCGGCAATTTGTCCTAATTTTCCATAAGGTGTACAGAATGTCGCCTTATCACTAGCGATTACAAGATCAAAAAGAGGCAACATCGTTACTCCGAGTCCAATTGCAGCACCTTGTACGCCAGCCACTATGGGTTTATTGAAAGTAGCCAAACTTTTTATAAACTCCCTAGAAAGAAATTTCAATAAAATAAATCATATAAAAAATATTACATCAGCCATCGTATTTAGACATACTTAAATACTTACTTGACAGCGTGTGCTAACTCCTGAGCGATGGATCGTCGTTCTTCCTTATTTGTATGCAATAATGTTGAAAGATCAAGACCTTCACAAAAACTTGTACCCGTAGATGTTAACAATACTACTCTACATTCGTCATCTCTTTTTAATATTGACAGAGCTTCTCTGAATTCTTGCATTACCTAATATCATTAAAAGTAATATGTTTAGTGCAGTTTATAACAATTTGAAGATTATCTGAATGCAAAAGTACTTACTTGCAATGTAAGAGCATTTCTTATTTTTGTCGAAGAGGATGGCGTAAGTATTAATTGTACGAGATTACCATGTCGGCGCACATTTACTTCTTTATTACTGAATTGACTTTGCATTTCCGTTTTCGTTTTTTTATTATCTAAATCCAATGTTTTCATGGTGCTTATATTTACTGGAATATCGTATGACATTTAGCATAATAAAGTTCAAATTACTTTTAAATTATTTCTAACATTTTATCGTCTTGCATTTTACTTTTAACATTTATTTTCTTGCATGGAAAAGTGAACAAATTAATGTTATATTTTTATTTTACAAAGAAAAGGCATATAGAAAGGAGATATAGAAGTGTTTACCTTTACCTTTGCTCTTTCGTGTGGTCGTCCCATTTCTGGCATTGACCACTGAAAGAGCAGTAGCCGCTTCAGCAAGACAAGCAGATAATTCATCCTCCTCTTTTAAAGAATTCTCAGTATTATCAAAATCATTGGCTCTAGCAAAAGTCACTTTGCTTTTCATAGCCTTTTTGCTCTTCGCTGTTACTTTCCCTGTTACTGCACCATTTGACGATCTGGTTGTAACTTTACTCGAAACATTGTCTTCAATTGTAGGAATGTTTTCCTGTTGTTTTCCGATCTTGTCGATTTTCTTGATTTCCGATTTCTTACCTGGACGCGCAACGACAGTACCTTTTTCTTCTACATTATTAGCGACAGTATTGCTAGCAACTATGGTAGTTGTAGTAACGATGGTACTTGTACTAGTAGCAACAACATCGGTATCAGACTTTTGTACTGTTTTTTTTTTCTTCTTTACATTATTAATCTTCTCATCTTGTGAATCTCGTCTCTTTTTGGAAGATCTCAAGGAATGAACTGTTCCATCTTCCGACTTGGTGACTTCTATAAATTTCTCGGGTGAATCAACGCTAACTCTGGGACTTCCAGATGCGCTCGAAAATGAACTAGATGAGTGTCTCCTGATGATGATGGATGCGTCGGCCGCATTTCGAATCTTTGCCGGAAGAATAAATTCCGTGGGTGAGGCAGCAGCGTTCGGAGTTTTCGGCGACACGACCTGATCTATCATCTTTTTTTCTACTTGAGTATCAGTCGGATGGATCGCCGTTCTTTTCGATCTCGGTGACACTTTCGTGACATCCGTGGTCGTTGACGTACGTAATCGCAACACGGCATTGCGAACCAATTTTTTTCTGATTTTAAGTTCTCGTTGCACTTTCTGCAGGTCCATCACTTTCGCTCGTGACTTCGTGATGGGAATCAGGCGTTTTCTGTCCGGCTGCTCTACATCGTATAATAAATTGACGACACCTTCGTCCTGCAACAATCTATCTATTTCATTTATATTCTTTTTCTTGGGTTTCACGTCAACGGATGGGCCTTCGATCGTTCGTTTTAACGATTTTGAGACAGCTTTAGAAGGAGTCTTCTTCGACGACGAAGTCAACTTGGTTTTCAGCTGAACAGATTTCTTATCAGTTGGCATTTTTTGGCGCAACAATCTCTTGACTACCATTTTCTTCTTGGTGATCGGTCCCTTTTTAGCAAGATTAGGCTTCGACCGTTTCAAGGGAGAACCTTCAATTTTATTCAAAATTGGATCTATCTTATCCTCAGATTGTTTACCTATTACTTCTTTTGCGACGGTTTTTTCATTATCTACAACAATGTCTGTCGTATCATTCGTCGCAATATGATTTTCAATCGTCAAACTATTATCAGAGACAGGCTTTTCTGACATTTGTTTCTTACTTATCGGAACTTTACCCCTGTATACCTTCTGTCGTTTTATCGTATTTTGTTCGTGCTCTCTTGCTTTTTCAGTAGGTTTACGTTTTCTACCTGATCTCGACTCTTCTATTCGTATGCCTATTTGCTCCTGAATCGTTTGACTATTTTTTTCGTGAGGTGAAGAACACAAATCAATTTCGATAGATTTTGCATTTGGTTGCGCATTTTCACTCGTTAAATCTACATTAGTTTCCTTTCGCTGTGCAGCAAGTGGATCTTTCGCGACAGTAGTCGCATCCTTAGATGCTTTACTGGACGCTGCTCGGAATGTTTTTTTTTTCCGCGATGGAATCTTCTTGGATGGTGTTATAGGCAATTCAAGAAGTTGTTTCAATGCTAATTCTCGTTCAATCAAAGGATCGAGCTTTGGTGGACTGCTTTGTTCAGAACGTTCCACATCTATTTTGCTTTCTTCTGTGAGAACTGGTGGTTTCAAAATGGACCAGTCAGGATCACCTTCTAGGTCACCTTCTAAGATAGCCAATAATTCCTTGTTGTCAGAATTACCATCCTTGTTCGTTTCTGTTGTCATGTTTTCCGTCTTTTTATCACAGTTATCCAGTGCCGATTGTGCAATAACAGAAGAGGGAGGAGAATTTGACGAGGTGGTTTGTTGTGGCAGTGGTATAAGTTTTGGTATTGGATTTACTGGACCACCCGCCAATTTATTGGATAGTCTTTGGGTCAATTTCTTCACAAAAAATATGTCCGGCCCACGTGGTGCATCTACATTCTTCTGCTTTTCGCGAAAACGTTCCTTCAACACCTTCGTCACTTCTGCCGATGACGCTATTTGACTGGTTAAATGCCGAGAGCGGCTTTTAGGAACTGTTGTATCGTGCGACGACGCGTTAATCGCATGCGTATCTATACTTCGTGAAGATTTGCTTGCAGCCGACACAGGAAAATTCGTTTCACTTTTATTCAATGACATTGCATCCTTATTAATCGTTTTATTTTTCTTTTGATTATCTGTTTGTTCAATTGATTGCTTCGTTGTACTCTTCTCGGTTGTACTTACAATGTTTTGTATCCCATCATATTCTTCATTTGCAGGAACTTTTTCTTGAAAAGTTACAACTGATTCACTCGAAACAGTCTGATCTGTCTTCGCCTCATCCAATAAACTTTTTAATTCGATCTCGACAGAGTCTTGCACTTTCGAAGTTGATTGCACATCTTCATCTGTATTCTCAACACCCCAATCGTCAAATATATCTTGAATAACGCTTCTTTTCTTCCTCGACAAATCCACTGTAGGTACTTTATGAACAAGTGTATCATCTGGTTTATGCTCAATCATCTTAATAGTATTTTTATGGGTATTTTCAATTTGTGATAGATCTGTTGTAATTTCTGACTCAACCTCCGTAATTATGATTTTCTCATCTATGATAATAGTGATATCTTCTTTATTCTCCTTCCCAGAACTAATCAAAGTTTTACTATCAGTCGCTTTTACTTTAGTGTTTTCAACATTTACACTCTCGTCAATTGCAATCTTCCCATCGATTAGTTTTACAGATTTTGTATCACATTTATTATTATCTATGCAGTCCGTATCATTTTGTTGTTTATATTGTTCATCATTATATTGTTCGTCAAGTGGAGTGTCTATAACTTCTGTTACTTCTATTATAGTATCATCACTTCCTTGGCTATAATCAATTAGACCAATCTCATTGTTCCCATGGTCAGAGCCCATACTTTGTTTTTCTTGCAAAGTAACATTTTCTTGGCTGCATTCTTTATTAGAGTCTTTCTCTTCTAGAGTAACAATAAAATTGTTGTCTGCTGTTGCGTCAGTTGGTATAGTCTCTACTACTACAACTACTTCTGTTTCTTCTTGTACTAATTTAGTTAATTCAGCATTAGTTACTATCGAGTTATTCCGATTACTGTCATTATCATGTATTTCCTTGATTGTTTCTTCAACTGACTCGTACGAATCACGTGTCTGGCCCCCATGTTTGCTAAATCTAGATTCGTCTAGCGCTACACACTGCTTATCTACGGAATCGGATTGATTCACATCCTCTATCATATTACAGTCATTTTCTAGACTACCTGTTGCCTCTTTGTCTTCTCTTATTATTTTAGATTCAGTTATCACACGTAGGCTTTGGTCTTCCTCGTTGGACAAGCGTTGTAATTCGTGATTCGAATTTACCTTATCTTTTGTATTGTAGATTTCGATCTCTTCCAGTCCTGATTTATAGATCTCTACATTTGGCTCTCTCGACTCAGATTCCACTTGATTATTTGCACCATTGTCAATTTCTTTAGCAGATATCTCACTGCTGTGGCTCGCATCTATGTAATCTTCTGCTGCAACTACTATACGAACATCAGTATCATCTACTGTTAACACGGACTCTGACGATAGCTTGCTCGCTTTTGGTAAATTTTCATCACTTTCCGTAACGACAGAGGCCTTTACATCTCGTTCGGCGATCTGTGCGGCTTGAGTGTCAACATCCGTTTGGATCTCGTCGACTACCAAAATTTGCGTCTGTGACGAGTCTGATTGTTCCATGGTAAAGTGCCAAGATGCTCCAAACTTTTGTTACTAAATCATATAATTTCCTGTTTTGTAAGAAAATAATATCATATCAAACCTGATGATATCCGCGCTATTGTGTAATTATGAAAACAACCATAACCTAGTAAGCGGTATCCCCGCATAAATACCAGCGAATGGATCGGATAACTTTTATAAAAATAATCTTCTTATGAAATCTTATGAAAATCTAACGCGCGGTTAGTGATGAATTTTAATTCGCATACAAAAACAATTAACGATAGCACGCAAGTAAACTATCACGGGAAGGGCAAATAAAGTAGCGATATCAGTATCAATATCGATCGCCCGATTCCTATTCCACCGATCGTTGAACGATATTCCGAGCGCGAGACCTATAGAGCGGTTCAAATGGCAGAATGCGGCAAACTCACCGTGAAACGGAAATGTGCCATACTTGTTGTATTCCAGTGAGAATCACATGATACACGCCGGTCTTTTCGGGGAGGGGGCGGCTGCGCGATCGCAAACGTTACTCGCAAAATCCGCGCTCGCACGGAGCTTAATCGGTCTTGCGGAAAAAAACAATTCCGACGAGTTCAAACACCATGTTTACAAGAACAAGCCAGGAGCCACGCGCCACAGACGTCAACTTGGATACTGTCCCGTGAGTCGGGCACTGCGATCACGTATCGCCGTTACACCTTCGCTATCGAATATCGCACGCGGAATGGATGATACGCAATCCTCGCGATCTTCTACAGCTTCCGTGAGACAAGCACAGTTTTATCGTGATCAACGTATGCACGCTAGTTATCTCGGACATTCACTACGTTCATCGCGAATGTCGCGACTCGCTGACGATATGAGTGTGGATTTACATGAATACTAAATTTTCGGCTGCTTCGTGCGCTGGCGCCCTCTGAGGCTGTTACGCATCAAGTTATCTAAATGCGCAGGCATGGTATGAGTACATTCCAATTAATCATGGTCGTACGAATGCACGTATGTACATGCACGGACGGGCGTAAAATATCATGACTGCGTTCACGAAGACGTTATTTGCGCTATTGCTATCATTCTATCTTTGTGTTGCATCTAATGGACGATAAAGATAGAATGATAACAATAGCGCAAATAGCGTCTTCGTGAACGCATCCCATATCAGATCATTCGGATCAGGGGGGATGAAGTTTGAGGGGGTGAGAAAGTGATCATTTTGTGTGATCAGTTTGGGCATAAAGGACATGAATTATCATAAACAATAGTATTATGCTGAGTTTGCAATGAGGTCGCAGTGTTGCTGCGACTCTGCGACTGAGCAATCGGAGAAGAAAGTATCGTATATTAGGGCCGGACACAGACTCTTGCGTACACATAAGCCTGGATCCTCATGCGGACACTGGCGCTTTGACACCGAGCGCTGATTGGGTAAAGTGTTGTTTTTACTAGAAACTTTCTAAAAAATTTTTACTAAGGGCCACTTTTACCAACGTCGATTAAGTTAACCGATGGTTAAAGTGTCAACCGTGATTGGTTCATTCTGGTCAAAGACAAATGCGATTGGATAATTCCATTGGAATTAACCGTCGGTTAATCTAACCGACGTTGGTAAAAGTGGCCCTAAAACAACACTTTCCCCACCCAACCAACGCTCGGTGTCAAAGCGCCAGTGTCTGCATGAGGATTCAGGCTAAAACACAAGGCATGAGAAAATCAACCAATCAGAGGCCTTCATTTCTTGGAAAGAAAGGAAATAAAGAACTTTGATTGGTTGATTTTCTTATGCCTTATGTCTTATACAAGAGTTTGTGTTTCGGCCTTTAGCACAACGATTGGCCCGTCGCAGAGTTGTAATAATATCGCGACTTCATTGGCGAACGGTTCATTTGGAGACGGTGCAATTGCCTACAGCCACTCACAGCGATCGGGGCTTAGAGATTTTTCCTTGGATCAACCAATCAGATATTTTTAAGGGACCGATTCTGTGACTCTTGACGACAGTCATGTCGCTGCGCAATGATAGTCGTTATAGAATCGGCGCCTAAATTGATCAATTAATGACATGTCCAATTGCAACTCTCTCATCTCATTGTAAAATCAGCATAAGAATCAATCATGTTCAATCGCTAGGTTAGTAGGCTGCTTTGCCGACATGAACGCGTCCAATGAAACGGCCCTAAAATTGGATTCGACAGTCTGAAGTCAGCGATCGATGAATGTTCAAATAAACGTGTGCGCAGAGAAGAAGGAGCAATTGACAACTCCGTCAAGTTTGATTCTGTCGCGTCTGATTTGTATTCAATAGATTTTAGCTGACGACATATTTTTCCTTGTAAATTGAGCCTTGTATCCACGATGTTATCGTCCGGTGATCTCGGATGAAAAGAGAATTGACTAATCACATTGGTCAGTTGGTCGAATTGTTTAAATGCGATTGGTCAATTTTTTCTTCCGTCCGAGAGAACCGATTTTTAGCATCGTGAACACAAGGCTTAAAACATACGTCGAATATTTAACGATCACACTAATGCTTCTTCTGATAAACCAAGTAAATATTGTGACCTACTTTCAGTTGAAACACTGTACTTTCAGGTTATAATACATGCTGATTATTTATCAATATATAAATCATTTATCATATTTGAAGTAATATTTATTCTATTTCTCTCTGTTTTTGTGGAATGTTGTGAATATATATGTAATATATCTGTAAAAAGATGTGCAATGTCTAGCAGTCGATGTGACTTCAGAGAGTACCAAAATGAGTAAAATATGTGAAGCTGCGACTGTCAAAACTAAAAATTTAGGAAATTATAAAAAAAGTTTGGAAACTCACAATGTAGAACATAAGGTATATTTTTTACAATGTATTTTTATGACAAATTTTATATTACATTTGAATGAATTTTCATTATTTTCACAAGCAACAGCTCAAGGTGAAGTCTCCCCAGGAAATTGTAATGTACGGTCAACACCATGTTGTAAAAGTCACAGTAGGAAAAACTAAAGGTCAGAAACGTACTTCGCCTGTAACGAGTTATAGTTCTGGAAAAAAAGCTGAAAAGAAAAGATCTACAATTAATGCTAATGAAACTTCACGAAGCTGGGGTGATATTTTTAGACAACAGAATTTGTTACATATGACAAAAGAACAATCTTCTAAACATAGCGAAGTTAGAAAAGTTGAAAAAAATAGTAATGCAACAACAAAAAAACAAAGTATTACAAAACATTCTGTGAGTTTTATATATTACACTTTTGATTCACTTACATGTACATATATATATATATATATATATATGATTATATATACATATATATATGCTTCTTTTTTAAATATTTCTTATATTTAATATGTTAAATATATAATTTTATTAAAAAATATATGTTTCCAGAAGTCAGAACAAAAACATTCAACACCATGTTGTTCATCAATCTTCGTTCAGGATTGTGCTACACAATGTGAAATATATGATTCTAACACACTTGCTGAATTTAATCCAATACATATGTTACATTTAATAAAACAGTTAAAAGATTTGGTTAATAAGAAAGATAAAAGAACTTGTGAAATTTTTATTGAAATGGAACAAATATTGCAAAAGGTACCAATGAACTTTGTAAAATCACACTATTTCAAATATATCTATCTGTAATCTATTTTTAGGGAACATTTTATTTCACATTGAATAGGCTTCGATAAATTTTTTTATTACTTTTATATCATGAATGTTATTTATTTTTGCAGGATCTAGAAACCAAAGTAGAATCCAGTGCAGTTCCATTAAAGGAATCTAGTAAAAAGATGAAGACTATGTCATATGAGTGGTTTGAACAAGAAAAATTACAAAGGTTTGATGCGATATGTGAATGTGTGGAATAAGAAATAAAGATATTAATACTAATTTTTTAATTTTTCTTTTTTCAGTGAAATTCAAAAACGAGATGAACAACTAAAAGAAGTTCATCAAAAATATGCAGAATTAGAAGTTCATGCAAAATTGCTTACACAACAATTAGATGAAATAACCTATAAAAAAGACGACATAATATCAGTGCTAACGCAACAAATTGCAAATGATAAGGAAAACAACAAAAGAATAATTACAGATTTAAAAATAAATTTAGATAAACAAACAGAACTTGCACAACAAAATTACATTGATAACAAATATCTAACAATGGAAATAGATAAACTTTCAGCATTATCTTCTTATAAAGATATACAAATTACTGATTATCGAAATACAATAAAGTTAGTATATACTCTATTAATAGATTTTTAAAAATTTATCGATGAATAGATGCATAATTGTGAATGTACAAATTGTGCATTAATTCATTGAATTACAAGCACTCATCTATTTATCTATTTAATTCATATATATTACCAATTTATGTTACAGAGAACTACAAAATCAGATTGAGCAAATTACAAAACAATTCAAAATCATACATGATAC
Source organism: Cephalotes varians (assembly GCA_037157785.1). Classification (NCBI taxonomy): domain Eukaryota; kingdom Metazoa; phylum Arthropoda; class Insecta; order Hymenoptera; family Formicidae; genus Cephalotes; species Cephalotes varians. Next base: position 682,338 of record JANQDE010000003.1, read on the forward strand.
ATGTTTTAAAGAAACAAGTCCTCAAATATCGTTAATCAATACAGGGCACGCATGTTCTTCCCCTACCTCAAGTTTTTCTGATGGCTCTAATAAATCCTGGCACGATTTATCAGATATTTCTTCAGTGGATTCCGTTCCTAAACAACATATTCTAAAAGAAGATGCGCCGGTTAAAGATTTGGAACTTGTTAGCTTACTTGATGGGGAATCGTCACATTCTATACTGCCAGATAAAAATGAAGGTAAGTCTATTTGTTTAATAGTAGTTACTATTAATTAAATCGTCTTAATGCAATTTTTAATTTATATTAATGTTTATTATTAACAGTTATAAATAATAAAGGATCCATAAGGGAAAATAATAATGAAAATGATACTGTTCTTTGTCAAAATACGAATACGAATGATGTGATCATAAAAAAATTCTTGCCTAATTCCTCAAAGAAGAATCACAATAAAGAAAATGACATATACGAGATGAGAAATTTTACAAGACTTAAGGAAAACCAAAATGATAATATCAAAAATTTGTTTCTTAATGCATCATCCACAGCTCTTGAAAGCATTACATCTACCAAATCAACAGTTTCTGACATAAGAAAACAAAGCGATATGCTAAATAGAAAACCTATTAATGTACCTAGTCCATTACGCGATTATCCATATCCTGATTGGAGCGATAGTAGTTTACCTAGCATTAGTACAGTCTCCAATTTGGATGTGATACCCTCAAATGATATTTAAGAAACTATATGCTTCAAATTGAATGGTAGCAATTCTAAATATCCCATTCTTAAATATTTCATTCTCTGTAGGAACTATCCACATAATTTCCACACAATTGACTGAATATATATTTATATATAAATTTATATTTGCTTGAGCAGAACTGTGATAAACTAATATACATTCTGCTTGAATAATGAAATCTACAAAAACTACGCGCTATACAATAAATAAAACTGTTTGATAATCAATAATCATAATTTAAAAGATATTAACATGTTAAACACATAATTTGCACATATATTCCTATTAAAACAAAATTGTAATATATATATTTTACACAAATATTGCAAATTTCCATGTTGTTTTATATTATTTAACACTATGACGATAAATTCAATAAGATTGTAAAACCCAAATTGTAAAAATAGACAGTCAAAAATATATTTTTCTGTAAATATATAAAACTTTTATTTGCAAATTCGCTTGAAGTTCTCACGATATCAAGATTTTGACATATAACCTGTATTATTACGAATTAACTATGTATATAATATGTTTCAACATATACATTTGCTTTACGGAGAACAGGTCACGAATATAAATTTTACGCACACAAGAGAACAAGATGTGTATATATATAGATATATATATATTTTTTTATCACATATGTATATATACAAGTAAAGTATAATACTTATAATATTTTGTAAGTCTTAATAGGATTAAAAGGGAACATTTTAATACACGTAAAACATTCATCAGCTTTGTATGAAGACGTCTTGAAATACATTTTATATTCGTGTTTTCCAGTGTGGTATGTATCTTTTCTTCTGTAAACATTCTATTTCTTTCTCTCTCTCTCTCTCTCTCTCTCTCTCTCGACGACTTCTAATGATTGAGAAATTTCTAACGGCTAATAACATTACGAACACAGTCCCAACGATTCGACGCGCGTAAAATGAGTAACGATAAACATCGAAACGAAAAAGACTGTCTTCGCATTTTCTTTTTATCTTTTTCTTCATTTTTTGATCATTCAGATGAGAGTGTGATGAAAACAGATGATAATGTTCAAAAAGTTTTTATTTTATATTCCTGCTCTCTCACAATGGAATTTTCCTCGATTTATCTTTCTCTTTTTTTCTTTCTACATTTTGTTACATAATATACCTAAAGACGTACCGCGTGGGTTGGTTTTATAAAATAGTTAATCACAAGTATTTCGCAAACAGTCGTTCAATTTTGATTATTAATTTCAATTGCTCGACGCATCATTAACCCTATTCCTTTTCTCGTTCGTCCGCGTTTTGCAGATTCGACATCGAATCATCCCTTTCCTACCAAAAGGCAATATTTCAATTTGGCGATGTCCCGCTCCGCGCTTGAAGAAAATTCCGTCGCGATTTGGCGAATCGAGAAAATCGAAGTTCCCTTCTTTCGGATACGTATACTTTCACATACAAATAAGTATGGGTGTTTTTATTATTAGAGGCGTTCTAAAAAAAAGAACAAATATAAATTTTATTTGATTTGTTCATGCGTCCGCCTTACAATGTCAAACCTCGCGTGTGTAGACCGTATCAAAAGTCGCGCGCATTTCTTCCCCAAGATCCATTAATATTCTCAATCGAATCTTTTGCGTCCTCGAGATAAGAACTGTAGACGTGCCTCACACACATAGATTGCACCTCGAACCTGAGATTACATCGATAAAACAAAATTCACTCAATCGTGATCGAAAGATAAGATTTTTTAAATTTATTTATATCACGGCCCGAAATTCTTAGTTCATAACGTCAATAATTTGTCATATAATTTTATAAAACTTCAGATTCGGAAAGTTTATAGCTGTAAATAGATCGCGGGACTTCCGACACGGCCTGTACAGAAGAATAATGTTCAAATTAAATTTGACGGCGATTATAATAACACAATATTCCGCCGATGAGAAACTTCGATGGCACACTGTAAGTCGGTTAATCGGATGATAACAATGATAACGTTGCTGATGGAACATGTTATATTGTTGTATACGCAAATGTTTACCATAACGATCTAAATATCGGCTAACTTTTGTTTCTCGGAGGATTTGTCGGGGGTTGGTTTCATCAACAAAAATTAGACAGGATGTTACTTTTGATTTTACACACTTGATTAAATTCCGCAAGGAAATCCGATCAAAGAACAGTATCGCGCGACTATCACGATCATAGTCAACCACGTGGCCCGTTTGTTCACGTCGAACTCGCATATTCAGAGATTACTCAAAGAAATTCGCGACTCTATCCGAAATCCACAGAATAATTGAAAAATTAAAGGTGTAATCGCGAAATCACATCGATATAATTCCTCTTTTTTTTACTCGCATACACAATAAAGTTCAGAAGATAACATCGGAGAGAAAAAATTTAATACACATAATATTCGACATGGTGGAAACCTTTGCGTAAGTGTATACGTGTGTGTGTATTTGTTTCTGTGTGAATTCGTATATATCTATCATTTTTAATAAATACATATGTACAATATACGTGTCGGTCGTGAAGTTAAAACGCATCGGCGTTGGCAATTCGCTTTTGGTACTATCCGTTTCTTCTCCCTTTCTTTTGATTTCTTCATTTCGAAACAGCATAAAAATCTGGATAGCCGGAGTTATTGGCGTCAATATACAATCGGACGCTGCGACAACGGACGAATGGAACGCTAACTATTTGTTTGGACAGGCCAGCTTATTTTCATAATTCCAGAGAAGAAATTAACAATTTCGAAATCTTTCCTGCGGATTATTAACGATCGTAAAACGCATCGTCGCACGATATAATATCACTAACATATGTATATGTAATCGTATAATGCGTATATTACAGTAGACGATCATTCGTGTAGAAATCGTAAAATTGTGAGTCGATTAAAATGAATCTAGTCGACTTTAATATCCTAATTAATAGTCTCAACTATAATTATACGCCCAAATATAGCTCAGATATCGGAAGTGATAGTGGGCTGTTGTAAAAATAAAAATTTAACATTTGTTATCTTGAGGTTGCATGTATGGAAGGACATGTTTTATTGTTTTATTGTACGTTATATACTGCTTTGTTCGGTGTAAAAATATAAAGCATTTCGATTACAGACTTCATACGTATGGGCATTGCCATTGTTACGGAGTAATCGGCGACTATTACGATAACTTGTCTTACACTTTCTTGTAACTCTTTTCTTCCTCGATGTAGGATTGTGTGCGCTGTTAAAAAAAAAAACAGACGAAATATAGTACTATATTGTAGGAAAGTGTAATTGTTCTAAAATCAGTTCAGTCCGCCCCTTCCCCCGGAGAAACTATTTCTCAATAATGAAGAAAATTAAAAAATGGGATATTATGTTGAAAGAATAACGTTAAAGTTTGATTATTAAAATTCGCGAGAAACAACTGTTTATTTTGCGGTATCTCAGATCCTTGGATCTTTTTTGATTGTCCTCTAAACAATAATTATTATATTTTATAAAGAGTGCAATAATCATAAACGCGAACCTTACGGTGGATTATATAGAAAAAAATATAATCCCAGCTGCAATCCTACTTCAAGGAAACAGTCCCGAGTTCTCCTTCGTCTAACAATGGCCCAGGCTATGGAGTTAATAATTGCTTTCATGTGACAATGGTAACAATATGTGTGTATAACAAATATACTTAGAACGGTTTCACTTGTGGTATTACGGCTCTCTGCAATAAATCATATTCATCTGTTCAACTGTTGCTGAATAACAAGGTATGCGGAGTATATCTGAGTACAACGTGACCGATCTTCGCATCGCTTTTCAGTCAAACACACAACAGACAATCACTCATATAATTATCGAGGAGCGAAAGATAGCTTCTCACGGCTACTCGATTTCCATCAGTTCTGTCAATTTTTAAAGCTTTCCCCGTAAGAAGAAGAAATTCAAAGAGACTGACTCATTTTCTATAAAATTGTTAGATAAGTTTAAAAATTTATAAATTTTCTCCATTTATTTTAATTCTTCAGATGGAATTAAGCGACTTAATTCTTTTATTAGAGTAAATTCTTCATTTCACATCGGGCACTTTATTATATCGTTATGCTTCATTCCACACAGAAGAAATTAAAAGGATTATTATATTTTCGAACGTTTGTAAGCTACGCTATGTACAAGTTGGACTTATCGTCCGACACTATCAGTTTCTTTTAATTCAATTTTTCTTTGCTGTCAATCTCTTCGAAATACACCGGGTACACCTACCTTAGATGCTCCTTCGATTACAAATAAATCACAAAAGTAATTGTCCGGAAAGCGATGCAGAAGCTCCCGTCGATGCATGGACTTCTTGCAATTAAACACTATACACTTCCTGCTCGTGCCCCCAAAACACGACATACGGACTTTCGAATGACTACTATTTGCAGTCTACTAGGCGCGTAACGAGAGATACGCAATGTGAATTATCATTTATTATTACTAATTATTTTTTGACGAGCATTCGTATGTTCTCTCTCTCTCTCTCTCTCTCTCTCTCAAGAATTGTAAAATTAAGGAACCTGTGGTCCTCTATATACACACTAATGATTCCCATTTGTTTAATCGTTTATCGTATACCGAGAAATGCGTACGAGAGCAAAACAGTAGTATTGCGACACACGTGCATCAATGCACCGCCGCCGATGTTGATTATGTAATTTTGATTGATAAAATCACGGGATAACACCATCGGACGAGCGGATCTCTCCGTTTTGATTTACCCGGCATATGAAAATAGTAGTAATAACGTCGCGTAATTAATATTCCCGACTATTGCACGTGCGTCCCGATACTTTACGGTCTCTCTTTCTTTCTCTCTTTTTCTTCCTCTCCTCTCTCGTAGCGCATATATTTATTATATATAGTATAAATATTTATTCTCGCGCACTTAACGTACCACTGTTTTCCAACGCACAGTTACGAGATACGGAAACATCATTCGGCATCCGGTAAGTGCAACGATCGCAACGTAAAGCTGGGAAAGAGTTCTCGCTTACGCTCATATGGACAGTCGATCGAAATTCTAATCAGTCGATGTATGATACAAGCGCGTTCACTCTCGTCCGGCAATTGCTTACTAGTATATATAATACGTATAACATTTTGATTAAGTGACACGTGTCGTGCAACGCGTGCAATCTCACGAGGGAAACCGTCTTATCGAGAAAGAATGAAAAACATTGTGGCATGTCGAAAAGTCGAGCAATCCGCGTTAAAGACCGATTTAAGATCAGTTCGGAAACAGTGAGCTGAAGCTTCTATCTCGCAGAGGTGTTGTTTGCAGAGAAGAACCAAAACGGCAATGTAAGAGTACAACACGATAAGAGAATTATCTGAATATTCGATAGATCAGATTAAAGGATCAGATTTCGACTCGCGTAGATCTAACCATTTTCTTCACACATCCGTTACAGTTAAGCATTCTATGTCTTGTATAAAGTAGAAGCGAGCATTTTGAATAGATTAGTTATTTTTTACACGAGTTACAAAAATTCAAACGTTACAATCACAAGGATTTGCAATCAAAATGATCGAAAAGAAGAATATAAAGCCGATTAAAAACTTCTGATAACATGACGACATATATTATAATACGTTTTTGTTTGATGAAAACGTGAAGAAAGATATTTAAAGCAATTGATTTATTATAAAACGAAGCAAAGTTGCCGCGCTGTTATCTTGTCGATAAAATTGTTTCCGGCTTGTTCAAAAACCATCTTTTGGGATTGTCACTTTTTTGCATTGTCTTATCGATACGTCAGAACGACTTGAAAACAGTAATTAAAATGTAAATATTATTACTGTCATTATTATAATATTATTATTATTATATTATTATTATTCATATTCTCTCTCTCTATATATAAGTCACACTGAATTACGTATTCTTCGGTAGAGCGTGGAAGATGCCTGTAATGTTCGGAGCACCTGTGTGATAATCTATTAATATGTGTGTATATACACACACACACACACACACACACACACACACACATACATATATACATACATGTATATATATGTATATCTGTGTGTAATAATTGTAGCGATATCTCGAACGTAAAGAAAGTTTTATCGCGTCTCTTTCCACCTAATTTCTGCTTGGCGTCGTTAAAATTCCTGAATGTACGTATATATAGATATTTGATTGCCGTGACACGTCAGCTCGTTTTCACCTATGCGAATTGGACATGGTGAGATTTCACTTTTTGTTTGTTAATTGTCGCTCGTCCGGATTTTTTGCGTACCGACTCCGCGAGTTGCGCGGATCGAGCAACTACGTTCGTGAGATCTTATGGCACACCGCTACGTACTAATCGATCGATCACATTTCTTTGTTGCGCGTATATTCTCTATAATTGTTACAAAATTATCTACGTCGTATCTAACTCTGCGTATACCAAACGAGCGTATTTTGTATGTTACGAGTTATGAGAATCGGTAGAGAAGCGATTATATAAATTCGTAAGAAATAAAATGAAATATATGCAAAACGAGAAAAGAATATATGCACGATAGAGAATTTTCTGTTCCATCAAAAATAAAGTAACTCGAAATTGCGAGACGGATATTAAAGACATTTTAAAAAATCACGAGCCCGCCTTAGAAGAAATTCAACAAGTCACCAGTCGCGGATTCCGCGCGTGAAACTTTTAAAAAGAAAAAGTATCTCGCGGCACAAAGCGAACTTTGATTTTCGCTCAATATGATAATTCTGTTTCATCTATGACGCATGTGTCGTTAACGTTCGATTACCGTATACGTACAATTATCGAATATTAATTAATTTTCATAATTCCGAAGGGGCTGGGGCGTCATCGTAATCGAATCAATGACAAAGAGTATCACAAAGGAATATGTACATATGTAATATGCAGAATACACCAATCATGGTGGATGTATTCTCGGACCAATATATCCGTATACCTTCGTCATGACGCGTGGATGAGTTTTAAAGAAACATTTATCTTTTAACAAAAATAACATCATCCCGGATGCGTGTTCGCTTTAACATTTTTACAGTTCACCTAACCAGAGACATTGCCTATGCAAGCAAACTTATGAATCACTCTATAGTACGTCGTTACTCTCCTACCACATCTCTCCCTGACTACTCTCTCGCCCCTACCTATCTCCCCTCCAGCTTTTCTTGGGGGTCCTGCACCTCTCTCATAGGTTTATTTCCACTCCTTGAGGAGGCAACCTCTCCTCGAGCTACCGGCACGATACACAAAAACGGTCAGACTCCGATTCGAAGGTCGGCGAGTGTTTCATTGGCGTAGCAGGTAGCTACTATGATTTAAAAAATAAAAAATAAAAAAAGGGATACATTTTTAAACAGGTAAACAGTTGGACGGGCTTCGATGCATAAATGCGCGACGCCGGCTATTCCGCAAAAACAAAGCGCAATGATGGTCCACTTGCATCATCGGTCATAATCAATTATAAAATCAAAACGTTGAATTGTCATACTTTTGAAACATTGGAAAAAAGAGATTTCTTTCTCGTTCCACGGTAGAAAAGATAATGTACGTAATTAATGTAACGCAATTATCGAATTAAATCTTTCAGGTCTCTAGTTTACATTTCGCTGTTCAGTTCTTTGATTGAAAGCTCGGGCTGAAAAGATCGGGAATCCGCGATACGAATCCACAGGTCAATTCGTCAAACTGTCATCGAAGCGTTTTTCCACGAACGATAGATGCGTGTCGGGAACGTTTTGACAATTATTAAATCCAAGAGACAACGCGTTGTCAGATACGTCGTCGATCGCGGAGTCGTATGTCCGTGTCGAATTACAACGAAACCGATAAACGTCGCGTTAAATTTGCAATAATGTGCGAATAACGCAGCGTTCCGGATACAATGCGCCAATTGTTTACGCTCTGACAAACAACAGCGGCCCCGGCGGAGCACGACAAAGGAACGGCGGGCCGCTCGATTAAAATAATAGCGCGCCGGCGGGCGCGATGCGTCGCGGTGTCAATTTTCGCGTCGTCCCGCGCCGCGAACTTCGAGATACGGTAAAACGCGCGTAACGGGGAGTAATAAAACGATTAACGTTTGCGGCGCGTTTCGCCGGGCGAGCGATTAACCTGTTGCTGTTGGTTTATTCATCCCGTCCGGAATTGGGTGAGACGACGAAACTACAGCGACCTAGCGAACTAATCTACTAGTATGCAAACGCCGCCGCCAGCGAGAGTCCTTTGCATAGCGGTCCTTCGGCATTGCCCGGCCCATCCCGCCGACTCGTAATAACAGCCAGACGGTAGTAATCGCCGCCTCGCGCACACAGCATCCCGCCAAGACGCAGATTACATAGATCGTCCAGTAATCGCAAAGTTAACGCGATGTACGATAGCGCGTGGCTCCGATCCTTTATTCAATAGTTCTTCCTTGATTCGATTCTTTTAATTTTTTATCTTCTCAACAAGTATTTATTGCTATCTTCGAAAGCACAAGTTTCCATTTCCATAAATCTTCTTATTCCCAAATTGACTACATATTCTTATTGATCAAGCTTATCGATGGCTGCAACACATGTTTTCCGTACAAAAGAAAATGTCTCCATCTTTTTTCTGACAAAAAATCAGATCAATATTGTAATCTAAAACTTAACGAAACTTGATAATATAAAATATAACGATGATCTTTAGTATCAGTTTAATATCAGCGAGCCAGGATTTACCGTGGATTGACGCTCTTTGACTGAACGATCCAACGGTACGCGCGAGAAGCGTTGTTTCAAAGTGAGGGTCGAGTCGGACCGAGTCCGAGCAGTCCGATCCCGGCGAATTTCGTCGTGCTTGTTTAGATTTCTCCGTTATGTGTTGCATAATCCCCCGTGACTGGGTCCCGAGATAGAGCAACAAGAAAAGGGGAAAAGAAAGAAAGACGCTACGGAAGAATCGCGAGAGGGACCGTGGACGGAGGGCGAGGGAGGGACAAGAAAGAAAAACAAAGTTCGCGGAGAGCAGGAAGTGGCTCGCGTAAAAAGAAAAGCCCCGGTAGCTCGTCCGCGAGCGAAGAGAGCGGAGTGGAGTAGTAGGCCAAGTGGCAGGAACTTCCCCGGAGCCGCGCGCGCGATTCTCTTCCGCGAGACCAAGAGAAAGAGAAAGAGAGAGGGAAAGAAGGAAAGGGAGGAGGGAAAGAAGTATCTTTTATTTCGTTCGAGGGAGTAACTGTCAGCCGGTATTTCGCGGAGGCAAAATAAAGTATAAAGGGTACGCACCGGTGCACCGTGAGGTGTATACGGACCGCACGAGACGACGATGCAGCGAGAGCGACGGTGGGACCCCTCGAGATCCCTCCGATCAGTAGCGGATTTAGCATACGTGGGGCCCTAAAATGCGGAAGATCGATCAACGAAGGAAATCCCGCGTGAATCTTCGCCGTTAAATGAAAATCGATGTGTCGTTTCTTTATAATCACCAATGGGTGTAATCAACAATGGGTGTAAAACATGCGTAATTACGATTAACGCGGGAAAGGAGAATGTACCTAGAAAAGATATAAAAATAATCAAATCAATCAAAAATATCAAAGTTTATGAGAATTATATTTCTCATAATTCTTTTACGGATGGAGATTTTTTTCTTAACAATTTATTTGTTCTGCGTAACAAACACGGAGCTTCTACAACATGGGACTTAAACTCATATACCTTGTCAGAAGGTTTGCCACAAATTTTGATCGTCTCGACCGCTTCTTTCTTCCTTTCCTTTGCATCGTACGTCTCCTTCTCTCTCTCTCTCTCTCTCTCTCTCTCTCTCTCTCTCTCTCTCTCCTTGCGTACGTCCTACGTATCGTTTTCTCTTTCTTTCAAGATACTTTCGTCCCTCCTTTCTCTCCATATCCTACGATACTCACAGACACTTCTGGCAGACAAAACGCGTTTCGTTCTCAACTTCCTCGATCGCGCCTTCCGGACCGCGCGCAAATTCGTGAGACTCGCAACGCGCATCGTGTTCGGATTGCATTCGCATATACTGGCTGTCAATTCTCACAGATATTATACAACGAAGAGGACGACTACTGTTGAACACATGCTATATTAAAGTTCTTCGATTCTGCGAATTTCTAGATCTCCTGACCTTAGTCAGTGACTTCTCATATTAATGTCGTGGGCCAACAATTTTTTCAGATCTGTTATTTCTCAGTTTAAAATCTCTCTTTATTTAACTCGAAATAATTTCTTGACGCAAAAAATAAATCGTCAAAATTTCAAACTAAACTTCTTCATCGTTATCTTTGAAAAAGACAAATAGCACGATCATTTGTGCAATTGTTAATGTCGCGTTGCGTTCCGACGATGCACCGTAGATACAATCGGCAGCATCGCGTATTGGAATGTTTTTTTCAAAGATTCTTCACTCGTTCTTGTTGAAAAGGAATTTCGTTCACGTGGTCGCGAGGACCGCGAGGAAAGAGAGGTCCAGAGAAAGAGAGAGTCACGAAAGGGGCTCTCTCTATCGTGGTCGCGCCACGCTCATAAGAGCCGTCGCGACGGTCGTCGTGCCAAGTTCATGAACCTTGAACCTCGCTTTTGCCCGCCGACTCGTTTCGAGAGATGCCCGCGTGGCTAGCGATCCGTCGGTGATTAGGTTTTCGGCCAACTAACGTCGTTCCCCAACATCGGCTCGCTCGCTAGACGTCCTCGTTGCATACAAGACTTCAAACATTACATGCGTATGATGGACGAAGGAATATGTCCATCTAGAGGAACAAAGATTCCAGTCGCATTTTACGATCATTTAATTTAAGCAATATATTAATCTAATGTAAATAAAAAATATATTAATCTAAATATATTAATCTCTTCTAATTTTTAGAACTAGAAAAAGATGAAGAGTAAGTTGAACCGAGATTAAAGTTAATCTACGTTGGTAGAAACGAACATAAATCTGAAATTTAGATTAAAAAAAAAAAACATGTGTGTTGCACTTCTTAGAGATTAGATTTTATATTTCAGCATATTATTATTTTGATGGGCATAGGATAATGCTCTCGATTACATTTTTAGAGTACGTTCGCTTACTTGACCTACGTAACGCTGTTCGCGTCCACCTGTACATCTTCCAGAACGTCTCGCTTCGCGACGCAAGTACGTCGAGAAGAAGCGTGACGCGGTAACCTCGAGAAATACAAGAACGCCACGAAAACAATGATGTAAGATACGAGGAGAGCTTTATCTCGATTGATTCGGACACATCCGCCTCTTCATCTTTACATCGTTGACTACTGAGCTCCCGTTAAAAAATTAAATGTCATTACACATTGTATTTTTGCCATTTCGCTGCGTCTCTCCGTCCTTAGAAAAGAACGACAAACTGTGTCCCAGTTGTCGGTGTTATCTCGTGTACTCCTCTCTCCATAGAAATACAGCCTCCGTGACCGTTCCTACATTTTCATCGTTTGCGGCGTCACTGGTTCGGCCGGTAGACCCCTGACGAGACCGCCGAGATTGAGAAACGCTGGTCGTGGGGAACGAGACGGGCCGGCTCAAGGCCGCGCCGTGGTCCCACTCCCCCGCCAACCACCAAGTCCGAGTCAAGGGCGTTTCTCCCACCGCACGGCACCGAGTTATGAGCAGCCGGGGGGACCCGAGAGAGGATCTCGTCTCTCTCCTTCGCGATACCCCCTAACTCCTCCCTAGCCTGGCGCGTCTCCTCTCTTCATCGCGGGTTCTGCCCCCCGTCTCACTTTCGCCTCGCGTGGTCCATATAACGAACGCGTAATTCTCCTTCTTTCTCTCTTTATCTTTCTCCTTCTCTCATCCTTCTCTGCGGTTATCCTCTTCACTCCCGCATGTATTTTCGCGCGACGGCGAGATGATGACCAAGTCTCGGTTTTAACTACGCGAACTTCGTATTGTCATTGTGCGAAATGCCTTTTAAGAACGTCCTCGTGATTCGACGCGCGCGGTTTATCGCTAGGCGATTCGAATCGCTATAATCTCGGTGAGGTCAGACATTTCAGTGTTGTCGAAAAGCCTAGCTCTGGAAGATAGTTCTCTGTACAGATTGGGTATCGCGTAAGCGAAATAATCGAATGTAAGGTGTATTTCTTAATATTTATTTAAACTCACCGGTAAAATAAACTCTGGAATTGAACGCGCGCGCCGAATGATAAAATTTGCAATCCAATCTTGCTACGAAAACATCGACTTGAAAGATATCCAATTCAGTTGATCTTAATTCAGTTATATCTATAGAGATTTTATTCTGAATGTATATTTTTGAAAGAATTTTATCAACTAAAATAAACAATTGTATATCATAAATTATGAATAAAATGTTTATATAGAAAAATCATCTGTCATCTCTCTCTCCCTCTCTAAGACTACCGATAATTGTATCGCGCGGAATGTCTGGTATTCTCGATAATTTTCATTTTTCTTTCAATAAGATTTGATTGAGACAAACGGAGTTTTCTTATGAAATGAAAACTACTATCTATTTCGTCGCGACGTGTTATATCGAGTGGCTTGATCGGAAGTTTTACGGAGCATAATAATTTTCTCCCGTTCTCGTGGAGCACGGGCACGGACGCTCAAAACAGTCGGAGTCATACTTCATGATCGCTGATATCGCCTCTTCGCCGTGCCGCCGGCTGGATTTCTCTCTCTCTCTCTCTCTCTCTCTCTCTCTTCTCCGGTCAACATTCTTCATCTCCACCGAGTCCCAACGGGTTTTCGGGCATGCATGATGATCCATCATTCTTCGCACCGTTCCGATACCCGGCTGCTCCTTGTCCTTCGGCTTGCTTGCTCGCTTGCATTTTGCGGCGCGACGCGCACCGACCGTACAACGAGCTGCAACTCTGCAGTAATCCGTCGTACAATAATTGTTAATCTGTGTTTGCGAGCCACATGTCTTATCTTAAAAGCTTTCGCCTTATCCAGTTTTAAACCGCACAAAAATTAATCGAGAATTTTTGTATTTTTTTATTTTTCTTTTTTGTGAAATAAAAAACTCCGTATTTTAATATGTAAATAAGTTTTTAGTCTCTGATGTTATGTTAATAAATACAATCATCTGATTCAAGAAGATATATATACATATTTCAAACAAAGAAACTCGATTTTGTCTATAGCGATAATTCTATCCTCTTAATAGAAAACATTTCATAATTATAATAACAAATATAAGCATATTAATGAGTGATACTCGATGATAATTATAGGTCCGATAGCTAATAAAAAACTCCGAATAAATTTGAAAAAAAAAAATATATATATATATATATACTTCTCTTGATATAGTTAACGTTTACAGGCGTTTATTAACTCAGCATTATTAAAAGTTGACTTTGCAACAAAAGTAGACTTAATTGGTTTCCCTTGTACGCGCAACAAAGCGATCCCGAAAACAACGTATATCATTCGCGTTGCTAAAAAATAAATCTACTATCCCGCCCCGACGGCGATGAATATATATCAGGTGCTTCTTTATCTCTTTTTTTAAAATAATTTTCGATGCACGCGTTCTTGCATCATACACTCCGCGACCACGCGATGCGGGCTTCATTCAAGGACACAATATTCAGAAACCGAAAGTGCGATCACGCGAAAATCTAACGTCTCGCCGAACCGGTCTAACCGGATTCGGCGTGTACGCGGCTGGTTAAGATGGTACGCCGATCGGTGAGCCGCGTAAACTCGTTCCTCGTCATTTTTGGCAATAACTACATTAGTTACTTGGCCGAGATGCGAGCGTGAATCAAATTGCTGTCGCCATCAGTGCCGTGTCAACGAGCCGACGACGTCTCTGTGTCTCGTTTTCAAAGAGTCCTACGTCAGTAAACGTAAAAGATTAGCGTCGAAGATAAGCAGTAGCGCGGCAATCCTGATAAGAAACGCAGAATCGATAGCGCCTTCGTGAGCTCTGTATATCAGTTATTGGCAATCCTATTTCGTTAATATCGTAAAAATGTTATCTCTTATCTTGGAAATATGTGTACATTGTATCTCGTCGGAAATTGGTACCCGATGTTAATTTGTCTTCACATGTGTAATTATCTTCCGTAATTATTTGGCGCGTAATTTTCCTAAATTGCTCGATTTGTTTGTCATAAAAGGCGAAGTCGCGCGTAACCCGGACACTTTTCACTTCGCCTTTCCTTTGACAGCGCGAGCTCTCTTGGCTATTTCAATTTGATCTTTTTACAGTCCTCGTATGGGCGGGATTCACTTGTGCCGAGGCTGTGGTTGTGAAGTTGGAAAGTCAAGTGCAGTCGGGCAGCTTCTACGCAGAGAGACGACAGAGTTTCTCAAACACATCGCGCGACTTTCTCTCTCTGTATTTCTCTTTCACTCTCTCTCTCTGTCTCTTTCCGTTCCTTCCTCTCTCCTCTCTTTCTTTCTCTCTCTCTCTCGTATGTTTATAGGCCGCTCAAACTTTTGCATCGATCGAACGTATTATAGCTTAACAGTTCTCCAGACTGAAGCACGCTTCAGATGATCGCCTCTCGCTTCTCTTCGAGTAACTACTTAAACGCTCCGTTTTCGCTGCCGTGCAAGAAGAGTAATGCAAAAAGTAACCGACAAAAGTGACGACGTTATTCCCTGCACTGACGAACGAGCCAAATTTACATATCGCATCTCTTCCTCTTACTCGTCTTCAGATATACACGGAAACTTCTCGGTCTTCCGCGGATAATGGACGGCACATTGTCGTATTTGCATGTTTACGGTTTAACAAGTGAAATTGGATATTCTGGAAATGGATTATTCTCTTTCGTCGAATATTAATGCATTTTAAACGTAGCGATAATCGATTTGTGTCGCGTTTAAAGATATAAATTCATGCCTCTATAATTCAAATTTGTAAAATAATAATCTTTAATCCTCTATTTTTGCCGACTAACTATTCGGATTAAAACGAGAACCACTGTCGTGCTCGCGCGAACGAGAGCAAGTGGCTTCTGTGCTCGCATAAACGAGATTTTAACGTACGATTCTGCTGGATTCTGATGAAGTTTAGCGGATAAGAACGCGCGCGCGTACAGGTGCATACATCATAAGCGGCGCTCTGTAAAATTCCTTGCAAATAATCCAAATCAAGGTTGCCGCGGACAAGCGCGGTTCTGACAAGCAGCCGTGATCTGACGTGCTCGTGCAAAACTGGTTGCACCGCGCGAGAGACGGACTGTTTCCGATGGTTGGTCGGTTGGTTGGTTGGTTGGTTGGTTGGTTGGTTGGTTAGTTGGTTGGTTGGTTGGTTGGTTGGTTAGTCGGTCTCTCAAATTTACGACCATGCTTGAAATTTATTCTCCGCACGTCGTAGACCCGATAAAGCCGATCTCGAAATCACACCGTTGAAATTTTGTGACGCTGAGGTGAGCTTCGGCAGAAAATCCGGTAAAAATTTTCAATCGATTCAAAGTTTTGATAATTATATAACATATTAATCGAGATGTTAACGTAAAATTAATTTTGTTGTTCATATAAGACGAATCTCTGAAATATGCAATGATGATAATTTACAAATATTAAGTATTTATGTCTTAAGATTTTGTTGCACAATTATACTTGAATTATAAACGTGAGAGAGAACTATCTTCGTTAATCATTGATTTATCCGTGGAAACAACAGAAAAACGAAAAATACAAGAACTTAGACGAAGAAACTGGACAATTTGAAATAAGCATACGCAAGAAGCGAGAACCAAAAAGAAAACAACATAACTGCCAGCTGAAACAAAGTAATAATTATATAGTGGCGCTATTTACCGAGACATTGTGTTTTTCATTGCGCCTTGTACTTTCTAATTGACGGCGAAATGCCAAAGAAATCGAAAGTGTGCTCAAATTATGCAAGTTTGAAGTTGAGTTAATTCACCTTTACTTCATTAACATCGAAATTCTTTATAGTTACTTTTCTTTAGTTCTTAATTTATTTCAGAAAATTATATTATTTAAAAATACATCGTAAAATTCTTTTCGATTTTTATATAGCTATAAAACATTTATCAAAATAAAAATTATACCGCTAAAATTTGAAGAATTTATTACAAGTAAAATAATGTCTCGGTAAACACCATGAGGACAAATTAACGGAAAGTAACGAGGTTTGAAGACGTGCGTTCCTCTGGTATTATTTGTATATTTTATTTGTATAAAAAAGGTGAAAAAAAATGAAAAACAGAACACGCTCGGGGCATGGACGCGGGACCGTTTCGTGACGAATAGCCACACTTGTTGATTAATATAATATATACGCGCGTATGTAATATGTATACATGTGTATATACATATATACATTACGAAATTAGTAAATCGCGGACAAGGATGTACATGAAACGGGACGGGATGCTGGAAGTTGTCGGAGAGAAATAAGTCAAAGAAGGAGAGCGTAATGCTGAGGAAAGGAGAATAAAGGATATGTACGATATACATAATGATATATCTTTGGGAACATTGTCATGTCGGTTCGAAAAGAATCGGACCCGCGCCGCCGAGACACTCGTCAGTCACAAAATATATGAGACGAATTGATTTCTTTCACTCTTCCCACTCCCTAAATTACTATTAGGAACCTGGTTCCGCTGTAATTGCAGCGAAAACTCTGCGCCCAAGATCCAGCCGAATTAACTTTTCGAGCTAGAACTCGCGCTTCTGTGATTTGACATTCGTAATTACTAAAATAACGAAATTTTAAAAGAATAATGACATGTATTGCAGCATATTGCAGAAATTAAGTTAAATCGGCTGTTACAAAAGATAAATAAAAAAGCGTTATAATTAATACCTACTTCAAAAACTTTATGACAATTGAGTATTTCGGTAACACAGATCTCTATGTCAAGTGCGAAAACTTAATTACATAACTTAAAGATAGAAAGGCAACGAAAACAAACCAAATGGAAGACGCTTTTAACAAAGTATATTTACGTGACGTTATAAAAAATATGTTTCGTGCATTTAATTTCGCTACGCACTATTCATAGTTTCCCTAATGGGTGTTGCTTAATGGCTGATATTTCCACGGAGAACATTGTTGTCTCTAAAGAGCCTCGCCGAAAACGTAACATCATTCTCAACAATTTATCGTACCGTCAAACATGAATCAAGAGGTATACCACCGGCAATATAATTAGGGAAGTTGCGCCGCGAATAAATTTGCATGTTAAACGACGAAAAACGAGGTAAGGTCGATCTTGGCGCAGTATTTCGCTGCTCACGTATATACTTGTAAATAATGGTATATGCATCACCCCGGCGCTTGGCACACCGCGTGATCTCTGTTTCTTTTACAATTGTGATCGAACGAGTCTGTATGTATGTGTACATATATAAATCTACATTACATAAACAAGACACGAGCTTCATCTGCGTTGAAAACGTCGCCCAACCGTCCGCCGATTTCTTTTCGATATCTTTTAAAAATTAATTAATCTTCAAATTGCACATCGTAAAAATTAAACTGAACGAACAGAAATCGGAGGAGATACACAAATCAAGAATTTTTAAAACTTTAAAAAATAATTTAACTTCGAGGATTAGAGATACCATAATAAAAAATGTCATCGATTGAAAATGCATCAATTCTTTTTGATTCGTTTCTTTTTTTCAGAGAAGTAATTTTCATATTATGAAATAAGTTTTCGGATCTACGTGAGCACGCAACGTAACAATTTGCGGTTCGTAACTGGACATATATGGTGCACGTACAATGCTGCACGCGCTAAACGGCGCCATTTAATATTTGCAAATTCGCGTGTTTTCCTTCCAACGTGTTCAACGCATCACGGCACGATCCTAAGTATACTTATGCACATCTGTGAAACGTATTGCACCTGCGTCGGCGTTCGCATTCGAGGGCTTTTCTTCCTTTTTTTTTTTAAAGCTAAATTTTGAAAGATCTCATGTATACGGGGGAACGTATGCGAACACCCGTTTGTTTTTTTCTTTCGCGCGCAACGCATTGTGTTTTCTCCCGTCTGCATAAATTAGTGTTTTCAGAGATTCGTCTCTCTTTCTCTCTCTCTCCTGCAAAAAATCGGTTGATTGAAAGAAACTGTCAGAAAGTCGTTCTATAAAACTCAATTTCTAATCGAAGGTTTAAAGTTTTAAATTTAGGAGTTTTGATTTCTTTCCGTTCTCTCCTTATTATATTCAATCCTTATTATATTAATACCATTTTGTATCACGATGCGATACGAAATCCTTTCGAAATCTGATGTATCAACGTCACGTAAAGCTAAATTTAGCAAATTTTTTGTCTACAGTACAAAATCATAATTAAAGAAAAAATTGACAGACTTAGCCATAATTATTTAGCAGGCACGATACAAGCAGGCTTCATCTCTTTCTGTAGAGAGTATTTAATCGAGTATTTAATGTGAGATAAAACAGAATATTCATAGCGTATCTTAATTCTGAGATTAAAAGATTAAGTTAATCTCTTTAGAATTAAAAACGAGAGAGAAAAGAAAAAACTTGGACATCATTTTTAAACTCTGACTTGAAGGACAGAAATACGTAGCTTTATAGAACGAGTTCTTATCGGTTTTCTTCTAATCTAGCCGCTTTTTGCGAAGCTTTTGAAAACAAAATGAATATGAATGATTATGTACGGAACGTCGGATGCGCCACCCTGTCGGCGGGATACGGCCCGTTTAAGGGTACGTACCCTGAGTCTTACGAGGGGAAAGAGAAAACAATAATTTACATATATATATATCATTAAGTAATATTATATATATA
The DNA here is from genome assembly GCA_037157785.1 of Cephalotes varians. Taxonomy (NCBI): domain Eukaryota; kingdom Metazoa; phylum Arthropoda; class Insecta; order Hymenoptera; family Formicidae; genus Cephalotes; species Cephalotes varians. The sequence goes on from JANQDE010000003.1 coordinate 701,815, forward strand.
TATATAAAGCTTAAACCTAATCTATGTTGAGCATTCGGTGAACGACGAGAGTGACGCAGCCTGCGATAAGCGCTCTTTTTCTATACGTCTTTGAAAGCACACACACATCCGCGACTATAAAAAAGAAAAATAATAAAAAAAGAAGAAAGAATAACCGAAAAAAAACAAGATCGTTTGCTCTATCGTTTACGTATACGGATACACGATCGCGCATTTACCACGGAATTCGTCGCGAGCTGAACATCCTGGAATTTGTTCATGCATTCTACTTTGTGGTCTATCTTCGTGAATGCGCAAGTGGCAGAGTTCAATTTTTTATGATAAAAACAAGATCGAATAAGCTCCCCACTCGCGGATTATTCATAGACCTGCGTAAACGTTTTCAAATTCACGAAAGTAATTTTGAAGTGAGTTATCAAAATTAGAATAACGCGGAATATCTTATTTCCAAAATCATTAAGTGAACTCGCGGGATTCTTGTTGCGTATCCACAAAAGCAACGTGACGAACAAAAAAGATAAATGCTGATGTCGAGGTGACAGACGAGGGCCGTTATTGCAAAATAGTAAATTGATCGACAGACTGCGACGGTGATTCTCCGCCGTCTTTGCGATTCGAAGGAAACGGAAAACGAGAAAGAGAGAAAGACAGAGAGCGGCGTTTGCGAGGTAATCGCGATATCCAACTTCGAGAAAGCTGGCTGACGCGTAATTCCGACGTAGGTTCAAATGAAATTAAGCGGATGTTGTATGTCGTTAGTGGTCGTTATCACAGTACATCGTCGATTCTACTTAATATGTGTGTCTTGCTCTCTCTCCCTATCTCTCGCTTCTTTCCTCCTTTTCTCCCGTCGATCGAAATGGCACCGCGCAACCTTTCGACGTCGTCTAACCACCCGAACCAGTTTCGCTCGCAGGCACGGGATGATTTTTCGCGGTCTGAAGTTAATAACATTTAGAGAACTGAAGCAAGAAAGAAATATATATTGTATTTCTTTCGTTTCTCTTATCTTTCTTTCGAAAAATAAATGGATACTCCTATAATCTAATTTAATGATTTTTTTCTGAATAATCTTAAAACATATTTAGTTTCCTCATATAAATTCATCCCTGTTCGCAACAGCCCGCCACGAAATCCTGCGGTCTCGCGCGTATGCGGAACTTAAAGTACGAAGTAACATCCCTGTCATTCGGCCAGAAAACAACTCTAGACCTTCCCCCTTCCTCTTTGCAAAGTACATCTTGCAATATGTATATATATATAAAATATTTATATATATAATATATATAAAAGAGATTAAAAAACACCAATCCGATATCGCTTCTTCTTCGTTCGCGACATTCGAATATACGTATTGTTATATCACACGGCGAATTTTGTGACTGCGAGATTAGAATATAATAAGCATAAGCACTAATAATCGACTAATATCGATAATAGTATATAAAAAAAAGAGACTTCTTGTCGGATATGAAAACAGAGTGAGAAAAGTTCGCACAGTCGATACAACGTAATAAAAACAAAGGTGATCAAAACTCTGTGACGATACTAAAAGAAATGCACCATACGCAATATCTCTCTTGTATAAAACTTAATAATTAATAATAATATAATAATTATTACATATATATAATAGTAATAATAAAATAATAATAATAGTAATAATAAGACATAATGATACGATTATATCGAGTACTTCGTAATAATAATAATATATAAAAAACAAATATCTGTTTTTATCTACACATTGTCTACAACAGTTATTATTTTTGTTTTCGTATTTTGCATCTTTCGGTTTACGCGATTCTCGATCGCGATCAAATCCAATTCGCTTTTCGATACATGTATAATATTTTGACTCGTTAGAAAGAAAGGGGAAACATGTGTGTGCGTGTTTCTCCCTCTTCCTCTCTTTTTTTTTTCTCTAAGCTTGACCTGTTATGTTAATATATTTATGTATCTTTGTGTAATCAGTTATTTTCGTTATCACGGATTCCTTTAAAGTACAAACGGCCGTGCGCATGAATAAGTTCGAAATGTTGTCAACGTTTCTTTTCCCTCTTATTGCAGCTTCTCCATTTTTTCGAGAAAAATTGCCTCCTTCGTACGTTACTCTTTTCAGCTTTACCACATGGTTTGCGCGCGGTGTTCCCTGCGGCAAATTTTACCGATCGAATTGTACGAAACCGTCGTTGAGATCTCCGATTTGACATAAATTGGACCGAAGGAAAAGTGCATACAAGAGTCAGTCATTAATTACAAATTACAAGAAAATTTTGACCAAAAATGCTTGCCGAAAATCATTTTATTGATTTTATTATTTTATTAATTTTAATTATTAAATTTAAAATGTTTAATTTCTTATATATCATAAATGAGTATTCACGAATGTATATTTTATACCGCGAGTATTATTGTATGCTGTGGACTCGTTAGTTAAACTATAAATTGAGTTTTTAATATTTTCTCTCTCGTACAGAGATAAAATGTGAAAAACAGATTAATTTTAACGGTCAAAATGTATACGAAATGTACATGATTAAAGATTTTTAGAAGTAAAACTTTAGTTGCCCTGGAAAAAAAAAAAAAAATATAATCTAAAAAAAAATGTTTCATGATTGAGCTATAAAATCAATTGCAATTTTTACTCAGGTGTCTGTTCTTGTAATATAAATCACTAATATATTATTTGTATTGATTAGAAACATATTCTGGACATTAACATTTATCCAATCAATAAAAATTTATATTCTGTCTTTGATAATGAGCGAAATGTAAATGTACATGTAACATGTAAATAAGAATATGTTCACAATAAAAATAAATTATTATTAATATGAATTTCCAATTGAAAAATGACAGCGCGATCAGTACAAAGTCCATAGTAACAAAAAAATGAAAAAGATGAAAAAGAATAATTTTTTTTAATTATATTTTTTTCGATAAGAATGAATCAAAGTTTTCAAAATCCTAGAGAGATGTGTGCTAATCTTTCGATGTCTGTGCGTAAATGACCACTGTAACTTTCAAGGAATAGTGAGCACCATGATATTTAAGCATAATGATATTTCAAATACGGTAAACACTAAGATCCCATGCTTGGTGCATGTAAAACACTTATAAGTTATCATAACAATTAAAGAGCTCGCGAAACAAGAATGAAGTAGTTCATAATCTACAAGGTCTTTTTTCAGGTTTCGTATTTAGACCTCACGAATCATGTACTTACTTCAGTTTCGTTACTCATGACTATCATCTCAAATTTGTTTATCGTTCACTGGATTTAACATTGACCTTATTGTTTACCGTATCCAAAATGCTATTGCAAAAGTTTCTACGAAACATAACAGAAACATGTAAAATTTTTGTTGCAGACGCAAGTGTATATACGAAGGCATACGGATCGATGTTTCGAATATTAGAGTTAGATTAGCGTTAATATCTAACAAACTTGCTTGCGCTTTCCTTCTTTTCGCCGCAAGAACGATAAAGATATCCTAAAAAGGGCACGTGGGTAAGTGTTAAAATTATCTCAACGTTAATAATAATACTCATAAATATTACGAACGGCCATTGGAAGAGACCCCGCCATTCCCGGCGTTCAATATTTTTCCATCTTTTTCTTCATAAACTTCGTATTTTACGTAATGAACAAGAGAAAAGAAAGTAAAAATAATAAAAACAACAAAAACAACATGAACAACTACCACGATTATATCGTCGTCGTTATTTCATCGCGATATATATAAGAAGATTTTCTTTCGTCATAATAATTTAATGAGTTGTTTTATTAACGCGACGCCTCACGACGCGATTCCCCCTTTTCATTTCTTTTTTTTTTTAATATTGTATATTGGAGAGTACAATATAATTGCGGTTCCTCAATATAATATAATATACCTTCCTAAAAATACGGTCAAATCACTGCCGCGAGCAGCAATTCCGAGGCACTACGAACAGGCCACAGAGAATATGGCCGCGCAATTATCATCTTCAGATCTCTGTGTCTCTAAATGACAAAAGACTAACTGTAGAACACCTAATACGTACGTAATCGTAATTATACTAACGCATCTCGTCGTCTAGGTTTTAGATTTATTACGTAATGTACAATAATTAGAGAGATCACACACGTCTTAATATAGAAATTTTAAAAGATTATTCTCTAATACGTTGAAGCTTTCTTCCCTCGCTCTTCTCTCATTTTTGCTCTTAAGTATTGCCACGAATTGTTTTTCTTTTTCTTTTTCTTTATTCCTTTTTTTTTTAAAGAGTGATGATAATTCTTCGAAATGTGAGCGGACCCGTGCGAGCGCGGTCCTTCAAAGTCTTTTCTTTACTTTGAGCTACGCTATCGTCTACGCTACTTAAATGCTAACTTCTACGGTGTCTCAGCCTTCTTCCACGTTCCCTCCTCTTGTTTTTCGTACTTGCTTATCTAATTTTCTTTTATCAGCACCAATCTGATTTAAAACCGATTCAAAATATCGTCATATAGTTAGAATATAATATAACCTGTATAAATATACATTCAAATATTATTATTATAGTATACAAGAATCGCACCCTCCCTCCCCTTTTACCGTTTCTTTTCTTCTTCATACTATCGCGGATCGCGGTCGTCATCATTCGCGACTTCATCGAAAACAATGGCAGGAGGATGCGTCTTTCTCGTAAATTCTATCTATAATCTCTCGTATCTTTCTCTTTTCTGCCCGTCATATTTCCCCTCTTCCGCCTTACCGCCCCTTATGTCATTATTTCTCCTATCCTCTCACTCAATCATACTTTTTTTTTTCGTCTCATTCACTCCTAGTCTCATTCCTTCTCGCATATTTCAACTTTCTCCATCGCTTGTTTTCCTCCTTGTTCTTCTTCTTCCTCTTCTTTTGTTTGAAATGAACAGCTTTACATATTTACAGATATTCTTCTCGTGGTCATGTAAGCATTCCCCTTAAGAAGCACAATCTCTTTCTCTTTCTCTTTCTCTTTCTCTCTCTCTCTCTCTCTCTCTCTCTCTCTCTCT
>JANQDE010000003.1:706950-721921 GCA_037157785.1 Cephalotes varians
CGATATATACACGCGCGCGCGCGCGCGCGCGCGCGCGTGTGTGTGTGTGTAAGTATCACTCACTCGCCCATTCATTTTTTCTTTCTCTCTCTTTCTCTCCCGCAAAACTTTTAAAACATAGGCAAGTTAAATATTGTATCACAATCGTTTTAGTCTGGTCGAAATCGAACATCTTCAACCCGTTTGGCGATACGTGGCATTTTGAACGTGAGCGGTGACGCCAAAGCGGCGCGTGCACCATCCCGCGAGAAGATAGGCGGATTCAGAGGGATTCGCGGGAACTCTCTTGTTAATCTCTTTGAATTCGCCTACGTCTCGTGGGGTAAGCCCCGAACTCTCGTGCTATTCGCTTGTCCACGAAAGAAACGCGAGAAGGTACGTCGTAATCGATTAATTATAAAAAATACGTACGAAGGAATAGACGAGACTCTTCGTTGGTTACTTTACCTTGGTCTGGCTAGTGAGAAACTCGACGGTGAACGGCGGCTGCTTTTCGAAGCTTTTCCGTGTCCTTCTCACGTCGTCCTTCGTGAGAAATCGATGACTTGGAGATGTGGATTGCAGCAAGAATCAGTATTTACGTGTGTTGGCGGATTAACTAGACTGTCATCGGTGTGCGCCAACAATAATGAAGTATTAATCTTGAGATCCTTAAAAATCTAATCCAACGCGCTGAAAAGTTGAAAATAACGGACGATTGCGAAGAAATAAACATGCGTCGCGATCGCGTACACTATAAAGAAGAAAATGATTATTTTATCACGAACTTACTACGAGTTTGAGTGTCATGAGTCATCGATTGATACCTGAGCAAGTATAATCGCATTATCGTTTGTTACTCGGTAGCGACAATGTAACATAACGATAATTCTAATTGTTGTCTTTCCGCGATGTCATTCAGCGTCTGAGACGACGTATTCATCAAATATCAACGAGAGACCCGGTCGCGTAACTTCCTGCTTTTCAAACAACGCGAAAATCCAAGACATGTGTCAAACAAGTACCCGAACGATCCCCGAAATTTATATCTTTCTCTTTATATCATAGCCAATGCGCTACGATTCAGATAGAAAGATTTTCTCTCGGAGATAATGTTATCCAATAGTCAACCAGAGACATAGCAACCGGATAGTGCACATTTTCAAGATGTTTCTCGGATATTCGCGTATGCAGTCTGCGCGAAGAAACCATTCTCACCGTCGAGCTCAAGGACTAGCTGGGCGACGTGTTCCGAGGCTTTGCTAAGCAGCGATGGAACAAGAAGAGCGAACGAGTTGTGAAACGAAAATAAAGGAGACTCTAGTAAATGCACAATGATAAATGTCACGGGTAGTGTTGCTGGATCTGCTGCTGACCGCATCGAGACGCGGCGGCGGCGGCGGCGGCGGCGGCGATGGCGTTCGATGTTGCATCGGCCTCCAACGCGGCGGGACCGAAACAGCGCTGAAACCTCAGCGCGGGGATTCCTGCTTGCTAGTAGGCGGCAGGATGGACGGTTAGTCACTGCGGCGGCAGACCAGTCGGCGGCTTGAACTCGCCGGTCACGGACACGCCGTTCGCCTGAGCACCGGGGAACTGCGCGGTGGAGACTGGCGGCTGGTGATTGAACGCGGGCGCGTAGCACTGCGGGAAGTAGAGCTCCGGCTTGACGACCGTCGGCGTAAGGCCGCGGGGCACGGGTACCGGACCTAAGCCCGCGGGTGTACCGGGCGGTTTTGTGTCACCGCTCGAGTTCCGGCGCACTTTGGCCGCATGTGGATTCATGTGGTTGTCGATGTGCTTCTTCACTTCGGGCTCGGTGGCGAAACGCCGCCTACAATTGGGCATCGGACAACAGAACGGCCGATCGCCCTGATGAGTGCGCGTATGCTGGTCCAGGATCGCCTTTTGGCGAAAGTCCTTGCCGCACTGCTGGCACTTGTAAGGCTTTTCGCCAGTGTGGATACGCAGATGCTGATTGAGGATTGTGCGCTGGCGGAAATTACGTCCACAATACACGCAACCGTACGGTTTCTCGTTCGTGTGGATACGCAGATGCTGCGTGAGATGGGATTGTTGCCGGAATCGTTTACCGCACTCCGGGCAAGGATACGGCCGCGATTCGATGTGTATGCACCCATGTTGCAGCAGCGTGGATTTTTGCTTGAACTCCTTTTGACAAATCGGACAACGCACATACAACGGCATGCCGGCCGAACGACCGTGCTGTATCACATCGGGTAGACAGCTCTTCGTGCCACCCTGCTGCTTGATGTACTGCAAGGCGCCGAAACTGCCCGAGCCACTTGCGCCAAAAACTGCGTGATTGCCGCCCTTTGGGTCTTTGAAATATGCTGGGTACTGGATGGAGTTGGCATCTGGAGCCGGACTGAACGCGCCCGATTGCGTGTCCGTGTCGCCGAATGTCGACGCCACTTCCTCCTTACCCTCTTCGGGCGGAAAGGGAACGTCCTGTGGCCAGAGGGTCGGCGTCATTCCGTTCTTGAAGATGAGGTGCGGGCTCACGTCTGTAACGAGAGAACGATCCACGATTCATCGGTGATATTCCAAGGTGAACAGGTAAGAGGAACGTTAGTAGCCCGGATTACGGATTAATGATACAGGATAAAATCTATCTACAGGTCAATTGTAAAGCGAGTCAAGCGCGACCTCATAAACGTTTGCTCAAATTAAGTGAAAACATCCAGACAACACAAACGTGCATGAAAGTTTAAATTTAATCCAGGTATCCTGATTTGTTCGATAGCGTTTACATATTTTAAATTTCTGTGCTTTGGAAAATTACTATGAATCATATTATTGCGATCCATTGAAAGTTATTTAGTATTAGTAGATATATGAGAAGAAATGCTAGAGAAAATATAGTTATCTGTGATAGGCCAATGTCCACTTTAACGAAGGAACAAGAGGAACACGAGGAACTAGAGTTATTAGAGGATAGTCGGGTTAGAGATGGATGACAAGTCGCATAGAATGGGGATGGGAACTGCTCTATCTCACAGCTCACCAGCGCTGTCGCGTCCAGCTCAACCGTTCTTACCCGCCGGTTGGCTTTAGCTTCAACGAGGTCGATGGTACCGGTAGTCTTCGGTAAGTCGTCTTATTGGTTCTTTTGAAAGCTTTTGAAACAAAAAACGTGTTCCAGCAAGCTGGTGAGGGATATAGATGATATGTATCAGTGGTGAATTTACCCCCATTTATTTTGTCAAGACACATTATCTTGTCAATTTTGACTGTTATACAGGTCGAATCTTGTCAATGTATGACTCTTTACTCTTTCTTGAGCCGTAAATCCACCACTGGCGCAGATAAATAGATGAGAATTGAGATGAATCGTTAGTATGCGGGTTATTGTACCGCCGGCGGTAATGAACGTGATGATTATAATATGACGACGATGACGCCGATGGTGACGGTGGCGACGGTAGTTGCGATAGTAATGAGTGAGAACCGGTGGATGGGTCAGTGTTTGGTTGTGGTGGACGCCCTCTGGGGAGTCTGGGAGGCAGAGAGAAATGCTCGCCTTGGTGTGTGCGGACGTGCTGATTCAGGATCGCCTTCTGACGGAAGTGTTTTCCGCACTCCGGACATTGGTATGGCTTCTCACCCGAGTGGATGCGCAGATGCTGATTGAGGATGGCACGCTGCCGGAATGTACGCTCGCAGTACACGCAAGCGTACGGCTTCTCGTTAGCATGTATGCGCAGATGCTGCGTGAGATGAGATTGTTGACGGAACCGCTTGCCGCACTCCGGACACCCGTACGGCCGACTGTCTGTGTGGATCCGCTCGTGCTGCAGCAGAGTCGACTTCTGCTTAAAGTCTTTGCCGCAGGTCAAACACTTGAACAGACGTAGATCGCTGTTGCCGACTTTGGATGATTTGCCGCTCTGCTGCACGATGTCAGGCAGCCCAGTCGCCATGTTTGGCGCGCCCGGACTCGCGTACTGATGCGCATCCAGACCGGGCCCACCGTCGCCTTGGCCAAGAGACGTCAGCATTACTCCGGGTTGTTTGAGATAGTGTAGCGCGGAGAAGCCGCTGGGCGTGAGCATATGCGGCGGCACAGACGGTGAGGGGTGCGGCCGGGCCTCTTTGAAATAATGCTGCGGATATTGTTGCAGCTCTCCGGCGCCAGGAAAGCAATCGCTGCGATCCACCTCCGCGTGAGGAGTCAATTGTTGTTGCGGCGAGTGATCTTGCTGTTGCGTTGGTTGTTGTTGCTGTTGAGGTTGCTGTTGAACTTGTTGCTGTTGTTGTTGCTGCTGTTGCTGCTGCTGCTGGACCTGCTGTTGCGTTTGTTGCTGCTGCTGCTGCTGCTGGGACGTGGCTTGACTTGATTGTATGTCATCATCCGGCGGAGTCAAGGATTGAGGCTCGGGAGGCGCCGAGGGATATGGTGAGGGCACGGGCGAGGCTAACGAGGGCGGGGGACCACTTTCGCCGCCCTCGACTGGAGGTCCACAGGCCTGCTGTGGGCTTCCCGACGAGGAAGAACCCTGTTGCTGCTGCTGCTGTTGTTGCTGTTGCGGATACAGTCCACCATCCTGGAGAGATCCCGGTCCCGGGCCCCACTGACCCTGGGGTCTCTCCATGTTATCTTTGTACAATACGTAGGGCGCGCCAGTATCTGCAAATAAACAATCCAGAAGAGGGTTCGCAGTTAGGCGGATGCTGACATAATAGTGCATTATGTAAAAGAAGAAGAATATAAGATGCTCGTTTTATTTTCCATTTGTATACGAAGTATCTATGATGGAACATTTTATTTTACCAGTACGATCATTACGTTTATCATCTCGAATTTCATATACAGTTTGAATATCGTATAAGTAAATAATTAGAATTCATAAAATAAGATTAAATTTTGCAAGTATATTCTTTGATCAAATTTTAATTAAGAATAACGTTAATCGAAATTGGGTCACAAATCGTAGATGTTTGCATCTTTAGAATCTTCGATCCTAGAATGCACGCTCTAGAATCGGATCAGACCACGTTCCTAGTCACGCATGAACAGATACGTCCGGTTCACGCTTCACAAGTTCAATCACTGTTATACAGGTCGAATCTATGAACTATGTATCATGATAATTTATAAGATACTAAAGATATAAACGCAAATATAAAATCACGTGCTCGATTCGTTAGATTTCTGAATCCTTGAGGACTTTTGTCCTTGGATGCTCAAATAAGACGGAACTTCTTATAATCATATCGCGCATTCGCTTTAATCTGTTTTTTTTTATACTCATTAATTTTTTTAAATATATGAGTAACAAAGGCGGATGCGATTATAATAAACCGAAAATAAGAGGCAAACGCAAAGGAAGATAATCATATCACGTGAAGTTTTTAATTAAACTTTGCCACGCTGTTTAAAACGCTTATTTAAGACATGTGTCTCGTCCAATCGGTATTATCGCGCGCAATTACGTTGCGAGGAATAAGACGGTTTAAGTTTTACGATTATGGAATTTATGTTACGCAATATCGTGAGGCATTCCTGTTCTTATCATTTTAATTACATCAGTCTTCATTTTCTTTCACTTCGAATTTGTCACTCAATTTGCATTTTGTGCGATCTGTTTAAAATAACTTTCTTTTTTGTTTTATTGGATGACTCATCTGATGCAATAATGTTTCTTCGTGAAAAGTATTCCAACGGAAGTTATCGCCTGGATACGCAACAAGTCACGATCTACGAGATTCGCAATTTATATTAATCAGAATTGCATAAAAAAGTATTTGATAATTTATTTTCTTTGAAAATTGATTAAAAGTAGAATAAGTGCTAATTTACAAGAGATGGAAAAATAACGAAAGACTTAAACGAATGTGTATAAAAGGAATGTATATACACAAAGTATAGCGTAATGTTGTGTAATATGTAGAGATGGTTAATATCATATGATAATGATAAGACTTGAAAATATTTGTGAACAAAGTTTACCGATGTATAAATTTGTGCCGAAAATTAAAAAAAATCGTATTGCGACTCAACATATATCGATTGTTATGCACGTGAATCAATTGTATTTAAATTAATCGTTTTTGTTGTGCCATATTTACTCGTTATATACCCGTTATTTGTTAAGATAATACGATGTGTATCGAGTACGTTGAGAGACTGGTTTATTGCAATTCCAAGTTTATCCCATCATATAATTGCATTTAACTATTTCGAGAATCTCCGATGCGATAACATTGTAATATCCCGTTATCATGGTTAAGAGAAAGGCAAGCGCGATCGAAAAGTAACGCTAATGTGATATTCGTGGTTTGAAAAGTATCGTCATTGATACAATTCTGCGATACAATATTTCGCGGGTTCCACGATTAGTAGTGAATTTTTTGATTTGCGCGTACATGTGCAATCTTATTTTGCAAAACACCGCTTTCTATTATTTTTCTAACCAAGTGTATTATACAATGAGGAAATCTGAAATGCTTTTCAATATTTTTCGATAGCAGGAAAGGATCCAAGCAATCGTATCATTATAGAACCATCAATTATATATTGATAAATATTTACGCACCAATATTAGACATCTCTCTCCTCTTTTATAATTAATATACAATTTACTCCTGTTAAAAAAGTTACAATACGTAAATACGTTATATACGTAAATACGTTTATTAATCTACTCTAAACTCATTTCGCCGACTCATTTCGAGAAATTTCAAGTTATATTATCAATGCTACATGTCATTAAACTCAATCTCCGTCCGGCAACACTTAATTACATCCAGAATTCCGGAGCAATCGTCCAAATTTCCTTCGCACCCAGGAAATCATTAGCCATATCGTGTAAAAAGAAATCTCACAAGTTTTTGTAAGCCGCAAGTGCGCTTTATGGAAGCTGACAGTTAACATAAAAAACATTAAAGGCACTAAAAATTTAATAGAATAAAATAATGATTTTTCGTTTGCTCTAAAATTCGAATTTTGTGAGAAATTAAGAAAAATTATAATTCGGATAAATATAATTTTTTAAAGAAGTAAATGCGACAATAATAACAATAGTCAAAATAAATAATTATCGTAACACTTCATTCGATTCAATTATTGAAACGTAGAAGATTAATACTTACAAAGCTATAAAAAAAGAAACGAAGATAAAAATTGGTTTTCTCTCCATCGCGAGAATCTTTCCCGGTATCAGATTATTCAAGAAATGTTTTTAATGCTAAATTGCGTTAAAGAAATGTCCAGATTGTTCTTTTGATTTCCCTTGCATTCGCGTGGATAAACATTGGCAAGCGTTGATACGAAGTTTTGCTGCAGTTCGACCGAGCTTTAATGAGAGACACGATCCACTTATAACTTTACCAACTAAGCAATCGTAAGATCTCGAAGTTGATTTTGATGCGCGTTATGTTTCACAAATCACATAAAGACAAGCGGCTACTGTTCGTTTGAAAGAAATACTGTCGAGAGTCATTCTTGAGAATCACACTTACAAACGGATATATCATTAGAGAGTGTTACGGAGAGTTGTTCTCTTACCTTTATTCTCTTAGTCTTTTTACTCTCTTACGAATTGTTCTCAAACGGACACAAAGCTAACGATAAGATTTCAATAGCAATAAATATTTAAACGTAAATGGTTCAAATTTATTCAGTCAATAGACAAAAAAATCAGCCAAGCGGATATGACTAAAAAATGTATGTATTGCATGTGTGTGTATCACAATCTTTAATTTTTTGTTACAATAACAAAAAGTTAGTTCCAAATCAAACATAAATTCTCGCTAGATTAAAGTTAAAATCTGCATTGAAATTCAGTAAGAAGCAAGTGAAAATGGAATAGTGTTGGAATAGTATTATTATACAGACGGACACATGTATGTCGGGGAATCCCTGCTGAATGACGTTTTGTTTCGCTCAGACTGGTTTATCACTTAAGTTCTTATAAGGTGAGCTATAAATTCCAACACTGCACACTATTTCAACGACTTACGAATAATTCCCGATAGATACCCCGCGTGAAAAAATGAATCACTCAAATAAACTTTGTTAATCGCATTTAACACGATGATATAACTATGACGCTGTAACAAATAGAAATACTTTTGAAAATCTTAAATACGTGTTATGTCGCGCATCAGTCAATATTTCCTGTGGTATCGATATCTCATTTCAAGTTGGAGTAAGGGTACCGAGAAACACTTGGATAGATTAATAACACTTGTGTCAACAAAAATCGGAAAGAAATCTTGATAGAAATTATACGAGCTTACCAATAAAAGAAGAGAGAATAGAGACATAATCGCAAAGTTGTCGAGACGACGTACAAGAAAGAAAGTAGAAATAGAAAAATTGTACAAGATATAAGGGAATAATATGTGTTAGGCTTCGAAATATGTGTAATCAATGAAAGAAGGAAAAAAAACCGATAAGAGTCAGTATCGTAGGTAAATTATTACTCTTATTTCTTACTCCTTTTGTTGTTATTTTGAAAACGGAGCCTTTGATAAAATTGACATCGAGCTTTTCTTGATCGAAAAAAATATCTAGACCGATCAATAATTGGGAGATATCGGTAATGCTTAGCAAAACGGGATACGGAAACACGTCGTAAAAACATAAAATTCCTCGTTGCACGATACTTCGTGGAATGGTATTTCGTGTTTGAGAAAAGTCGTCAATGCTGATATCATTGATTTTTCGGTAACAAGCATAGGACTGCACTTCGCCGGGCGTCTTTACGATTTGTTTTGGCTGCGAGAAACGCATAAAGCGAAGCCAGGAGGACCGTAGCGTATCGGTAGTAGGAGGCAAGAAAGAGGAGTAAGGGAAGAGAGATGGCTCGTGGCTGCACATGCGCGCTTTTTTCGTCGGGGCCAGCATTTTTAAAGATTTTTCCTGCCGCGGCGGCTCGCAGATTTAAGTCGCCGGATCGATCCCGTCGATTCCCGAGTGGTGGGAATCGCGCTTTATTCCAAGCAAACAATCAAAAAACTTGCACCGCGACACGGAATTAAAAACCGGTATAATTTCGATAAGGTCAATCTCCTGGAATACTGGAAACAAAAATTCAGAATGAGTCAGCCTTCACATTAATTGTCGCGACGCTATTATTACGAATAAACATGGATCATTTTTGTCCTCTTTACAACATTAAAATTTACAAGTTTTGCTTTATTTATAAAAAGTATTCTCGGCAAAGTGTTCGGTAAACTACGTCGAGGAAGAAGGAAAAATTGAGATTCATGGCACTTTTGACAAGTCTGGACGACTCGACTTTTGCGTCGCGTCGTAAATTAATGATAATTAGAGTTAATGATCACTGGATTTGTAATGACTAAGAGGAAATAAAACTGGCGATCGAGCCGATTATTTTTACGCGGATTGCACTGGCTTCCGGCCCGTCTCAACGATTCCGTAAATTAGACAAAAAAAAAGAAAGGTGAGAATGAAAACTCGACCTCCTCTGCTTCGCACTGACAAAATCGCGAAATAACTAGAGTGTCTTTGGTCGAAAGTGTGGACTTAATTGAACAGGTGAAAGCGACTTTGCTCAAAGTGAAGGCGCTGTTTGCGCGATATGCGTACAATAAAAGAAAATATCGAAAGAGAAAATCCGATACATAGTATTAGATTTAGTTTTATATTGGCTGACAGAACACTTTGCCTGCCCGCGACACACTTTGCAGATAAATCCGCAGATAAAACAAAGTATGCCTCGTCTGACACCTGTGTAAAAATTCACGTTTCCTACTTCTCGAATTGTTGGAACTCTCGGGTTTTTGGTTTCTTGAATCGTTTTCGTATTAACACTTCTTAGAATCATTAGATTTTTTACGTATTGTTCTCGTGACGCAAGTAAACAGAGGCATATCGTCCCACGCATCATTTTCTATCTAATACAAATGTGTTTTATATCTTGATATATATCTCGCATATTTTATCAAAAGCACAAGATAGATCACAACGCTACTTTGAATAAAGTGGCTTTATTCGCTAATTTATGAATCCGCGTAAATGAAAGAATGGGCGATAATTGTGGTCACGGACGAGATCCGCGAATGTAATATTCGCGGCATAACATACGTGCTATCGTTTTCCTTGCGTTCTTGTAGAAAAGAAGAGACGGCGTACCGCAGTGGCAATGTGCATTTCGCGTGGGAGTTGCGTATAAATTACGAAATGGTTCTTGCCTCGTCGCGATACCTTATTGATTGGTTGTTCTAAGCACTTCAACTTGGCAATTATGCAATTATTTGTTGGACGCGGTATTGAATCGCAAAAATATTACTGGGCAACGCGACTCTTACTTCTAATACGTCAGTTATCAGTTGATTTTCATACGTAAGATTTCTATTCTCAAAATCTCAATGTTTTGCATCATGCAATTTTTACATTTGGACTTAACTATAATAGCCATACGATACGAGTTAAGAATTAAAAGTGGGAAGAAGATCTGGAAGATAGAGACTCGGGCATTCATTTGCGAGAACAAATATCGGTTGCTATTTATCGAATGTCAGAGGTACCTGCGGCCCATATTCCTATCGAACCGTTCAAGGGACCTCCCTCGCGCGGCGGTCGTATGTGGGGGTGGCAAAAAACGAAACGGGCGCAACAAAAACATAACTTTCCGCGATGGCGCTCCGAAGAGTGCTCCAGAAACGAGTGGTCCTTTCCTAGTGTTCCATTGGCGTTATTCAGCTCGTCAGATCGAATGTTTGTTTTCAGAAAAATAGACAGAAACGAAATACGCCCGCTGTTAGCTCGAGAGTGTAGTGCACGCATTGACGAAGTCGAAACGTCGGATATATTTTTTTTCTTTCGCTATTGTTACCGCGATATTTTTGACGGATGCTCGAATGCACTCGCAGAGTATATTATTTCTGCCTTATAAAACAATTCGCGCGTTCATGTCCAAGACCACCGCGGATTTGCGCAAATATCGCGAAACGCGCGTGAAACCGACGTGTCCTGTCGCGCCTCGTAGTTAATAATCGAATCTGATAACGATCCAATTAAAAACATTTCGCATTCAGATATATTTATTACTCTATTTAACTCCGTTGTGTCGCCACGATATTAATTGCTTAAGTGGAAAAGTTGTAAAACAGCGCGTAATGATACCAGACGTTGTAATTCGAACTCATCGCAATTTTTTATACATTAATGCATAATTTATGAAGTTTGGACAGTCGAGATAAAATATATAAATTGATTTCATTAACGATCATTTATCTATTTATTTATTTACTTAATTTCGAATTTATGTTGACACGATACGACATTAATTATTTGAATAAAGACTTTCAAAATAACACAACTACAGGAATACCAGACGTTGCAAATTAAATATGATTTCATTTTTTTCACAAGTCGACTGATGCATAATTTATTAAGTCGACACGGTCGACAGAATACAAACATTCATAATCATCGTAGATCCATTCACAGATTCACAAGTCGATTTCATCGACCGCACATATCATTTGGACCGAAAGTTTTTTACATAATTATTAACTAGATATCGTAATTCATTGTCATTTTTGTCACGTTGTGCCATCAATATACGTAATTTATAAAGATAAAGTAGGCAACAAAACGTACGCGCATTCATAATTATTGCATATCCATAGTGGATTGAATCGGGTCGATCGCGAATTTTCTACACGCGAACTCGCTCGTTTGCATTAATTCTTGTATTACGAATGATACGGAGCAATGATCGCTCTTTTATCGCCAGGAGTCAAACGATAAACTCGTCGACGCGTTTATTTTCCGAATGCACGCGCGACGTCGTCGCTTTCCCTCTTCCTTCCTCTCTCCTTCACTCCCTCTCCCTCTCTCTCTCTCTCTCTCTCTCTTTCGTTCTCGGTCTCTCCTCACTATTCAATAAAAATGACTCATACTTGTTGGAGCAATTTGTACTAGAGGAGCATCTTCAGCAAACAATTACAATCTTTGTACAATGTACAATATTTTTAATACCGTATCGCAAGATACGATTTCACGGTATCTCACAGTATTACACGTTACGATTAAGAATTCTGATGCACGAAAAAGAATATTGTCGCTTTGCGTGTGTCATGTACAAAGTATCTTTATAGAGCGCATCCTCTTTCTATCGTCTCGCGCGATATTTATTTCAGTTGCATCTTATTTTATCACATTACTGATATCATAATTATCTCGCGACGCAAATAAATGTATCTGGCGAAAAGAAGGAAACTTTTGACGGAAAAAAAACCAGTTTCGAGATTAATGTTTTCCGCAATTTCCATTCTTCGTAGTAATGTCAATCGCCTTCGAGAATTTCAGTCAAGGTTGAATCTCTCGACACTAACTCCCAGCTAAAACGTGACTATGGCTTACGCGGACGCGCACAAATATTTACGAGCTTTACAACTTGCACTTTATGTAAAACCCGTTCGAGAGAAATCTTAGGAGGCATTATGTTGTCGTAACTGCGTATAATTCTAGACTTGGCGGGATCACACTTGACACGTTGAAAGTGACAATATCCATCTATAATGACACGTTATTTCCAAAGAAAACAATGACAAGAACGTGAATTCTGAAAATACCTCGGTTCTTCAAGCAACTGCGTATGAATGGTCGAACATCTAATACGCGTAAGATGAGCTCAAATATGCGTTTACATAATAATAATGATAATAATAGAAATAATCACAGCCGCGCACTTAGAATACTCCGCGCCAGGCTTTGATGATTGTTTTACGAGTCATTTAATTGTGGAAGTACACTGATTTTCTCGACATAAACCACGCTGCGTAAACGCCGCAGAATATAACGATTAGTTCGCTTCAACGTGTATATACACATACTGGGTACATCGCGCAATTAAGATATTCACGCGATCGTTAAGACAATATAACAATTATTATCGACGCGGCGCGGCACGACGAACGTATCGCGATTTATATATCCGTGTGTTCCCCGCATTAACGCGATTTATTTACGTTGAATGTTATTATCGATCTAATATCTCAATCCCTCATATTCGCATGCATAGCATCGTTTTTACCGTAGTTATAAAATATTCCCGAGAAGAAACTTCGAATTACTTTTCAAATATATTACAAATAGACGTAGATTATCGTTGACAATTTAATATTATAAAGAAAGTTTATATACGCCAATTGTTGAAAATACGTAGGTCGATTTGACGCATGCAGTCCGACATATACTAAATTTTCACCAGTATTCTTATCAAAGTGGCATATCTAAATAGGCAATCCATCTCTTTCCAGCAATGCGCGCCAAGTCTATATTTCCCCGTCACAAATATAATCGCGCCAGAGCCTCTCGCTGTGTTTGAAATCGTCGCCGCGGCGGCTACGTCCTTCGGATAGGGCGTGTTTACGAGAGCGATTTATCGAGTAGAATTCACGGAAATCAGATTAGCCCTTCGCGACCCGACATTGTATTTTTCAAGTCCGCGCTAAATGATTTTCTCTCAACAATTAAATCTTCATCTTCGTGACTACGTAATAGAAACGACGAATAGATGCGATAATAGATATATATTTAAGCTGCACCGACCGGAGTAAGAACTCGATCGGAAAAGATTGTCCCATTCGTCGCGCGGCAATTCAGACGAGCGCGGTTGTTTTCATGATCGACCTTCCTCCGTTGTCACTCGCCCTCGGCTGGAGCTCGTTGCCGCGGGACGCACTCACTCACGATTGTCGGCGTTGTATTTCTCGGTCACAAAGAGCACGATCACGAGAGTCCTCGGCCGACGACGCTCACCTTGACCAGGCAGCGCGCCTCGATCGGTGATGGAGTCTTGCCGCGGCGCAAGTGCGACCGCGTGATCCCAACAGGTTTTTCATTGTCTCGACCCATTCCAAATAAATTCGTATCTCTTACTGATACGTTTTGATAAAAGCGTCGATGCGCGATTTTCATCTTTCGAAAAAGAATGTCAAATTCATCGTAGACTGCAGTCCGTTTCTCATTATGCGCGCTTGAAAAGCGCGTTTCTCGCAACTGCTCGCGACTCCAACGATTTTTAACGAGACATAAACATGTGTGATACTCGCCATGAACTGCGCGATAGGAAATTTTCAACGATAAAATTAGATGACAGAATATTTTCTTCTTGTAAGTGAAACTTGAACAAAAGTTTTAATTCAGAGATTAGTACTTCGAAGATATTTAAAATTAAATATCAAAAAGTTAGTAGAATAGTCGTGGCGTCGTATTGAGTTTCTACTAAGAAAAAGTCAATTCCGGGACTGGTGGACAAATCGGTGAGTAATAGAAGGTACAGAGAGTCTGACGCGCCGCGTGCGTTATACCTTACCGCTTATCGGAGTCGTCATGAATCGGAGAATGAACAACAATCGGATTATTTTCTTTCAGTTTGATTTAAATACGTCTGTGAAAATAACAGACTGTCGGAAGATGGCCTGAAAACTTATCACTTCGCGCGTTTCATCACTTCGCTCGCCGCGATAATTCGGGGACCGATTAGATGACCCAAACGGCGCGATAGATATTACGTGATTGTGTCTTGTGTATCATCACGTAACTCTCTCCTTTCTCTCCCGGTGCTTTCTTGTCTCACTTGAGAGAAAAAGAATGTTTCGTATAAACTGCAACGCTCGTCATTATATTTCATTATTATTATTATTAATATAAATTCGATTGCAATTCGTATATTACTTCGAAACAAATAGATGAGATCAAGCAAATGATCCGTATTGCGTTAATAACATTTGCCGAAACGTTTAATTATCAAAGAGTGCAGCTTGCACAGTCATGTCAGTAACAAATTAATTTAATTTTATATATTTCAAATAATATTGAATGATACAATCACGGATCAATAATGAGGGACGATCAATATTATTACCGCGAACAATATTGTAAATAATTGATATAACCATAAATGCTGATATGATACGCGATAATGCTATTACAGTTTAATTACGAAACTATTTTTGTTTTATTTATTATTTATCAATGTATCAA
>JANQDE010000003.1:722141-741342 GCA_037157785.1 Cephalotes varians
CACACACACACACACACACACACACACACACACACACACACACACACACACACACACACACACACACACACAAAACCTAAATAATTTTCTATATACCACTGAAATGCTCCGACACTCTTCTAATTTCTTGTCCTTTTTGTATCTATTATAAATATTCAATTATGCATACCTGTGCAATAAGCTACATCTCTAACAACACTGTATTTCATTCTTTAAATCACACGCGTATTCGTCAACATATTTAATCATCAACTTCCGTCTAATTTATATTGCAATGATCACAATTACATGTATGAGGAGATAATTGCACTCAATTATTTTTCTCTGCTTTCGGTCTGTATATTTGTGTGGTTTTTCTTTACAAAATTAAGCGGTATAATGTTTCGCTAAATTTATAAAGTGGTTTATACAATCGATGCTATCACTTTCTTTGAATTTCTTCAGTATTCTGTATTCGATATCTATGATCAGAATATTTTGGCTCAGAACATTAATTAAATTCGCCTTCTCTCACAGTAACGTGTTCCATAATAAAGAGATTTAATCATTCCAAGATCCAATTTTATGATTAGTTTCTGAGAGCGCGAAGCTTACTATTATAGTAGAATTGCTTAATTACTGATCTCGCGTTTATCTCGAATTGGTTTCTGACTTTTGCGGCTCTTTTATTCATTCGCCGCAGGATCTCGGATACGATTGTCTTGCCGCGATCTCACTTAACACATTCCATCCGATTCATAGCTTTTGCTACATCATTTTGCACGATACCGGTGTTGACGAGGGAGACTTGTAATAAGTACATCTCTCTTTTTCCCTCTTTCCCCCTTACATGCTTTTGCTTGTTTTCGCCTCGTGCAGAAACCGCGGACACGCGACTTTTCCCTCTCTGTCTATCGTTGCACAAGAAGTTTCGTACACCAGACGTTGACCGACGGATAATAATACTCTCAGGTTCCTCTTGATACTTCTGATTCACCCTCGTTTCTCCTTCTCTCTCTCTCTCTCTTTGTATCTCTCGTTTTTCTTTCGGCCTCTCTTCTTTTAGGTCTCCTCAAACATTAAACACTATCTCATTCAATCAAGCTACGAATTCGACCGCAGACACTCACGAGTTTCGCACAGAACACGTGTCTAATTAACGTTGTTAATCGCAGTCGGAAAAACACTTCTGCCAGTAGTAGTCGTCGGCGCGTTATAGTTGGTCGTGTAACTGTCCCGGTATGCATACGCGAGCATGGGGACAGGGAGCAGAGGGAGGGGGAGAGAGATGAGTGAGACAGTGTGTGTGAGAGAGAGAGAGAGAGAGAGAGAAAGAAAGAGAAAGAAAGGATACTCGGATGAAAGATACGGTGAGAAAAAAGTAGAGATCAAAACTGAAGCAGTTTCATAACAAATTTCAATTCTCTAATTCAATAATTGCGGCGAGATGTATCGTGTCCATTGTCGCGTACGTGGATAGAAATAAAAATTCTTGTGTTCATTCGCGTCATCATTTAGTGAGCGAGATCATCGAGATTATTACTAGAATTCGAATGCATCTTTGGAGGGGCGGAGGGACGGATGGTACCGAACACGAGGGGAAAATGAGAAGGGTGGTCGGCGGGAAAATTCGAAACCGCGTGCGGCGCACGCGATGACGTCGCGTTTTGCCGAAACGTGGACGCACAGGTGGCTACCAGCGACTATCGTAGACGTAAAAGATACAATTTGACGGACGAGACGAGCGGGGGAGAAGGGAAAGGAGGATGGATGCCGGGTAAACGATACAAAACCGGACGCACGCTCGCCGGCGAAACCGTCGTCGCGGATGCGTACCGGGTGCACTTTTTACAAAGTACGCATCTCCTTGTGTGCGTTTTTTACGTGTATCTATGGCACGCGTGCGTGCGTATCGTACTTACCAGAATTGTAGTATTCCTTAAAGTAGCGCGTCGCCGCACGTTGGACGATCGAGTAATACAAGTTCACGTACGACGTCGACTGGTTCTGCGCCGAGAGCGCCATTTACACTATATTATCTCCGCGCGCGGGTCACCGTGTATGCATATAAATATGTAATATCGTGCGCGTGTATGTTTCACGCGCGCGTACGCAGATCACGACGCGCGTGTGGCGCGATATAGTAAAGCGCGGCACGGTAACGTGCGAGCGCGCGACGCCCGGTTTCGTCGGCTTATTCCTGCTCTCGCTACGTCTATCGCGCGGCGATGATACGTCCTTCTCCTCTTTCTCCTCCGTCGCCTTTTTTCTTTCTCCTGCTGCCGTTCCTGCTGTTTTGCTCCTCCTGCTCTTCCTCGTCGTCGTCCTCGTTGTCGTCGTCGTCGTCGTCGTCGTCGTCGTCGTCGGTTTCCTCCTTTAAATTCGCGGCCGTGAAACTTTTCTTATCGTTGGCGCGCCGTCCTACGTGCGTTCTTGTACGGCCTTCAGACAGCAGCGAGACGGTCTCGCATGCCGGGAAACGGCCCGCGACTTTAATCCTCGCCACACTCGCTTTCGGGTTACCCGCGCCGGTAGACACAATCTCGGTAGACTCGACCTGAGCCCCCCCGAGTAACTCGCCAAGACCGAGACACTGGCGAGCGCTCTGCGGCGTTGCCACACTTCCGTCGTCGCGGTGCACGCGCGATCAGAGAGGGGATTTCTGGACTGGTTCGGGTTTGGGATGGTAGAGAACATCGGGAGAGGACGAGAGAGCGGAGAAGGTGCCGCGGAACGAGTCGCGGTGGGGTGCTGGCGGCGGCGGCGGCGGCGGCGGCAGCGGCGGTGGTAGCAGCGACGGCGGCGGCAGCGACGGCTACAGGGGCGGATGTATCCGCGAGAATAAGGTCGTGTCACTTTCCGTTCGCGGTTTCAGTTGAATCCTAAAGTGCTGCGAGTTGTCTAAAGATAACTAATTTGGAATTGAAACTTGTAATTTAAAATCGAGTTGAAATTGTTGCGATATAACATGTGTTACTGTCACGATTGAATCGATGATTGGACAATTCAGTAATAATGTCGATACATCACTCTTGTTTTTAACTTATTAGCAAAATCTGTTATATAATTTGTTAGTATGTTTAATTTCTTGTTCTTTCAGAATGTATTTTATGTCAATTTGATCGGATTGTTCCGTTTTGAATGTCTCTGTAGACCTATTTCGATACGTTGTTTAGCGAGAAATAAGAATAACAGAATCTCGAATATCGGAATCCGCATTTATTTCGTAACTAACAATAAGTAAGAACAGTACGAGGGTTCGACAATAATTGATTGCTAATCATCTTTAGCGAAAAACTATATGTTTTTCATAAAAATTGTTCAATCTCATGATAAATAATTAGCATTGTTTCGTGATCCATTATTTGAATTCTAAAAATATTCGATCAAGTGTCAATCGACATTTACGTCTCCATCTTTTAATTTTTATAACTAGTCAAATCTTATTATCTCGATCCGCGAAATTGCTAGAGGAACCGCGGGGAGCTGAAATTTAGCGTTCGTTCCTGACGAGAGGAGGTTGGTGGCGGTGATGGTGGTGACGGTGGCGGCGGCAGCGATCAGCGGTGGTGGAGAATGAGACGACCGGTGAGGACCGACGGCAGGAAGGGGAGAATCGAGAGGAGGCGAAGCGAGGAAGTTATATTCGTTGAATCGGTAGAAGGGGTTTGATACCGCGCCGTCGGGGGACGACGGTCTATGCGGTGGGGCGGCCTTTCGGTGTAGGGGAACGATCGAGTGGCGGAGAACCGTCCGATCGCTTTTCCTCTCTCTCCTTCTTTCTTTCGGGCCGTCGCACGTTCCTCTTCCTGTCCTCCCCCTCGCCCGTCTCCCTCCGACTCCCTACCACACCACGCGATTCTCTCACACTCCCGGTGAGCCGACGTGTACCCCTCAATGCGCGCTGCGCCGTGATGCATCGCGCTGGCGGCGGCATTGCCTCTGCGAGTCACAAGGTATGCTCGTGCCGCGAATACGAACTGCCTCTCCCAAATCAATATCACTCGTCGAAAAAAAAGGGGGGAAAAAGAAAGAAAGGAAAAAAAAGACGACTCGGCACCTATAATTGCCGAACTTCCGCGATAACCGTCTCCGCTCTCTGTCCCCGGTCTTGCCGCCGATTGCCGACGAGAGAGCACCGCCGTCGTCGTCTTCTGCTTTCCCCCTCCCCTTCCCCCTGCCCCTATATCTCCCGCCGTCTCCTCCACCACTTCCTCCACCTCGCGCGATCCCACCCCGTTTCTCGCGTGGAGTTAGATTCACGCGCCAGGTTGATTAGGGCCTCCCTCCGCGGCGGCCCGCCGCGCGCTATCACGCACGTTTCCCGCCATCCAATGTCCGCGCACGATGATTTTCACTGACTATGCCCGCGACCTCGTAGCACCACGTGCTCGCTCTCGCGACGCCGCGCGGCCGCGTGCACAGCGAAAACAAAGGGTGCCGATGCGTCCGCGAGAGCGGGAGTCGTACGATTAGGGGATAGCTCGTCGTCGCTGAATGCTGGATGCGACGGCGATTTGATATAAGCCTGCTACAAGCGTATGTACGCGATACATATGACGCGCGACGTAAACGCGCTCGATTCGACTCACCGCAGTCATATATGTGTTGGCATGTAGAAGCATGCGGACTCGAGCCGCGTGCACAGCGACGAACGATAAGCCATAAGTTGTAACGGAGCGAACGCGTTCGCTTAAAACTCTGTTTCGATAACGTGTCTATTCGTATCGCGATTTACAATAATGCGATTTTCAACAAAACGACATTAATCTCTCTTACTTCTCTTTTATAAAAGTTCTCTTCTACCTTGTGTGGTACACATACAGTTACAAAATAAATTTTTGTCCCTTCTTCTCAATTTTGCTCAGGCCGAAAGAACTTATCTCAGAAAAAATTTTTTTTAATCAACGACAGATTGGTGAATACTCAATGTTGACGGAAGAAGGACGATGTTCTTACGTAAGTTCCGTAGATTCGAAGCGTCGATGATATCTCGAGCGTTCGTCGAGCGATTGTTCTCGTGAAGTTGAAAAAACATGGAAATTCATGAACAAGTCGACGATATTTTACAATGCATCGTTGTACTGACCCGATTACAACTTATCGCCTGCTGTAACGCGCCGCGAGATAACCGCTCGAACCGAATGAACTATAAGCTATGGGATCGCGAAGGATTGGATCGCGTCTCGCTGTGAATTTCTAGAAATGATTTCAACGCGAATGCGTATCGTGTCATTGCGTCGCCCATTTGAATTTTATCCTAGAATCTCGTAAGGAATATCATTCGTGTAATCCTGTGTTATCGCAAGGTCTATTTTAGAGATAGCAAAAATTTTGAGATCAACGAAAAGAGTTTCTCTTACAAATTTTGCTTTTGATGACGCTTTTTGCTTTGCTTTTTCATTTATATTTCATTTTTTTGCCGAATTCTTATTTATGTAATGAAACGAAACGTATTAATTTTTAACTTCGATCACGGATCCTTCAAAAACACATCTAGTTTGTCCAAAACGAACCCTCTTTGGATCCAAAAGGGTGTGGTCTTTTTCGGTAAAAAAAAAAGAAAAAAAAACTGTGGCGGAGTGTAAGGATCGTTATCGCCAAGTTCTCGGCCATGAACGAAGCACGGATTTAACGATCGTTTTGCGCGACGCGGCAAGAGAGCCGCGGGAGAGGAATGCCGCTGCGCGACGCGGCTCGCCGGCGAGAAGTCGCGTCTCTTTCTCCCGATGTGTATAGCGGTAGCTAGTAATCCCGTCCGAAAAGCGAACGACGAGCGAGAAGCGAGAAAAGCAAAAGTATGCGTTAGGGCTGGTGCAGCCGCGCAGTCCGCAGCCGCCTATATTTATCCGACGATGCAATATTTGGCCGCGTCTTCGAGAAAGAGAATGAGCGAAAGAGAGAAAGAGAGGAAAAGACTCGGAGCCGACCACATTCGTCCACAACTCGCAGCGCACGGATGGGCGCATGAACGAACTCGCAGCAGCGGCGGACAGCAGCTTGCGTGCCTCTCTCTTTTTCTCCCTGTCTCTCGTGCGCTCTCTTTCTCTCTTTTGTCTCCTCCTCTTCTTCTTTCTCCCCGTTTTCTTCTTTCTTTCTCTTTCTCTCTCCCTGTCTCCGTTTCCTTCTTCTGCTTTATCACAATGAGCGGCTGCGTGTGCGTGTCGGTGTCGTTAGGCAGTAGCTGCCGGTGCAGGCGTGGTTGGTTCCTTGCCCTCTGTCGCGTATTTATATCTAGCGAGTAGAGCGAATGCATTGCGGCTCGCTTCTTGTTTGCCGGGACCACTTCTCTCTTTCTCTCTCTTGCTCTCACGCTTGTCTTCCCTCGTTCTCGTTCTTTCGCGCTCCCTCTCTCTCTCTCTCTCTCTCTCTCTCTCTCTCTCTCTCTCTCTCTCTCTCTCTCTCTCTCTTTCTCTCCCCCCTCGTATCGCAACCCCGCCAAACCTGCTCCGTACAACGTTAACGCCTAGCGCCGGCTAATCATCGGGATACGCGGATTTTTCTCGTCGCGTGGACTTGCTCTCATGATTTCAGGTTCCAACGCGGTGTGCGAAATCTTCCGGAAAACGTCGGTTTATAACTTGTTGGTGAACGAGCATATGAACGTACGGCCTCTCGGCGGTGCTTCACGAGAACGCTTTAAGACGAAGAAGCAATGTAACGCCGACTTGCCGGAGATCATTTGCTTCCGCGAGAAATTAGATCGAACGGGTAAACGAAACGAGAACGCACAGGATGGGGCAAATAATGGTCGGTAGATTGCGGTTTGGTCCGGCGCAATATCCTTCTCCACGCGCATCGCCACATCGTGCGCGTTTTTTTTCTTGCCTCATCCTCCACCCTGACTTTCTTTCTTCCGCGCTCTTGGGCCCCTATCTGCCCGGTCACCCCGTTAAATCCGGTTTAGAAATATCGCGTTAACGTCGACGTTAGCGGATCCAGGATAATAGTAATTTCCGATAGCGCGGCTAGGACCTCGAGTTTTTGCATCGGGACAAGAATGCCTTACGCGACAATTACGTGTGTTTGCTCCGTTCGTGTCATCATGTTCGAATCAGTTACGTTGAAAACAATATACGTAAGTTTGTAGCTTTTGCAAGTCAAAGAAGCTAACGGAACCTATTAAATTTGCAATATATGCTTACTGAACACCGCGCGAGGATGTAACGACTTTAGCGCGTAATGTTAATGATTTTTTTTATAAGAGCGTGCTTTGTTAACGATAAACATTAGTGTTGCATCACATATATAATACATGCAATAATGTAAATTTAAGATAAAAATTGCAGTCTAACGCGATATTTCATGTTCTAACTTGTATTCGCATCTTCTTCTCAAATTTATAAAGTCTTGCTACTGTCTCAATAATTCCAGAGAGAAAAGCTATTTGTATTTCATACTGATATATTTTCAAAATGATCGATTCGCTCGATGACCGCATTCGAAAGCACGTGAGTCTCGTTATGACGAGCAGCACAATGATCTCTCGTGTGACCATCGCGTGAGCGACAAACGAGCGATCGACTTTTCTTTTCTTTCTGGGAATATCGCGACTGCGGTCGAACGAGATTCAGTCAGGGGTGAAAATTTAATGCGATTTTAATCGGCGCGATAATCTGCGTCGATGGACGATGGATGGAAGAAACAAAAGCACAACGAGAACAAAATCGAACTATTCATCTAGAGACGAAAGCTGCATTTTTAGTAAAATCCATGGAAAATTTTTTTAGCGCAAATCTTAAGAATTGAAAATATCATTTATGTAAATATTAGTTTCTTTTTTTATAATAATTATGCCACGATATAATTCTGATGAAACGCTTGTAAATTACTACAATGTGTATTTTCTAAATATTTTTAACGAGATATATATATATATATATATGTATATTTTTTTTTCGCCTACAAGAATTAAATGAGAGCAATACTTAAACTGGCGCTATGTTCGCAATTAACGAGTTCTACGGTTTTACCACTCTACATGGTACTCGCGAGTAAACACCGAGAAATGGATTTCTCCAGCAATTGACGTATTCGATTATGGGCAATTAAACAGCCGCGCTTATTACGAGAGATAAAAGAAGGGGCAATGGCTCATACCCGACAGCCATAAACATCCGTTGCATTTCGATCGATCGCAATAAAGAAACTTCATGTCGGCCATTGCCGATGCGTGAGCGGCATATTGTAATGATATGATTAATCGCCGGCATGCCACATAAATTTAAACGATGGATTTAGTAGCTACCAATGCGCCTAATATAATGATGGATTTACATATTTAGCTGTAAGCAGAACAATGTTTAGAGAAATCTACTTCTAATAATAATAGAATTTCTTATGAGGCAAATCAACTGTGTACATCAAGTTTTTAACAAGGGAAGCAGAACACGTTTTATTGTAAAACTTTAAAGAGAGAAACGGATTCGGAAACGATTGATCCTATAGAAGTAGGATTCAAGCTAATCTGAATTCTCATTGAGTCATCGAACTCGATCGCGAACTCCGGTTTTTCGATCGGACGCGTATCCGTTGCGGACATTCGTCGGAGAAAAAAAATAAAGAAAAAGAAGCGGGAATAACCAGCCCGCTAAGTTCCTAAGGTGAGAGAGACCAAAGGAATCGTGCCTCTTTAAAGTTATCGGGAGCAATCTCTCCCCCCTTTGGTTGCCACTGTTACAATTTCAAACAGTTCTGCGTTTCATTTATTTTTTATCGGGGAGAAGTTTGTTGACCTTGCAGTGCGAAACGCCAGGAATACATTGGTGGAGGCACGAAAGTGGGGTAGACGACGGGTGCTGGCGGTGGCGGTGACGGCGGAGGGCTCGACAACGAGGGAGAAGGACGGCGGTGGCGGCGGCGGCGGCGGCGGCGGCGGTGGCGGCGGCGGCGGCGGCGGCGGCAGCGGCGGCGGAAGGAGGGCGAGGACCGAGGATACGCGGGGAACCGAGGGTTGCGGCAGTGGCGGTGAGGGGTTGCTACGGGAGTGGGATGAATCGAGAGGCGAAGCGAGTTATTTCGCGCGAAGTGTGCATTGCCCGAATTTGCCTTCATGCTTTTTTCCACGTTTTTTTCCCTTGATTCCCGCGCTACTTCATCGTCCACAACGCTCATCCTAAACATGGTCGCAAGAGACCTCCCGTGTGAGTCGCAAAAGGTATGTCAAAAAAGTCTTGTAGCGTTCCTACAAGACTTGTCTCAGATTTTCTTTTATTCCCTCTCGTTCTTCTTTCTGCTACGTTTTAATTGTTCCAACGGAATGAAATAATTCAGTTCTTTGATAAGAATTAATATTTGTTGCAGTGAACTCTCTTCCATTTCACATCGAGCGCTTAATTATATCGTGGTACTTTATTATACGCAAGAAATTGCAACAATTATTTCTCTAATTGCTCGTGAGGCATGTTGAGTATTTTAACATATTTTTAAATTCTAAAACTCTGGTTTGAAAGATGAGGAATGCAATTTATAAGAATGGGACTTTCCCTGCAGGGAACATGTAGCTAACTACAGCCGGTCTCCGTTACCGATAAAGATGCTTCTTCGATAAAAGTCATTATATCCGTGCGCGATTGTTCGATAACGTTTACGGAATGCAGCATGGAATTTCATTATTGGTCACAACATAGATCTTGAGGACAGTAATAACAGTAGTGTGCTGTATAATGATTTCGGAATTATTACCGAATAAATAGTATTACCAAGTATTACCGTTTCCCGTACGCTATTATAATTGTGCTGTGACTGGTAATTCGACGTAATTCTCGAGGGTAGTACAATATTGCGGTGTCCTCTCGCGAGTAATAATCATTAAAAGAGAAACAATCTTGTGCCGCGTTTTGACACGCGCACAACCGAATCTATCAAATGCATTATTTTTTTATTTTAAAATTTTTGACAATTTTTTTGTTCCTTACACTATTCTCTTCTTCGATCGATGATCCTCCATCTCACTACGACAATTATATTGAAAATACAATGGAATCGAAAGTAGTGTTTTCTGTGTGTAATGATAAAAAAATGAAGATGATTATTCCGCAATGACGTACAACATTACGTAATATTACGCATTTGCGTTTCTTCCTTATATCAACGAAGCGGGAGGCATCCAAATTGAAAGCACGATTGTGCGGTACGGCCTTAAAAGTACGAGTGACGACGTTGGGTTGGGTTAGGCTTCGCGTGTCTGCGTCTCGTCTGGTCATGTGTGTCTTGCATCGACTCGCCGATTCCGGCTTCGTTTGACTCTCGCGAATTTTTTGATTTCATGAAAGAACATCCCAGAAATCGTTTTGCACCAAATATAAAGCGCGCGGTAGATAGAAAGGAAAGCGCGTGTAAAAGGGAGGAGAAGGGCGAAACATCCGATAATCCCCCGTCCGCCCATTCCGTGCTAGAAAATCGCGAATGACGAAATAAAAGCGTACGTTTCGAGGACGTTTCGAGCGTCGAGTCTGTATAATTGAAATGATTATCCAAATAGTAATCTCGCAAAGTGATAGTTAACACGTACGCATTGTGACGTTTGGTTTCTCTCACCCTCTCTCTCTCTCTCTCTTTCTTTTTGTAAACGAGCGATGAAAACGTAATTTTAATATCAATTGATGAAATAGTCATATCGCTCAATGAAGCTCAATGAAGCTCTTTTGTGATTTTATTAATCGTCATTTTATTTGAATATCAATTACTCGGTGTCATTATGCGCTCGAGGTTTTTTTTCGTTCGGGATTATTATTATGTCCTGCTTCGTATATACGCAAGCAGAAGTCAATTAGATTATTACAAACGCGCGAGAGATGAATAATTGTTTTATTGCACGTTTTATTGTGCATGAACTGATTTCGAGTATGTTTGGTAACTACGACGCGACGTGATTTACGTGTAACGTTACCGTTAATTTACCTCTGCGATTGCACGTCCTGTGATATTCATATATTTTTATTCCATTCCACCGCTGATTGCATAATATTGCTTATTAAGTCAGCAATCAAGTTAAACTACGTCAGACTATTCTTAGCAGTTTACTCGCGATACATTCTTGCATTATACGTACATCTCTTTTTTTATAAAACTTTCATGACATATTATACATAGCGTGTTACAGTTTAATTAAATATCTAGCGTATTTTAGCGAGAATTACATGATAATGAAAAATAATGATCCAGGAAAAAAGTATCGAATCGTTCGCTCTAAAAAAGATCGACTCTTATCCTGTCTGAATAAATCAATTCACTTTCGAGTTTCTTTTGATAATTGTTACTTTTCCAATATCCAAAGTATAAAAGGAACAACTTATACAATTTTCATACTCGAAGAAAGCCGTCAATTCTCCAAAGAATTCGCGCGCTTGAATCACGTTTCGCCAGTAATCGGCGTAACGTATGATTAGAGTATCGCGCGCACATCGTACCGGACATTGCATTCCGTTTTCGTATCTAAGCTGAATCTTACAATTAGTTGCTCTCGATGCTCCTGCGAAAGATATAAAAGAAATTTCGAGCCACGAGCTAAGCTATAATAATTAAAACGCGCGGAGGTAAACGATCGGCGGTCACTCGCGCGGCATAGGAAGGAGGAGAAATGAAGGAAGAGGGAAAAGCGGCAGGGCTGTCGTGGTCGGGCTTCGTGTACATAATTGCCGTGATTACGAGTACGTCAGTTCGGAGCATCTAGGTGCACGTACGTACGCACACACATGAGCCTCGCGCGGATTCAGTTTGATCCGGGTGCGTGTAACGGCGCGTGCTGCAACGCGCTGTAGCGGAAGCGCTGGCAACCGCGCGTTGCTGCGCGGACCAATGCACAGCATCATTATCTGGAGCGCTGCTTAGCGAGGAGCATCATCCGAGAAGGAGCTCGTTAATTTACGCGCGATTCGCGCGGCGCGAATGGCGCGCTCGCGCGCGGAAAGGAGCGATATTGGACTTTTCGATATCTCGACGACGAGTCAGTTCATTGATCGCTGATAACGCGAGACGCGATTCTTTTCATGTTTCAACCGAGCATTTCGATCGAAATGCCTTACATAGGCTACGATCTTAATCCTTAATCGGTCAGAAAGTATAATATTAGCGGACAATTCGGACTTTAGAGGCCTTTGTAATTACTTTTTAGACAAATTTTGAAAAATGCAAATTTTAATATCGGAAAACTTATACTTGGCAAAGTTTGTCAAATCGTTCAAAGAACTTAACGCCACACACAAAATGTTTAAAAAAAAATCGAAGAAGTTATTGTAAAAAATGATGCTTTTTAGGTTTCTAAGACTCCTCCTTGCCCGATTAAGGATTGACTTTAATGACAGCATCTCCAAGTAATCTCGATTCGATTTTCTTTAGTGTCTACATTTTTTATTGCAACTATGATAAATAAGGAACGCCCGTAGCGATGCGGAACAAGGAGAAAGGATCGATGTCCTCCCCATTTTTTTCAAACATTTGAGTCCTCGAGTTTGCTACGGTTTCGGAGCACGAATGCGGTACTTGGCCGTAACGGCGCAAAAAGTGAACAGAGCTGGGCCAGAGGTGTAATATGCACCGTGCATTTTTCCAGGCGTTAATGCGCTGAAATCAATAGCGGTAATTACGTAGAAAGCCCGGCGCGTCGTCGAAATGACTTACTGCCGGCTACCGCCGCGCCGACGGAACGTGATTTCGCGCGAAAACGGACTGCTGGACGGATAGAGAAGGATAGAGTTTCGCTTGCGAGCGGGCGCGCGAATGCGATAGATATTTTCCTCTAATAAATGGCTTCGCATGCGTTGGACGGTGGTGCACGACGACTCACGGAACTTATATAATTGGGGTAATCACCCGAGTGTCTTACCACTCGATCTATCGGCGTTCCGTTAATTCTGGCGTTGCCGACCGCCGCGTCCGGCGTTTCGCGCTGATTTTCCATCCTCGTAGCAAACTCTACATCTCGCGTAGCAAACCTATAATCCTTCTCATGAGATTAAAATAATACGCGCAATGTGAAAAGCAGACCAGAATCGGAGGAAAGACATTCGTCGGAGTAATGGCGAAATATCTTGCGAGTTCCGCGACTTCTCTCGAAAAGTAGATATTATTTTTATAAAAAACGATATATTCACGAACGTGTAATAATACACCTTGTGCGAGAACTAGCTTTATAAGGAGCACTCGCATCGTCAGTATGCTTTTTACAATCGTCCTCTGCTCAGATGACTCCTGCCTAAGTGCGATTCAGATCAGCGTCGGGATGACGATGCACGATCGCTTTTCTAATTAATTCGCATTTTATCAACGCTCCTCCGTCAGGATGTTTTGCGTACTCCACGATATATGCATGTCAATCTACCGTTTAATCGAACTTTCCAATCAGATAGCTCGATATGCAAAGTTCCGCGTTTTACCGCGAGAAAACAATCACCCGCGTTTGTTTCGTGATACACGATAACGTCATTATCGAGATCGCGTCTAATCAGGATTGGTCTTATCAAGCGCGAGAGTTTAATTTTGGACTTTTAACAGTTTTCCAATTTGAATTTTTATAATCAAAGATTACGTTATATTACAAACTGTCAAAAAGCAAAATGGTAATTGATATATATGGTAATGTTGGGTCCGCAGATGTCGAGCCGGATCCATTTGATTAGGATCGATCCGACTAGTCTAAGGCCGGCCTTACGTCTAACGGGCCTACGTTTCGATTCGCGGTTTAATCTTCGAAAGGGCGCGAAAGCCCCGTCTCGAAAAGCCTGTCACTCACTTTACACGAGTGAGTTCGAAACCGGTTCGAACTAGCACTCTATTTCATCGTTCTCTTCGTCCTCGTCAACAGCAGCAGCAGCAGCAGCAGCAGCATCAGTAGCAGCAGCGGCAGCAACATCTACTCAGCGTAACGGAAGCCGCAATAGCCGCACAGATTCTTGTTTTCGAGTCGCTGCGCTACTCCTCCCTTTTCTCTTTTGCTCTCTTTTATTTTGTCCTGTTTTTTCTTTCTTTCTTCCTTTCTTGCTCGCCGTGCTGCCTCTCTTTCCGCGTGTACGCATCGGCGGGCGTACTACCGCTCTCTGATAAAATCCCACAAAAATCGGGAAGCCGTTAGCTCCGGCCGGCTATGGTAACCGCGAGAGAAAGGGAGAGAGAGAAAGAGATAGAGAAAGAGAGAGGGAGAGAAAGAGAAAAAGAGAGGTTGGACTAGCGCTCAATATAGATTCAGGAGAGCAGTCTCTATACGAGGTATAGAGCCACTAGCCAGGGCGTCTTATTAACGCTGCGGTGGACGCACCTCGATATAAAACGACTGGTGCACTCTCTTCCGCGAGCTGCATTAATTAGTGATTTTTAGGCCGACTATTACGACAAGATTGTATTACGCTTATTTATATATCTAGATAAACGCTATCCCCGTTCATTGCCCTAGCGGCCTTGCCGATCGCCAAATGATTTCATCCGATAGTTACATTAAGAACTTCCTTTAGACCATTAATCGATCATTGATCTCCGAATTGATCTTGGCAGTACAAACGTCCAACGGATATCGTCAAAATAGAATAAAATTTAAAGTTTTATTTAAAGTATGTTTAAAAATCCTTTATTTTGTTACCCGATATGCACCATTCTCTTCATATCTGTGTGCGTGAATTGTTTGCATTCTCATAGACAATTTATAATCAACATTCGATCTTATTCAATTCACGCGCCAATTAATTGTTGCATTACTGCTACAAACTTTCTTTAGATTCATGTTGTAAAGCCCCGGAATCGCGCACGAGGATCGAGTATTTCTCTTTACGCGATTCCGAGACGCATAAGTATGTAATTATGCGTACGCGGTTATGGGACGCGTTAACGAACTCCGCCAGCAGCAGCAGCAGCAGCAGGATACAGCGAGCAACACGAAACGAAAAGACGTTGGTTGGCGCAGAGAGGGTGAAAGGGGGAGGAAAGCGCGGCGCGCGCGGGAAACGAGATACACGAGGAAGGGGAGAAGACTGACGTTTCGAGATAAAGCGGGAGAAGAAGGGGGGAAAGGGTGGCCACCGGAGAGATATTCTTAGCAGCGACGGCGATGCAACAACTGTCCCCATCCGTCATCTATGAGAGACCGACCGGAGAACGAGAAGGCCCACGGCCACTATGAGAGAGCATGTTTCGCTTTGTAATTTCTCTCTCTATCTCTCTCTCTCTATCTCTCTCTCTCTCTCTCTCTCCTTCTCAATTTGGAGTTTGCTATTTTTTAGATGCTATGTACCTAGAAGGATTTTATTTCGAGATTAAAATAAACCGCATCTCTCTTCTTCATTTGAGAAAAGGGTGAAAAAAATCGTAATTGTCAAAGATTTCGTCTAATGACGATGCTATCATCCGACATACATACCATATTGTATCGTCAGATAAATTTCTGAGATACTTCCCGAGAAAATGCTATTATGCTTCCAAATCGAGAATTTGAGAATCTATTAAAAAGCACAAAAATATAAAAATCACATGTATGATACGCTCTTTTCAATTATAATTCAAAAATTTTTGAAATTTTTCAATTAATAAATTTTATAATAGACACACACACACCCACACCCACACATACACACACACACACACATTAAATATTTTAAATTTTAAATTTTGTATACATTTTTATTTTATACATGTGCGTACGCGCACGCACACATGTATAAAATAAAAATTTATACAAAATAAAAATATAGATTTTGTAATTGAGTTTTTAAACAGTACTTAACGAATCACAAAATGATTGCTCGTTATCGGTACTTTAAACGTACATCAATTTTCTAGACAGGAAATAATTGCGGAAAGAGATGATAAGCGTATCCTTTCGCTCGTAGTATAATGGTGACATTTTCTACCGCGAGACGAATGGAGAATTATTTGCAATTAAATCAATTGCTGTTACGACGAAAGTTTCTTGCGTTCCCTTCTATAGAAATCGGGTTTGACACGGAAAGCAGTTCACCTCGCTTGCTGCATGCCTGAGAAAATACTGAGACTCTCGGAGTATTCGATCATTCGGTGGATGCGTGCGGAACTGGCATAGCATTAGAAATAACTGGGCTCGCCGCCACAGATGTGTTTAACCTTTAATCCAGAGGATCTTGTTAAAATACACTTCATACTTTTAAGTGGCACACCCTTAAGCCGATTATGCTATAACAAATATACGAATTATATCACGGAATATTGTATCAAATTGTTTAAGCTTGAAATGGATTTTATAATATAATATCTATCTTAATTACTAAGATATCTTTGTTTCTTTGGACTTTGTTTCTCCTAAAGAAATATTTTCTAAAGAAACAATCCAAACAAATTTCAAAGGAATGCTGTTATTCTACTTTCCATCAATTCCGAGACTTTGAATACCAATAAAGTATTCCAAATATTTATCTCGATAAAACAGAAAGAAGAAAAATTATTTTGTCATTATTTTTCAGCTCGACATCAATTACTCGATGTTCAAAACAATCGCAATTGTTATTATTAACCGTTAGTTATGGTTTTAAAAGTCGACCAAGTCCAGCGAGGTGTTCTTCACGCGTGGCCACCACGGATCTCGTACTTGTCCGTTCCAATTTTCCACGCTCGTTCCACGCGATAAACATTTTTGAGTCCTCATTCAGCGTTCGATCGTTTCGCGTTTGATGCGCGCGGACTTGGCCTAGGTACTGTAATAGCCGGGTACCGGCATTCGCGGCGGGCGTGCCGGCGCAAGGATGGTAAGCCGGTTAAGTGAGCGCGGGGAAAAGAAACGATCGGTCATCCTGATGCGTATAAGCGCGTCCGTGACACGGACACGGCGCCATGCTCGCGAGTGAGCGAGCGAGTACGTAGAAATGTGCGCACGCACAGACACACGCGGTCGTAGGTTCCTCTCTTTTTTTCTTTTTTACTGTATTCAATTGCCGGTGGTACGCTTCACTAGGTCCCAGAATTGACATAGCGTTATCCGGCGACGAGAGAGTTATCGCGGGAATATTACTACGGAAAATTATTAACCATTCCGACCAGGCCGTGATTGAACAGTGATTGAGCTTCGCGAATCGCGAGGTAAGTTTCCTATCGACGGAATGAAGTTACGCGCGTACTGCCGATCCTTTCTTTCTTTTTCGATTAACGCAAAAAGATATCCGCGTCACTGAAACGAAGAAGATTAGGGCACGATGCACGACGATGCACGTGCTGCAATTTAAACGAGAATGATCGAAGGATAATGCTGAGTACTAGCGAGAGCATTCCGATATGTATAAAACAAATCTTCCTCCCTTTCCCCTCCCTCGTCATGATCAAATTTGCATTATTGGGAGAAATTACTCTTGCACAAGCGTTCGGTTCATCGAAATATGAGAGTGTGCTAATCAATTTATTAGCGACAACGTGTTACATCGGACATTTAATTGTCTAAGTCAAAAACATATGCAACACGAGGTACATTATAATCCTAAAGTAGAAAATTTCTCCTCCAATTTCGAACTTGTCAAAAAAACGTCGTAAGGCACCGCGAGGACCCGAGCGACATGAGAGATATCGCGACGAGATAGATGTCGTCGGGCGTGATGTTTTCCTCCGATAACGTTCGCACCGATCATCGATGCAACATTAAATCTAGCACACTGTCATGCTTTAATCGCGCAACTTAACTCTGGCACGCCTACCGAGTTTAATGAACTTGTGCAATCGAGTGTCGATGCTCCTCATGCCGCACCAAGTTACTACAAGAATAAGCCGTTACCTCTCGAGGCTGCGGGTCCTGATTCATGCAAAGATTTCGAACGGCGAAAACCCGTCGCGTTATGACCCGCTGACGTCCGCTAGCGCGCGAGCGACCATTTGGAACGATTAACTGCTCTCTAAGCCTGCCTTTCGCACCTAATCAGAAAGTCGTTACAGGAGGTACTCGGCGAGGAGAGCACCGTGCTCCGCATCAACGCGAGAAGAAAATCTTCTTGCAACACGATAATCACCCGTTATCGGAGCAGCGACCTGTGAATTACGTACCGTAACTCATTTTTCTGCATGCTTATTAATGTCTTCGAAGTGAGACTGGGTTCTCGTGTAAAACGATTCGAGATAAAAAAGAAACAAAATGTCACGGGTAAATGTCGCGCATCGACGCTTCATGAAAGAGACGATGTCGAAAATTTACAACGATAATTTATTTACGATATTCGCGTTATTCCGACATTGTCTCAATCATTCAATTGCGATGCGTATTTTCTACACGCTAAAATCATTATTATTATCTTCTCTTTTGCCAAGACTCGGTAACGATTTCCTACGCGCTTCATAATTTACTTGTAATTAGACGTACGTTAGCTTCAGCAGTCAAATCTTCGCTCTATCTCTTATTACCGCTCCTCGTATGATACTTAACAAGAGCGCGCCGTTATTCCAGGCCGTCTTATCTATTCAAAACCATCGAGCAAGTATCACATCTCGTCGCTCGGATAACTACAACCTGCATAGAGTTGCTTCCCCCTTACTTCCTGTCCTCCTTCCTTCCCCTTGCCACTTTCCTACCTTGCTCTACAAATCGCACGCGTACGTATCCTCGACGCGTTAACGCCTGTTGATCCTTCGACAGGACGAACTCCTCGAATAACACCCTACCCTGCTTTCCTTCGCCCTAGTCTTCCCGGCAACATTCATCCTTCCTCTCCCTCCTCCGCTGTTCAACTACTCGATCTTTTGCCCCTCCGTCCGTATTTGATCCCTCGTGTCGCGGGAGCGCGCAGGGAACACGGGGCGGGGAAAAGACCGAGGCACACGTGTATCGGCTCATGGTGAAAATAGTGCAATAAGCGCGTAGTTATGCACCAACGGCGGCGTGCGGTTTACCCACCACCCGCCACCCCTGTCCATCCTGCACCATTCTCGTTCTCCTCCTCCCGTCCCTCCCCCTTTGTGCTCTCTCTTACCCTCGCGCTGTAAGTCGGTATACCTCTCGCATCCCGCGCCGTTGCGCTTTTCCCTACGGTAACATGAGCGACTGCGCGTACACTATATATTACGTGCGCGCACACGCGGGCTCCGCGGACGTTTAAACCGGGGGGATAGCTACTAATTGCAACAGTTACGGCATGGCAGTTAGCGAAGAAAAAAGGCTGATCTCCCGCGAGCCGGGCGGGAGAAAACGGAGGAGATGGATGAGGGGTCAGAAGGGGGAAAGGGACGAAGGGGAAAAGGGAGCAGGAAAAATTCACCGGAGAATGGTGGACGCGACACGACCGAGTAATCG
>JANQDE010000003.1:750326-838605 GCA_037157785.1 Cephalotes varians
GTGTCGTGCGTGTTTGTATGCACGCGTGTCAGAGACGATGCGCTGCAACCTGGATGAAAAGTAGGGGAGGGAGAGAATTCCTGTGTGCCTCTCGTCCTATTCCCCTCTTTCCCTCGTTCGTCTCCTCCGTCCCAGTAACCCTCCTTTCCCCGCTGCGTCACCCTTCATCCTCCCTCTCGCCTCCATCCTCCCCTTCGCGTCCGGCTTACAACTATGGGGCCGTTTCGAGAGTGGTAGCAGGTGGACGAGGGGGAAGAGTAGAGAGAGCGGTGCATCGGGAGGAGTAAAAGAGGCAGGAGAGGGCAGGAGAGAAGAGGGTGAGGCTGAGCGCGCGAGAAACGAAAGAGAGGGACAAAAATCCGGCAGTGGCCAATGGGAGGAAGTCCCCGAACCCCGCGAGCGGAGGAAGAACCGACAACGTCGCCAGAGTTGGAGTTTTTGTTTACCGCGCGCGCGCTCCAAGGAGAAGAGCCGCATATCTGCTGCCGTAGCAGCATCAGTATCAGCAGCAGCGACAGCAGCAGCAGCACTACAAGCAGCAACAGCAGCAGCAACAACAACAGCTGCAGTAGTAGCAGCAGCAGCAGCAGCAGCATCGGCGACAGCAACGACGAGAAACGCCAACTTCCGTCGTCTCTCTGCTCTTGCAATGCTTCGGCTCCTTTCGCCGGCCAGTGTGACCAGGGATAGATAGAGAGGGGGAGAGGATTTGAAAGAGGTGGATGGGAAGGACGAAGGACGTGGAAAGGAGAAAAAAAATGAGAGAAAGAGATAAAGGAAGGAAAAAGGAGGATGTAAAGGGGAAGAAGAGATTGTCGGCGATGCCATGATTTTGATGTTACTCGATAAAACCCATGTTTCTTTTGCAGCTATCGCCGAGTCGCGCTCTCGTATTTAGATCATCAAAAGACTATTCCGGACGACACAATATCTTCATTGCATTTATAAAAACGTTCTGCGGAAGCTGTTCCGTAATGTCTTAACAAACAATGAATCGTAAATTGAATCGTACGAGCGTTCGCTTATGCTTATTAACACGCTGAAGTGTTTATTATTAATTTTCATAACTTTTTTCGCGGTATATGTTACATGCTCTATGATTCGAAATTTATAAGAAACTCGAGAAAGTCTGAAAAACGCGATGATTTATTTTTCTAACAAATAAATTATATTATAGAAAACATGAGCGCAAATAACAGCTTTAAGCTTTCATATTGATTAATATCATGTTGTGATAAAAGATACAAAGATACATTCAGAGATGACAGAGTCACGAAATGTACTACCGGTAGTAAATTTTTTTGGAGTCAATGATAGCACATGTATCCAAACGGCATTTCGTTTCGAAATTCGAAACGTAGAGAGATGCAGATCGATGAGCTTCGAAGACACGGAACATCGACCGCAAATCACGTTCCAACGAGTGTCCTCCCGCGAATCGAGAGACCGAAAGTAGTGTGAACCGTGCTTCCCTTTCTCTCTGTTCCCCTCTCACTCGCATGCCTTCTTTTATTCCCTAACGGCATCTTTTCTGCTCTTTTTTTGCGAGGTCTCCTCTATCCTTTTCTCTGTGTCAGGGCCGATTGCCTGAGCTGCATGGGAGAAAGCACATGGCGCGAGAGGATTTCGTTGCCGTAATGATATTTTATCGAGGCTCGGTGTTACTTTTGCGTGTCTCATTCATGATCACGTAACTATAATTGTGACCGATGACACGCAACAACGATGATAACGCGAATCATGTCTTATTGATCGTCTAGTCGCGCTTAGAATATATCGCTAATCGCAAAACTACTGTAACACGTGGCGTGTTCCGGGATACTAGCAATCTAGTTTTGTGGTCTTTAAAATATTCTGGAGAAGCTTTAGGCGAGTACATGATTTGTTCTCACTATTGTCATTGACGCGTCTTGAATTTGATAAATTTTTCCAAATGATCCGAAACAATAGAGATTTTTGAGATTTTAGTTTAATATATGCTAATAAACAGGATGTAAATATGATGTTCTCACTGTACACTTTAACACAGTTTTAATTTTCAATTTTTATGAAAAAAATAGTGAGATAGTCAAAGACAAATATTATTGTTTTACTACATTAACTTACTTAGAAACAACTAATTCTGCGTAAACATCGTCATCAATCTCGGTTAATTACGGCAATAATTCTTCGGCAAACGGTTGACATTTATGCGACTCGAGAACTAGCTATCGCTCGAAGAGAGTCACGAGCCAATACTTAAAGCAAATTTAAACGAGACTAGCGCGAAACGACGAGACTGATTCGCTTCGCACACGTACAAGGCGACTCTCGGAGCTGGGGGAGGGAAGGAAAACGAGGTGGAAGAAGAAGAGAGGAAGAAATAGTAAAAGAGACAGAGTGAAAGAGGGAGAGGGAAAGAAACA
Source organism: Cephalotes varians (assembly GCA_037157785.1). Lineage (NCBI taxonomy): Eukaryota > Metazoa > Arthropoda > Insecta > Hymenoptera > Formicidae > Cephalotes > Cephalotes varians. The sequence goes on from JANQDE010000003.1 coordinate 752,732, forward strand.
GACAAAAAGGAGAGGAAAGATGTCATCAACCTCCGAAGTCACGGCAGAGGATAGTGACTAACTGTGCAAAGTTTAACCCTCGGCTCCCTGGAACCTCCCTTTTTGGCATGGAAATGTCACGTATGCAAATGCGTGTCGCAGGCGAATGGCCATCCACTGTCATCACGTATAAAGACGAAGCGCGATTGAAGAGGCGAATCTCGACACTGACACATGAACGGGATCATTCATCGCGGAACAAACAGCGGACTTGAAGTTTGTACACTAATTCTACAATTTGCTGGTATACTTTTTAAATTGGACAATTTTACATCAGTTGGTATAATTTTGCATTAATGATGTACACGTTATTAAATTAATGTTATTTATATTCACGCGCACACAAGTTTTATAAGTTTTATAAGAAATTCTTTTCTTGAAATTCTTTTTCTGAGAAATTTTGACAAAATGCTTGAGAAAACAAAAACAAAAATTGATGAAGTGATAATGCAAAGTATTTTGATCACATCACATCGGCATATTTAATGAAAAAGAACCGCAAAATGAGATGTAATTAGAAACGCAACGCACCAGTGGCGGTTGAAGCCAAGATATAACATAATGGCCTTAATTAATTTGCAGAGGGTCGACAGGCACTCTTTTTGCCAAAACACGAAACTTTCTCGTCTTTTTACGTAGCTTAGGGAAAACTGTCCGGAAATGATAGTTGAAAGTAAGCGGTCGCTCTAAAAAATTTCCTCATTTTCGACATTATGAATTTTTTTGTAATAGTAACGTGTTTTGTATACAATAAAGCTCTAAATTATTTTGTGTTAATAGATGTCGTCAACAAGGAAATTATTCATGAGCTCTCGTAAAGAAACATCGATAAGCGCGCAAAGGAGAAAGGGTTGAGGGTGAAAGAGGTCAAAAGAGTCAAAAGCCCAGACCTTTGGCGAACGAGGAAAGGAACTCGCGCCAAAGTTGGTCAGCAGGATGAACGGAAGAAGTACAGACTAGATGAGAGTCTTAGTCCCTCCCGCACTTCTCTCTCCTTTCCCCCCCCCCCCCGCCGAACAATGCGCGGAAAAGTGTGCGATAGGAGAAAAAAATGGACCACTGCCATTATGGAGTTCAGGGCCACTCGAGTTGTTTTGCTTCCACCTCCGCAAAGGAGCTTCGTACAGCGGCAACTGTGCTGAATGAATCAGCGTGAGAAGGAGAGAGAGAAAGAGAGAGAAAAAGAAGAAGTGAAAAAGTGAGATGGTGGAAAAGAGAAAACGAGAAGGAGCTTTCACCACTAGTGGCCTAGACTTCTTCTTCTCTCTCTTACTATCCCGCTGTCTGCCATTACATTTCTTCCAGACTGTTCCTCCCCTATGCATTTGCAACGCGCCACACGTTATTCGTCTCTCTGACTGTTCCAGTGCGTATTCTCCTTTTCTTCGTCGTATGCCACGGGCGCTAGGGATTTAGGAACGATACGTACGAATGCTGAGATCATTGACCCCTATGTTATGATTCGTAGACGACATAGTCTTCGTATGTCAAGTTTTTCAATTTTCTTTTCAAAATTTCTTTCGAATCGTAATTTTGTTACTTTTTCTTTTGAATATAATTGGATCTTCGCATCCTATTTCATAAATCCATTAAACTTCTATGAAATCTATGTATTTTTTATTTTTTAAAAATGATAGACTTTAATTCGCGGAATAATCTGAATTTTCAATCAATTATACCAATTGCATTTTAGTCGTATAAAAATTATTTCTAATTCTTATAAAATTATGCACATGGAATTAGAATGAATATTTACATTTTTATTGTGAAACGTCTTATATCCGACGACTTGGATCCAAAGACGCCTTGTTATAGGCAACATCGATACGAGAAAGCAACTAGAGTTGCAGATACTTGAGAGTCGTGCGTGAGTACATGTGTGTGAGTATCGCGCGAGTGCGTATGCAAATCGAATATTTCAAGCGATAATTAATATCATTGAAATAAACTGTTCTGAAATTATTTTAAGACTGGATTCTCAGAAGTTAGCTTTTTAATTAACCATTTGCAAGTTTTTTTATAACCGTTTTCCTCGCAGATCATTATTCATCTAAAATTTCGTAGTATAACTGCATGCCAAGCTGCATTATATCGAATGTAATCAGAATGCATCAAAGAAAAAAATTTCCATCGTGGCGCTGCGTTATCCGATTGCATATCGATTGCGCGACGAGTCGCAAGTCTTAAAACGAATATTCCTTTTTCTCGCGCTTATAAATGTAAATCTACTCGGTGTTTCCAAAAGTTATTTCATAACGCATATATTTTCACGTCACTCGCGACTCACCTTCGCAATACTCCGTTTGCCGCGATTCTCTGCGTTGTATATTTCATAACTCCACACCGCATTACATGACTTATTGATAACGTGACTAATTTTTCCACAGCTCTTTTTTGTCGCAATACATCTTTTCTCGCATGTAAGAAAATTAATTATGTTTTAATGAATCTCATTTTGTTTAGATTTAAAAAAGATGCTATTAAAAAAATATTAGATGCTTCTTATGTATATTGTTATGTTTATCAAAAAAACTAAAAAGATAAATTAAAAACGTATAATAATACGCACCGTCTGATACAAATATGATTGATTTATATGTAATGTAATATATGTTAATATATATAATGTTGTACTATACCGTATATACTTTCTTTTTTCCATGCCGTTTGGATATCGCGACATTTCACAAATCGATACGAGATACGTTCGGCATAACTCCGTCACGTCCCTATCTGAAACGATTCGCTGGACAGAAGCGCGCGACTTAGAGCGCAAGCGAGAATTATCGCAATCTCGGGACGTAATGCGTTTCATAAAAAAGTCTTCGCGTTTATTGGGGAATGCGGGGGCAACGTGCACTGCTGGGCGCTGGGTTCAGAATCACCGCCGTTGCACTACGTCCGTTATGGACAAAAGGGCTTTGTCGAGTAGACAGTGACAGTGATGAGACCGTGATGAGTGGCAATGTCGTCGGTCGACTGTGCAGAGCAGCCCATTATTCCACCTGGCAGAAAGCTTTCCAGTTTGGCACACATCGAGTATCCAAGCGATCACTTATTATAATCATGCCGACCGCGTTGTTGTTGTGTTGCTGTTGTTGTTGTTGCGCCGTGCTGGCCATGGCTGACATCATAGTGCTAAAAGGGGTTGGGCGGGCGCTATATTGGCCGTCTCTCTTTTCCCCTCTCYCCCCCCCCCCCTCTCTCTCTCTCTCTCTCTTTCCTTCTCGATAGCAAGCTTGCTCTGATTAGTGATTAGCGCAAAATCGCCGCCGCTCGTTCGTTCGTTCGTACATCGTCCGGATGGGTTGCCAGTCTCGGCTCACTGGCTCCATTCTTTTCTCCCAAGCCATTTAATTTATGCTGAAATCTATAAATATCAGCGATACCCTTTCTACCCGCAACGGGAAAAACTGGCGAGCTTAACGGCTCAGCGCGGAAAAAATTGCGGCTGAGGCTAGATTTTAATGTAATACGCGAATGTGCCCATATCGCGTTAATATTAGATAGAAAGATGCGGAAACGATAAGGCACACTTGTCGCTAGTGTATGCAAATAAATATTTATGGATAAGAAGTTTCACATGTTTTATATTTTTTTAGATGCAACTTGGTTCTTTCATGTGATATTTTTGATGCATCTATCATAATTTTCCAATGCAAAGATTTGCTTCCACTTTTCATCGATGTACTTATTTCGTCATTAAAGTCGACCTTCACGAAAGCTTTCTTAATTGCTCCTTATCATCCAAGCTGAATTCAGCATCGCAAAACTTTGGAATAAATCACTTCTGAACAGTTTGCTCGAGTTTCGAATATACTCCGCAGCTCGCCTTCGTTGTTTGCACTCTGTGTTCTTTCCTTCTGACAACAAAAAAGTCACATTGAACATCCAAAAAGATTTTATTTTATTTTTAAACGTTTATTTTTAAACTAATACCAGTTTTGTAAGACTCAGTTAAAAGCCATCAAACTCAACTTTACTTTGAAAGACGCTATTGATATTTAGGTCGCAACGCGGTCTCTTTTTTTATATAAACGACATCGATACGATTCGATGCGCGGAGAATTTTCGATCTTTGCACAAGGTAACTCCTTAAAATTCTCCCGACAACGGCCTTGGAGTCATCGACTTCTCTACTTGGTACGTAGGGATAAAGAAAAAGGAGGTAGGAAACGGGAGAGAGAGAGAGAGAGAGAGAGAGAGAGAGAGAGAGAGAGAGAGAGAGAGAGAGAAAGGGAGACGCGGGAAGTCCCGCAGGACGCGCGAGCCCCTGAAGGAGACTCAAGGGAACTCGGATTTATTGCATAACAACCCCCTCAGTCAGCTCGTAACCCTTGGAAGTTGCGTAGGTCCGACGGTAGAGGGTGCCGCATAGGCTCGATGATCTACTTGTTGAATGGCGAAGAGAGAGAGAGAGAGAGAGAGAGAGAAAGAGATGAAGGGGAGAAGAGGCAGGATATTTCTGAATGAACGAACGACTGAATGGGCCGCCGCACATGGCATAGGGTACCTACTTGACACCGATCCGCAACCTCAACAATCGCCCCGACCTGTCTTCGATGCCAGCTACTGACCTTGTCATTCTAGAGAGGCGCCGCCGTTAGCAAAGAGAGAAGTACGAGCACACTCGGAAAAAAAAGAACGATGCGAGGGAGAGAATCAGCGCGGGGACGTACCGATAATGCGAAAGTGCGTAAGATAGGACGGGGGATCACCAAGATGAGATAATAAATCAATAACTTCTTCGAAATGATGATTAACGTTTAAATCATTGCTAAACAAGATGCTAAAGAAACTAGGTAAAATTCTTCTTTCGAAGAGGGAACTTTCTGTCAAGCATGAAGACTTTGCTTGTGACGTAAAATCATATATAATGCACGGTAGATTGCGTAGAATTACAATACCTATAAGCTAGAAATATTATCCGAGAATATCAACGATTTTATTTAAATTAAATATTATCGACGCTTATCCTGCTGCCTTGACGTCATTCAATCTATGACATCATTTTTTTAGAAAAGCATATTTTCCTTATTTCGTTAATATATTTAAAGATTTACATTATCTGCTTCTATGTCTGACAGATGCGCGCGCGCGTGTGTGTGTGTGTGTATGTGTCACATTATATTTATATGCAGTAAGTTATATGATATAATTGCATATGTTCATAATAAAGCTATCACATGTAGCGCACTTGAAACACATGTACTATTTACGATACAGAATTACACTTTAATTCAATTCTATTGCGTTTAACTCTTTTACATATAATTCATTCCGAAATTTATATTTTCACATTTAATAGTGATATATTATCCAATTTCATATTGGTGATTTAGATTCGTATATAATTGTTTCAATTAAATAAGATCACAAAAGTATATCAAAGATATAATTTTATAATCTTATTTTATCTTGACATCAACCAGCTTAGGTAAAATAGAGAATAATAATGTATAAAATAATTAATATGGATAAAAGTAATAAGTAGATTAACGATTTTGTATCATAACGTCAAATTATTTTTATTTGCAAAAAACTATGATGATTAACAGGGATTAACAAAGTTACTTGCTTAAATTTTAAGGGATCAAGTTTTATTTTGGATAAAACGCGGAACGCGCGACCCTTAGCGTACACGTTGTTCTCGTGAAATCTCGCGATTCTTCACTTCCAGCGTTTTGTTTCCCCTCGCTTAGCCACGTAGGTACCGAATTCTCCGATGGTTCGCCATCGCCACTACTAACGCCGCCACCACCACCGTCGCTACCGCCGCCGTCGGTCCGCGAGCCATGGTGAAACCGCTCAAAGCCATTTTCTAATTTTTTTTCGCTCCCAATCCCCATCCCCATCCCTCTCCGACCTGACCGCCGTGGCGTTTAACGTTCCGACGGAAGTCGGGAGGCAAGCATCGAGGTAAAAGATCGTCATGCACCATCATCCGAAACTCTCTTGAATATTTTCGCAGAATAAAAAGAAGAAAAATGTTGCGGGGACCGACGTGCGCGCGGAGAGACGAGGACGGATGAACGGACGTTGGGGAGAAGAGGTACGAGGAGTGAGTGGGTTGAGAGTTGAGGGAGTTGGGGGGGTCGGTTAACGGTAAGGGAGAAAGGGGTGGGTGGGTGTTAGTCGGGGCGGAGACGGTGCATTACGACCGGGACAGGGCATGGCATGGCTAGCTCAGGAAAGTACAGGATGTGAGGGAAGAGAAGGGAGCATGGAAGGGGGTGCGCGGTGATGCAGGAGGGTGCATGCGGGAGAAGGGAGGGGCGGTTGCCCCAGTAAAAATCGATCCTCCCCACTCTTTTCCTACTTTTTCCCCTAGAGAGGTTTGCTACCACGAGAGAGGATGGGATGAGGAGGAGGAAGAGGACGTGAAGGAGGGCGAGACGGGGGTGACTGCGCAGGGGAGTCTCGCGGGGGTTACCATCGCGTCTGTCTCTGTGTATCCACATCTCTGGATCTTCGCGAGCGTTTCGTGTGCATACATGTGTATGTATCAACGTGTGTGTGCGTTCACGCGCGCACACTCTCGCTCCCCGTTGGGAGAGGAAGGGACAAGCGCATGTGGGTGCACGTGGACAGATACGCGGTGCGATCGTGTAAGGGTGTGATTGAGCGGATTTTTCGCGGGTGTTCGTGGGGCACTGCCCGTGTAAAACGCGAGCGCATTTCATATGTGTCCACGCGTATGCCTTTGTGTGTGTGTGTGTGTTTTGCAAGTATGCGTGCACCTTGGACAGTTTTTTCGCGGATTCTCCGCGTGTATTGGTCCACGTGGCTACGGTGGTTTTCGTCTGCGTACAGTGCGCCTCATTGACAGTGGAAAACGCCCTACTATCATGCAGCGGGCGCTCAAAGTCGGTATAATTTCGATGAATTCAATTTTCCATGCTGTACACGTGGCAGAAGAACATTTTACATCGAGTATCTATTGTCATAAATAAGCATAGAAATCTTTCTCAAGTGTCTCATTGGAATTTAAACTTTACAAATTTCGAATTTAAACTTTATATTTTGCTAATTTTTCGAAAAATAAAACAGAAAAAGAAGACTAAATGTGATAGTCTTCATTTAAAAGTGCATATAGATTAAAATTATTTTATGTGATAACTAAGTAATAAGATTTTACATTTACAAAAAAGAGACATTCACGTGTTACAAATATCGTAATATAAATATATAATATGGTAAACGCACAGTGTCACACATTGCTATTACGTTATCAAAGAAAAGGAAAATATTAAAAGATTTTAGACGTTATGATTTTTTCGAACAAGCAATAAAAAATTCTACTAAATATCCCGATTCTCTAAGATGTTGTTTGATTGTTTAATTCCATAAAATCCTTCTTCTCGAAAATCCCTCTTCTTTCGTTTCACTGCAAATAAAAGAATGATCTGATCCCATCTTATAAGATAATATGATAATAATAAATATCTATTAGGAATAAACAAATGCATATAACAAAGAAAAACATAAATGAAATTGTACTTGTAGTGTTAGATTTTTTTTAATTATAATATTAAATTGATTTTACATTAATACAAGAGTCAACACTTTTGCCGTCTTAGAAGTGATGAAGTTACTCAAGGCAAGATCAACAGAAATCGATAAAGATGTATTTCTACCGTCGAATCGTATACATCAGTACAATGTTTTATTAATACCTATAATTATTTGCGCATAGTATTGAATCTAAAATAGATAATAGGCAATGTTTGTCGGATCGCCGCACGTAAAAAAATGCGAGGAGCCTTCGGCGGCGAAAGGATTAAGGGAGGAACGTGAACTCGTCTCAACCGTGCGTTCGCTCTTAAATTTTTCAGAGCGTCACGACGATATATCCGACAATCGTGCGCACTGTACGTCCGTGGGATCGCATGTATCGGGTGCACCATCACCCCCATGCGGTCTCGAGCTTGCGCTCGCGCGCGCGCGCACGCTCGTCTTCGTGTGCGTATCCGCGGCAACGCCGCCTCCGCCGTCGCGGCGCTTCTGTCGTCCGCTGCAACGATGAAAAATTACCCAGAAGCAGCAAAAGAGAGGGAAATAGTAAGGGACGAAAAGAGAAGGAGAAACAGAGAGAGAGAAAGAGAGAGAAAGAAAGAAAGAAGAGGAAGAAGGAGCGGTCGAGCGAGAGAAGAGTCGAGGATGTGGACGTAGGACGGAGAGGAAAAAAGAGGGTGAGAGCGAGGGGATGAAAGAGAGAAAAAGAAAAGAAGAGAGAGAAGGAACGAGCCCGTCGCTTTTTTCTCTAGACCCCGAGCCCGTCGTCTAGCGCTGAGTTCGCGAGCCTGACAGACAGCTGCAGCGGAGCCCTGATATATCGACCGGGCCACCTAACCAACTACCCGCACTCACTATTATACACCTGCCTCACACGCACGCACACTAGCGCACATACGTGTACATACACACACAGAACACACACATACACACACACACACACACACACACACACACACACACACTCACACACACACACTCACACACACACACACATACACGCTGCCAGACATGGGGCTGGCGTGTACGAAAAAAAGGCGGCGCACCGACACTCGCCACCTCTCTCTTTCTCTCTCTCTCCCCCTTTTTTCTCCTCTCTCTCTCAAGGTGGAAGCTCGCTCTTTGCACTCTCGCAACGCTCTCTCGATTGCGATCCTTCTTTCTCTAATTCTATCCCCACATTCCCTCGCCTCTCGACCCCTCGCTTCCTCCTTCGCCGCCGTTCTGTCTTCGTCCACCTTGCTCTCCTGTGAAAAAGGGTAGTTGCTAGAGCGAAAAAGGGAGTCTCTCGAAAGGGGGAGGAGGTGGGACGAAGCATCGGGGGAAGCGCTACCACCAACGGGGGTGGACAAGACGAGCGGTGGGTGCAGCGAACGGAGCCCAGTCAGCTCCAGGATAATTAGATCCTTTACAGGTTACCAATGATTGATAGTCTTCGAAATACGTCCCATCCCTCTTTCTCTCTTTCTCTCCCTTTCTCTCCTCCAGTTTCCGCGCCGGGTTTCCTTCCACGTGCACACATGGACGCGCGCGTCCACAGGCCCACGTATCTATGGAATTTCTCGCAGCAACGAAATACGCGCGCTTGCACGCTTACGAGGGATATGCGTGGTATACGATAAATACGAAATCCCTTCAGCCGATTACGTCCTACTGAGCTTTGCCTGGATCCGCGACCCATCGTCCCTCCGTATCGTAGTTGCGTCGTCGCCTGAAAAAGGGGCTCCCGGATCGCCATCGCATTGGCCGCCCGGCTTGTTCCAGCAATTTATCAATAATCCACGTTACCGTCGCAATGCCGCAACTCTCGAAATCATCGGAACTTTCGATTCGAAACGAATGAATCTGAAAGTTGAATTTTGAAAACAAAGTTTTCCAAGCGTTTTGCTGGAGTGCGTAAGACGAATCCTTTGAAGCCATGTGATACTTTTTTTCGCTCATGTATGTGACTTTACTAGCTTTCTATATATGTAATATAAGATCTTAATTTTATTTCTGTAAAATTTACAATTTTTTTATAAAAATTAGTAACTATTAAAATCGTTAAGATTTACCTTTAAAGTGAAAAGTCTATCCATGTAAAGCGTTGCATTAGTTGAAAATATTTCTAGCTCACTTTCTCCAGCTCACGGTTTTAATTCGGCAACATAATCGCAATATTTCGCGATATCTCGTGGCAGGTACATCTCATATGTTATTCCAACCTTAATTTAAATTTAAACCTTTAATTTAAATTTCTTCTTGATATCCGATACCTTAAACTTTCTAATTAAGCTCGACAAATTTCTTTGCCGTTGACGTCAACATGTATTGTAATCTTTAATGTTTATAATATTGATAATATCTATAAAATTACCGCGTGCATTCGATTATTTGACGTCAGACATGGCATTTTGTTTCGTATTACGAAATGGAGTCGCGACGTTAATTGAATCAAGAAACGGTAAAAAAAAAAACAAAAAAATGAGTAGTAAAAAAGAACTTTTGCTTTTGTTCTGTGTTGTGAGCAATAACAAAAAAATGCGAAATTAAATCCTACCGCCGGACGTGCTGCAGTAAGCCGGGCGACACGTGCAACGTCGACTAAAGAATTAATATCAAAAACACTGCTCCGTCCAAACGCAAAAGAATACATGTATTTGTAAAGAAATTAAAAACGACATGAAGAACGTACACGTTCTTTTGGTCTTTCTTGCTCTCGCGTTACGAAATGAAGTAAGACCTTCTCATAAATTATTGTAATTTTGATCAAAGGGATCAAAGTTTCTTAGATAATTTATTGACAAAGAAGCGATATCTCTCTTCTAATATTCAAAACAAAGCTTAAATCTATACAAATAGAATTTTTTTTTATATAACTTGATAGTACTTATAAAATATATTTTTGCACTTCTAAATCTTTTCGTCAATACACGATAATGTTTTCTTCCCAAAAATAGTATTATAAGAATTCGGAATTATACTCGCACATTTTAGACGTACGCTTTGATCGATCGAAAGAGAAAACACTTTGCTGCTAAAAAGATTATCTTTGCGACAGTGCTCATTGACGAAATTATTCCAGTAATATCTCATATTATCGATTACTTAAAAATAGTTATTTTAAAGTAATTCACGTACAAATTTATTTCGACGAGCAATTAATTTCTTTTCCCTGAACTCCGATCGTAGGCTGACCATCGCCAATTTTAATGCTCGTGCATTAGAGAAGTGAGGGGAACATTTTTCTCTTTGCGTCTTGAATAATAAATGCCAGATATCCGATCTTGCTCGGGTTGACGTCCGTCGATATTTCGCAAAGTCACGTCAGTCAGTAAGTTTTCGCGCGTAAAAGCCATTATTACCGGCGTCTTGCGTAGAAGCCTACATGTAACGTGTAATACTTTTCTGCGAGCTCGCGGCGGCCTTCGCAGTAACTTTAGCATGCAAATCAGAGACTGCGGTATGCCCGGTTGGGGCATCCCCCGGCATACCTTATCACTTGTTAATATCTCGCTCTATTCCACTCTACGCAATCGTCCCACGCAAATGTCAGTCGATAAGCGATTTGACGGCTAGCGATGCAGAGGAGCCGTAGATCTCAAAGAATCGTCCCCGTATAATGCGACACGCTCGTTAAAACCGGCTGTACCGGCGACTTTTCAAGGTACCCGAGATTCCGATCAAAAGCAGAAGTATTAAAATTACATTATGCCAATTTGGGCTCGCTAGCATCACGCTAGCACTCGGCCGGTGATCAGATGGATGCACAAAAACGTTAGCATAAACGTTTTTTTTATTGGTTTTCGACGGCGTGTGTGATGCGCGCGTTACGTGTTTAATATTAAAATTAGCACTTTTAAAGCGTCTGGGTCAAAAATAGGACGCCAAAATTATCTCGAGACGAGTGTGAGTCTGTCTGACCTCTCGAAGAATTTTATTGTAAATAATGTCGCTCTCGCGAGATAGGGTATTCTTCTTCTTATGTGAATTGTAAATCGCGCGCATCTTTTACAATGGTCCGTCTCGACGAGCGTGATGTCTCGATGTGATCGAAGGTTTATATTAAAATCAGAGGTTTCTCGAAAAACTTGATATTTCCCTGCTCATTAATTTGAGAGGAAAAGGAAAAAGTGATCGGCCATTGTTAACTGCCGCTTACAACGTGGAAAAGTTCGCTCGCGCAAAAAACTCGCAAAAAAGCCGTTCCTATTCTTGCGAAGAAAATATAGGATTACACTTCATTATCTTGCTAAAGTGTAAAATGTACCGTCGGCTGTGCCGTCGTCGTAAGCCGATCGTTATACTTCAAGTATACGTAAATATATTCCTGTAAATATATCCTTGTCAATAGCTGTGTCCGCCATCGCGCGGGACTATAAAAATTCTTTATACTCATGCAATCATCGTTAAAATTTAAAGATCACGGAAAATAATAACGTAGTTTAGAAGAATTTGTAAAAGATTAAGTAAATAAAATTCTTTAGCTACTCTCTCACAGAGTTTTTGTATAGAAACCAAACTCGAGAGCACGATCGATTTAACGCAAACGCTACAATCCGAAATTGTAATGGTGATAACGATAATTTTAACACTCATGTTTAATACGCGAGATGACATTAGACGCGGAATAACAGGTTTGGAATAAAAGTTGACGCTACCTTAGTCGGTGTTTGCAATGAGATTTTAAACCTTAAGCCGTAAAAAGAAATTGACAACATGAAGAGAATAATCGACTGTAATCTGCTCAATTTCTTACGGCTTAAGACTTAAACTGGATTCACACTGCGTCCGACATCCGATGTATGATGTCCGATATCCGATAGAAGAATATGTTTTCTGGAACTAAAAATATTACTATCTAGGAACCCTAAAAAAATGAAATCTCCTATTGAGTGTCGGATCATCGTATGTCGGATATCATGTGAATCCTGCATTAAAATCTCATTCTAGACACCGGCTTAGATAAATTCATAAATACCGCGCCACGCGCGTTTCCTCCTGCGCACTCGCAGACGGCGTTGCATCACATTGCGATGTGGATCGTTGGAACGCATAATTTTCATTCAAAACAGCGATATAACAAATCTGTTTTGGATTGAAAGTGAAAAGAAGAGAAGGAAAGAATATAAACCGTCTTTACTTGCAATTTTATTTGCTGTGCGTAGAGAATTTGCGCTTTCGCGCGCTTGGGTTAAACTCTAGATGTATATCTATTTATCTTTCTCGGATGTTACAGCGTTACATTTCGCCTGTTTGCAGTTTTACGTTTTTTTTTCCTCTCATCCTTCTCGTCGTCGTCGTCACCGTCGCGCGATACCTTCGCGCGAATATCAGGCGATTGCAGAGGCGAGACGCGGGAAAAGATACTCCGTTAAAATTCAGCATTTCCGCGCGATGACACATCGGAAATTTTTGCAATATCTCAAATCGCGCGTCTTCCGTTATAAACCTGCCCGTCCATGTCAGGGCCCTCTCCCTTAAGTCCTCCGCATTCTCCTTATTACTCTTTCTCTCGTTCTCGTTTGCGATGCATCGCGCGATGCCTGAGCTATGGTTCAGGTGATGATTATGTTGCGGCGCGGGTTACCAATACGTGCGTTGTCACGCACATCGGTAATTCGTGACTCGCGATCTCGAATGGGCCGCAGCATTCGAGATTCGCGCTGGGATCTCTCAGGGAAATCCCTCAACGGAAGACGCGCGTCTACAAGGAATGTAGGAATTCGCTGTGAATCACCGCGCAATCGAGAGACCGTCTAACGTACGTCAGAGTTGCCGAGTGTGTAGCAATATCGAGGATTTCACCTGCGGAAGAAGGAGTATTCGTGTATTCGTCACAGACCAACTGTCTGTCTGCCAAGCGTTCTACGTCGCGCCGGCGAGACCGGCTCGCGAGACTCCTTCGCGGAAGATGCGGTAAATCTTCAGAGTCCGATCGTTCTTATGAAGAGAATCGGAAATTGTCATAGTTGTGATTTGTTGTAACATATGTGTTTCTTCTATGTAATGAAAACCGATGAGGAACAACGAAGTAAAAAATTACAAGAAATCTGGAAAATTAGAAAATGAATAGGAAGAATAATATGAAGAAGCATACGAAAATGAATAGGAAAGAAACATGGAAAACTTTTTTCTTTTTATCACTTTTTAAATATTTAAATATAGAACATTTTTTTGAAGCAAATTTAATTAATAGCCTAATTAATGATAATTTTAAAATAATATTTTTTAAATAAAATATTTGAAACTTCGTATAAATCATTGGTCGCGAGCAAAACAATCTTCGTGTTTATGCTACTTTAATCCTAAAAAATTGAAGGATTATAGGTATATTTTGAACATTTTTTTCATAATTTTAACATAATGTAGGAAGTGATTATAAAAAATACAAAAGAGACGTATTATTAGAGAAAAACATGATTTTTAATTTAATACTGTTTGCCTTGCATTAAATCACATAGCAGTACAATTTTTTATAGGAATATAAAAATATGCATGATATAATTTACAATTACAATTTTCTAATCAATATTAAATTATCGATATTTAATACTGTTCGTCTCCTAAATTACATAAGCATACATATCAAAAAAAATCATAGAAATTATCTAAAATTGCTTAGAAACTTATAAGTTCCATACAAATCACGCTTGTTCGACATCCTAAATTGCATCAGTCGCATTAATATATGTAAATTTCAATAAGTACACGCTTTCCGTCGGAATTATCGCAAAGCTTCCTGCTTGTTTCCTTGCGAAACAAATTTCATCATTTTGAACAGATTGAGAATAAATCTTTGTTGTGCTGCATAAACAGTTAGAAATAAATACTCGCATAAATAAACGGATAAATAATAAATAAATAAATAAATAAATAAATAGATAAATATAAGTGAATGAATGGCTGCTGACGAAAATAAATAGACGGAATGGTACGCAATGCAATAAATAGATAATGTGCGTCAATCGCGACGGATATTCGTGATTCACACGTGCGATCATTATCCATCTAAACGACACGCGTGATGAATGCGCGATGATAATTACATTCGGATACGTGCTACGTTCACGTCTGACCGGATTTAGCACTACCTGAGCAATTGATTGTGATCGTAGTAGTTTTATCACATTGTTTGGCAACACGGCCGAGAGAATCTATAAATACCTAGATCGTAAACATAATTTCTTATTTCTACTGACGTTACACGATGTTACGTCACGGCACTTGAATCGGTATCTTACATGTGATCTGTCTGAAAGATACTCAGACATTGTAAATCGAGGCAAGACCCGTAAGAAGAAAACATTTTGGAGAAAAACAAAACCGGCTCCGATATGTTTGTATTAATCTCTGCTTTTCATTCAACATAATCATAAGCATTTATCCTGCACCAGAAACAATTTTATTTCTTTTCGTTCTTTCTCTTATATATGACACTGTGAATTTATTTTGAATAAGTTGTGAATCTACAGGAAATTAACGTATTTTGATTCGATTTCCTACCATAATATTAGCTATCTTATCGAAGTATCATGACGTTCATGAATCATTATTTTTTGCTGTTAGAATAAGATGTCGGAGAGATAATCACAATTTAATTGACATATATATTGTGAGTGGGCTCAGAACGAAGGGACTGGCAAGAGACCATCTCAAACGCGCATCGCGATTCCGATCCTTTGCAACTTTCTTCTCCTGCCGCCCGCCGCAGTAAATCTCTGTCACCGTTCTAACGTCAAACGTTTGAGTAAATCTGTTAAATTCGCGGTATTCGCGCGTCACTAGACGCAATCTTGAAACGAGTTCCTATGCAAAGAGAAAAAGAAAAGAAAAATGCACGTTCATCCACGATTGTTGATCGTAATGTCATTCGCGACAACAACAGTTGCGTTTCTCGTTTGGTTTCAATCGCTGTTTCTTCTGAGATCGCGTCCCGCTCAATTTGTGCCGCGAAAAAGATCACCGTCGGTGACTGTCGCTACCGAAGCAAATTTGTCACCGAAGCGGATCGTCGTTACCCCTCCCCCTTCCCTTCTCCTCGTTATCCTCGCGAGTCCTCGGTGTCAATCATTGATGGATAACGGCAACCCTATCACTTGCTGCACATTATTGAAGACCTGAAGGGCGCACACACAACCAACGTAGAGTTTCATTGTCTCCTTGTCACCATCGCCATAGGACACCTCGATGTTTTTGTATGTCTGTATGCAGCAGTAGGTGCCGGTGCCCTGACAGATACTACCGATGTGATTGCATTTCACGTGCTCCAGATCCTTCGGTACCCGGGAACCCCGGGTGTCTGGTATTGACTCCACGGTGTAATTGCAAATAGAGCTGTTCTGCGCCTCCTTCACTTCCAGTTCGAAGGACGTGTTTTCGGGATGCAACTTGACCGAAGGATTGTGCGATTTCAATATCTTCTTGTTCAACTGATAATGCACGGTGCTCCCACGTTTGTTCCTGGCGACGAATCTCGACTGCACGTTAAAATTAAAGTCGTCATGCTTGCGCAGAAAGTCCTCCTCTCGTCGTAAAGACTCGCGACCTCTCGAATCATATGCATGCTTGTATCGACGAAGGGACGGTGGTACTCGCTCTTCCTCGTACTCCGAGAAACGATCCAGAACTTGGGGATATTCGTGCCTTTTCATTTGTCCGTCGCGGAAGAAATCGCGATAGTATTTCAGATCACCTTCGAGGCGTTCCAATAAATCCCGTGGCAGCGATTCCTCGAAATTATAATAATCCGAATGAGAACGATGTCCATGTCGTCGTCTTAGATTCCGACCTTGAACAAGCGGCATACTAACAATGATACAGGCGACAAGAACACACAGGCAAAATCCAACGCAGAGTATCGCCATTATGTCGAAGTTTAAAATTTGCACGAAAGGACGTCTATAGAGTCTTTGTCGATGATGTAACAGCTTTTATTTTTCTTCTTCTTCCTTAGTTTTTTACAGCCTGAACTGGTCTTTAGCTTCTTTCCGGACACTTTCTGAATAATTTCTCATTTACTCGATCGTGATGGAAATATGATAATACACAGATCGAGCAATTGCAATAGAAGATGATAACTGTGATTCAATAAGATTTCTTTAAGCTTTTAATTAATTAATTTTACCGTCGAAAATGAATTAGCTTTCGGCGTTCTTTCGTCTAGCGAGCTTCCTTTGAAATTCGGCAAAATTGGCGGTGCGTATTTCGGCGAGACGCTGGAAGACGTGAATACGTGACGTAGGGTTTCAAATTGAAATTTTTCAGGATTGACTGACCGTTCGACGAATCTTTCGATCACGTGACGTCAATCGAAAATATTTCGATGATTTAGCTGTTTTTCGACTGGATATCTCGCGATTCTCTGTGATGATTCGCCAATTGAAGTTTGGTGTGCGGTGCTGATCGGCGGAAAATACACGAGAATATCGGTGGCTTTCTGAATTCCCAGCGGATTCCCTCAGCGAAACACTCAACGCGGACTTGTCGTTAGATTTCTACGATCGAGGGACAAGGCGATTATCTCGGTTCGATCGTCTCGCTCAATGGTTTGCTCAAAACTGAGTATTCCTTGATCTCCGAAGGATTTTTTATCCTGTCTGCAAACGTGCACGTGGGTGGTGTTGCCCCACTTTAACGGGTGCTTGCGCGTGCCGGTATACACGAAGATGTGACTAATTCCCCCCTCTCCTTTCGTTTACATCTTATGCAGCCCCTGGGTATCGGTGCCGATGCTGGGGCCTCAAGAAGAGTTTCTTCAGTCGCGCGACGCGGCGGCTTCCTCTTCTTCGAGGATGCCCTCCTCTTTGACGTCATTGAGCTTCTCGTTTCCTCTCGAAGAACCTGCCATCTTCGTCACTACCGTTACCACCGCCGCCGTTTCTATTGCCACCGGCAGTTCCCTTAAACATGGATTTAGTATTGCTAACTACCTCGGGCATTGACGTCACACCTCGGTGTAATGCCCACCTATAGCGGAAAGAGGAGAGACCGAATGTCTCGTGCTTCGTGGAATCCCGTCCTCACGTATCGCGATATCCTCACACCACGAGGATGGCGATGACGATTACGCGCGACGAGAGCGACGGGGTTTACTTCGAAAGTAACGCAACGCCTTTCCCTTTTGACGTTTACGCGCGGCACAATTTTCCGCGTTGACGCTCGCACGCTTCAGATACCGCACCTAGCCGCAAGTGCCATGCGAACGCATGCGAGTTACACGTACTGGCGATTATTTCGAGGGAAAGGACTCCCGGTACCAGTTACTATCGACTCTTTCCTGAACTCGGCGCACTTCGCGGAATTACCGATGAGACACTATGCAGAAAGTTAAACATCGGGAATCGGATACGTTGCTAATTTCGATCGCGGTTCCCGCATCCGGATGCAGCTGCGGCAGGAGGATGTTATCCTCGTGTCGGCGGAAGTATGCGGCGATACCGATATTTAGACGCTAAGAACGACATGGGCCTATCGTAGTCGTCGCGACGCGGTTGCCAAAAAATTAAAAGTCGTCACCACCTTGCGAAAGTATTTAAAATGACATTTACACGCTAGCACGTTTGCCCCTTCCATCGCTCTCCCTCTCTTAAATAACGTCATTCTGGCTGCCTCGTCGCGTGAACCAGTTGAGATGGAATCATCGGATACTCTCGCGGGCTACCCGGACATGCCTCCGTTTTTTAGAAGGTCGGAGAACGCGTGTATCATGAAAACGCTTGGAATTTTTATATAACTCCTACCATTACCTACCGTTATTTTTTTGTCTAGCCTGTACATTTGTCGCGTATATATGTAGATACAGAAAAATCTCCAAAATTCGAAAAATGTATTAATTTATTCATTGCGCACGGAGGAGCGTAATATTAAAATGAGATTTCCTAATGTGGCGCAAATAATACGACCAAAGACATTTTTTTGGATATTAGAAAATGTCTTTAAAATTATCGATTTTCTATTTACATCTTCAGTTATGTATCAAATTTTTCTTTATGATTTATTTATATTATTCTATGGCTATTTCTTTTTTTATTTGCCAAAATTTCTATTATTTTATTTTTTTCTATTCAAAATTGAGATATTAAGTTATTAAAGTTATTAAATAAGAATGTATTAATCTCCTTTTTCCATTTTTGGAATTTAGTTACAATGCCAGATGGTACCAGGATGTCGGAAAAAACAAAGAGAAAAAGAAAAGTAAGAATAAAACTGATCCCCGAGATTTCGCAGATTAGAAATTTAATATCCCAGAATAAATATTAACTTTTTCTAAGTCTATTCATTTTTTGCAAGATTAATGTCGAAATTTGTTCTGCAACATTATGCTAATGTTGTTGTTTAAACATATCTTCGAATTTTTGGGGGAATCCTATTTGACTGCAAAAAATTCTGATATATTAGTCGACGATATTGCAAAAAATTACACGGAGATCAACGATAAAACCGGTTAAACGATTAAAAAAGATTCTATCTCCTATATGCACTGGCGAACAAATAAGACATGTATATAGGGTAATTTTGACTTTTGATTCTACATTCTATATGTGAACACATTCTCTAAGTATTTTATTGACATCAATTTAGTCTGCTGCATTAATTTTGCATTGTAACGCGTGACCATGCTATTTTTAAGTAATTTAGATTTTGGGAAATGGGACGTATATGTCTACACACTTTGTATAAAACTTTTAGTGTTTATTTTTATTCTACAAATATTCAATCTAAAAAGATCCTACAACAAATTTTAGATGTGTATAAACGAAAATAAAATATCAGATCCGTAAATAATAACACACTTCGAGGTAACAAATTCCCTTTTTGTTTATACAAATAAATCCGGCAGATCGTTTCTCGTTGGAAAGCTCGCGTGTGTGCCGAATTTAAGAACAGAGTGCGTGGCGACCGTGCAAGCTCTCTTGATGCATTCGTCCATCGGCAGCTGCGGATGATACGCCTTGAAATATGCGAGCGCACCCAAAAATGCATCTCCGGCACCCTATCGCATATCGTTACTCTGAAGCAATTCATGTCTCAAATAATACGTGCTAATCATTTGAATGAATCACTAAGTGAATCAGCGTTTCAGTCCAGCCCGGAAATCAACCGGTTGTTCGCTCAAAAGATCACGAGCCGGAAATACCGTCAAATACTTTCACCATTTCAACCGCGATTTCATAAACGTGAAGAAATCAATTTATAAGATTCGTATAAGCAGGAAATACGGATCGTACGAGTAGAAAAGAATGTAAAAAATAGAACAAAAATTGCCGCGTTAAATCTAACAAAACTCTTGCAGCAAGTGTCTTATCGTATTAGTTTATTAAAAAATATACACCTTTGAAAGAGTAACATTTTCAATTTCAAAAAATTCTTCGTGGAATTCATCTAGCGTACTATAAGAGTGTATGCGACTTACGGTAGTATCTACAGGGTGAACCTCGACAGTGGGAATCCGTAGGACGGTTCTGTTCATCTTCGTCGCGTACGCAGCTCCGAGTGGTCCGAGAGTAATGATGATCGCGTTGCATCCCTTAGCCAGAAGCTTATCCACGACTTGCTGTACATTCGACATGTCTATGGATCGAACGTCTGTCATAATTTCCGCCTAAAAAAGCGTAATGACGTCTCTGTATCTCGAACGTCATAAACTAATTCTTTGGCTCTACTACAGTGGGCACACATGTTGAAAAAAAGAAAAATCGCATTCTCGTTATCTCCGATTGCACGTTTACATACCTCCATCTCGTTGACGCAGAAAATGTCGCATAATCTAAGGATTTCCGGGTCAGGATTCTTCAGCGCGGGTGCCCCATTGACAATCGAAAGTCCTATCACGTTACGTTCATGTTGAAATATATCGGTAGCTTTCGATATCGCAAATCGCCTTGTGAAATGACACGTTCAATCTTTACACTTGAAAGATAACACGTTTCGCGTAAATTTTGACGACTACGCAGGGTAACACTTCCGACCTCGTCTCTTTTCCGGGACTAATTCTGAGACTAATTCTGGAACTATCGGCGCGATAATTCGGCTTCGAAAAAAAAAGATGCGTACGGATATTTCCACATGGAGAGAAAAGAAAATGTGAGAAACGAACCGTGGCCCTGATGTAACTTCAACGCATGCAGCGTGGTTTCCAGCGGCACCTCGAACTGACATAATAAAACGCTCGCGCTTTTGATCACGTCAACGGCGGCATCCACATGTTCCGGAGTCAACGATTCGTTTGCGCCTAACACGATAACAATGCTGTTCTCACCTGCGAACATTATTCGAAAGACGCTCCGATTATTTACAGCGCGACGGGATCACCGGAATCACCTTAAGTTCGGTTCCAATGCTATTTGTTATTTATTCGGGACTCTAGATTAATTAAAACTATTTGATGACTTTTTGTGCGAAATGTAATTTCAAAGCACTCGAAAAGATTTATCAAGAGACACGGTAGTGTCTCGCGACAAGTTTACTATATATATTTTACGACATCTAAAACGTACCATTTTCAGCAACGGTGATTTGAGCAACACCGCTGTGCTTATCGCTTTGTATCCTCACGCGAGATGCGTCTACATTTTCTCTTTTAAAAATCTCTAAGTATTCTTGAGCAAATGTGTCGAAACCTAACTGCGATAAGAAATAATCGCAATATGTAAGTGCAACATAAAGATCATGATTAATTAGAGAGACTGTATAAACAACAACAGTCAGATAAAAAAAATGAATATTATGAAAAAAGAAATCAGATGCAGAAGTGACAACCCAGCAAACACATACAATGTTACATGTAACGTATATGTTAATTTCCTACTCAACAATGTAATTGTTACATAATACGTGTTACATTGTTGAGTAGGAAATTACAAGTAACATATACGTTACATGTAACATTGTGTTTGCTGAGAAGTTAATTTTGCCTAAAAAATAAATGCCTACTGAAGCAATAAGTGCTGTGGCTCCACCAAGTTTAGCAGCTGTCACACACTGGTTGGCGCCTTTACCACCGTGACTCTTTTCAAATCTAGTCCCAATTATCGTCTCGCCAGGTTTGGGCAACCGTGGAGAGAAACTAAAAAGCGATAACGTCAAACAATATTACGATTTACTATTTGTAATCAGATTTATTTGTCACTTTCTTTATAATTAAACGTGTTGAACAAAAGTACAAATTGCTGCAGCGCAAACTTACAAATACAATAGAGAAAGAGAGAGAGCAGCTTTCTTTGCATTTGTAATTATACTTAATATCGCGTTTCTCTCTCTCTCTCCCCTCCTTCTCTTTCGCTCTCTGTGTGTGTATGCGCGCGCGCGCGCCCACACACACACACACACACACACACACACACACACACACACACACACACANCACACACACACACACACACACACACACACACACACACACACACACACACACACACACACACACACACACACAAAATCAATATTTATTATAACAAATTACAATGTAGCTGTAACATTATTATTAATCACAAATCGATCATCCGTGAAGCAGCGTCAACTTTTGCAGCGCGCAAGAAAGCTTCATCCTTACTCACCAGGTAAAGTCAATCATGCACGAACCGACAACGACTATCTTTGGTGGCATATCGCACGGTTTTTAGTCTATTTCTCGCAAAGTTTTCTCGCAAATAATAAACTCTAGAACGGTTTGTTAAAAGCAACGAATTTGCTAAATATTATTTTCTTAAATGATACTCGCAACAATGTAGATGTTTATTTCTAGGCGCGACTATAGCGACTAACTGCAAGCAGAATGCACGTATAATCCGCGTTATCACTGTTTGTCGTTCAGCGAATTCGCGAGCCAATGAGTTCGGGAGATGTTATCGGTCGAAGGATTATCTGCGCGTGATCTAACGTATGTATCGCGTGCGGACAAGCGTGAGCGTGACGATAGAGATTCCCTGAGAAGCCGAAACGAGAGGAATACCGCAGACAATTAATTTAAACCGCCGCTTTATCACAAGTAAAAAAAAAAAGAGGTGTTATTTACAGCAGCGTTTGCCTTGACGGGGACAGGTTATCTCTTTTTTTTTACATTTATTATATATCAGGACGAAGTTACACGTATGCGGGAGACGTTTTATCGAAACCTCGCATCGACTTGCACCGTAGAAAAGCGTCTATTCAACGATCGCTATAAATTTCGCGGCGGAAAAAAAACAATGCGTCTACATGTGAACCCACGTACGAACGTCTCTGAACGTCTTTGAATGCCTTTGAACGTCTATGACATCGCCATGCGTTAATGAAAGCAATAGATGGGCAGCTTCAAGTTACAGCGAGTATCTTGTCCGTATCGCACTGACAGTCGCCATGTTGTGCACGTAAGAATTCGGTTATAACATAAGCCGGTATTTATAGTCGGTCTTAAGCGGTGTCTACAATGAGATTTTAAGCCTTAAGCCGTAAGAGATTAACCAACCATAATCAATTTTTCTCCTCGTATTCGACTGTGATTGGTCAATTTCTTACAGTTTAAGGCTTAAGAAATTGACCAATCACAATCGAATATGAAGAGAATAATCAATTATGATTGGTCAATTTCTTATTGCTTAAGACTTACTACATCTATTGTAGATCGGGGATAAATAGAATAAGGAATAAAAAGAATTGTTCAAACATGATTTGTTAATTTCATTTCCGTCTGAGATCTCACAGAAGTGAAATAAACATATGTTTACCTCACTTCAACTTATTGCACCGTGTGTACCAGTTCAGAGAGTGCAATAATAAAAAACAGACCTTAAGTGTGCGTTATAGGGAAGATCAAATAGGACAACAGCAACTCAACAAAATCAAATTATGATCGAATTGTCAATTCTAAAGCCTTGTGTCCACGATACTAGAAATCACTGTGAGATCTCAGACGGAAATGAAATTAACAAATCATGTTTGAACAATTCTTTTTATTCCTTATTCTATTTATCCCCGATCTACAATAGATGTAGTAAGTCTTAAGCAATAAGAAATTGACCAATCATAAATTGATTATTCTCTTCATATTCGATTGTGATTGGATTTCTGAAATAAACATATGTTTACCTCACTTCAACTTATTGCACCGTGTGTACCAGTTCAGAGAGAGCAATAATAAAAAACAGACCTTTAATAGAATCGTTTTATTGGTTGTCTTCCATTGGTTGCGCATTAAGATGTATTCATACGGATTCGGATAGTGGCGTGATGTCGTAAACATCTCCGCAGAAAAGACAACCAATCACACATTTGATACAGAAAACACATCGATATGATGCGACGTGCGATCGATCGATCGATCGATCTAGCACACCCGTTCATACAAATCCAAATCCTGAATTGGCTTTCATAAGATCGCAAATTTGATTCGAATCGAGATTTCCGATTGGAGACCGCTCTTCACTGATGCGCACAAACAATTTCGCACACAAAAACTGAATATAAATTAATATTTAATTACTTTTTTTCCAAGTAAAAAGTAAACGTTAAATGCTATTACGTCATTCCAATCGCTCTCGATTGCCCGAAGGATAAGCATCAACGATACTGCGAAATCAATCGATGAAATCAATCGATACACATTATTAAAACATCTATGGGTAACTGGCTGTTTGCAGGTTCGTGTTAAATGGTTCCTTTCGAATTCATCTCAAAAGAATCGAAAATCATTTTCGCGCGCTGATACTATGAAATCCAATTTTGTTTCACGCAGTCTTTAATGTCAAGTTAACGTCTTATGGTGCGACCAGATACGCGCGATTCGTGGTGATTCGCGTCCTTTGATTTTGTAAAAAAAAAAAAATCGCTCCCCTAGCGAATATTAAACGACGATTGCAAATTCGACGAATATGTCCATTTACATTGTTTGCAAATCTTATATGAATAGAAAATTGTGAGTTTTGAATCATCACGAATCGCGCATAATCTGGCCGCACCATTATCAAATTTACGTAATCGACGATAACGCCGAATCATCGAGGTCAAAGAAAATCAAGTGCAAAATCTCAAAAATATTAAGTTAGTAAATGGAATATTTATGCGAATGCGCGTTTGACGCCACTGCCCTTCTCTCTGTCTCTCTTCTCCTTACTCCATCCCTTCTCCGTTATAAAGAACTCGATACAGAGCGGAGTCACATCTCTCTCGCGCGCGCCGTTCTATACGCTTTTTACGAACTGTTACACAATTGTTCGAACTTGTTCCAGGCCGTCCAAAAAAGCGACAGGACATGACGAGCCCGGTCGTAATTTCAGCCACGGCAAAGCACACGGCAACGGTAAATGTCGAGATACTCTTTCGTGGATGTAACGGCAGTTTTTGGTTATATCATTCGCGGTGGCGCGATCCTAATTGATCATAAATGAATTACATTTACGCGACGCAAGGTACTTCCGTTGCGCTTCTTTTTTTTCTCTCCTCTTCCTCGGCCCGATCGACGGCGAATGCACCGCTATTCCATTTTCTCGCGAACCGATTTCATTGTTGATTTTTTTTACGACTATTGCACGTCTTCCGCGAGGCAAGACCATTGTCGTCTTCGAAAATGCTTCACGTAGCTTCCCCGAGAAACGCAATGCTGCCGCCGGTCTTCCCTATCGTATCACTTTCTCTGTTTGAAATTACCTTCAGTGAAGATATATTCATGCGATGCAACTTGTCTCGAAACGCAGATTTTAAGTCTGAAATTTCAATTTTTTTAAAGAATAAAATCAATGCTATCTTTTTTCATACTAAGAAGCACCTGTGTTTCAGTTAATATTTTTCCATGGCTTGGGGGATACAGGGTAAGTTCACATTTCTAACACACGGATGCAATTTGTAACATAATACTGTAAAACGACAGATCTTGTTAACACTTATATACGTTGTTTTTAGGCATGGCTGGGCCAGTTCCATGGGTGCGCTACGATCCCCTCATGTTAAAGTTATTTGTCCTACTGCGTATGTTGATATCTTTAAATGCTCTACGATTGAGAGACTGTGAGTTAATAGTGTTTTAATATGTGACTCTGATCGTTTCAGGCCTACGATGCCAGTAACGCTTAATGCAGGGTTCAGAATGCCTTCCTGGTAACTTCTAGATGAATAAAAATATTAAATTTCCAATGAAAATGATTATCAAGTTTGTGTTTACACGATTGATGATTACTGATACATCATATGAATTTAGGTTTGATTTACGCTCTCTGGACTCCAGTGCTCCAGAGGATGAAGAAGGTATACGTAAGGCCGCTGAAACGGTCCATTCGTTAATAGCGGAGGAAGTTGCAGCTGGGATACCCACCACGCACATCGTTCTAGGAGGATTCAGTCAAGGTGGAGCACTAGCCATGTACAGTGCCCTTACATTTCCAGAGCCTTTAGCTGGCATCGTAGCTTTATCCGCATGGCTTCCTTTACATCAAAAATTTCCAGCAGTACGTATTGTTTTGTATCATATACACGACACTTGTAAAATTATAATTATATTGAATTATTTTCAGGAAGCAATAGGTAATAGAAACACTCCACTGCTACAATGTCATGGCGATTGCGATCCAATTGTGCCATATAGATGGGGTCAAATGACAGCATCTCTTCTAAAACAATTCATGACACAGACAGAATTTAAAACATACCGAGGAATGATGCATGCATCTTCTGAGGAGGTAAGTTCCAATTGAGAGAAAAATTCATCGAATCTTGTCTTAAATTTAAAGAAATTAATAATATCTGTCTTCTTTTCATTATTTTCAAAGGAAATGCGCGACATAAAGAAATTTATCGAGAAGGTTCTGAAGCCGTAATAGATCAAATTGATATTTTCTCGGCTACTTCAAGCATCTAACTGTACATTATATTAAAATCCAATTTTGCGATTATTTGACTTATTATTAGTAAATTATATAAATTTTAAAGGCGACAAGTAGAAAATTGTTGAAAATCTTCCAAGATATTGAGATGCAATGTCACATAGGAAAAATATACTTTCCTATAGAGGAATATATTTATTTTTACAATCTTTATAATTTCTATCTGTATATTCAAATATTTCTCGATATTTTAATGTACCAAAGCATTCATAGCAATACGAATTAATACTACGAATTAATCCATGAGACTCGATCGTTTTAGTATGTATCTAAATTGGCATTCCTTGGTTTTTTAATATTCATGTCTATATACATATACTAAATATATACATATTTTTACAGGTATGTATATAAATATGTATGTATCAAATAAATGTATTGTATTTATTTATAAGGTCATTGGTGTGACGATATATTATTTAGAGATTATACGAAGATAATGTTTACTCATTTTTGCAACTTAAGTCTGCGACAATAGTAAAATTATAAGTAAATTTATGTCAGATTTAAGATAATGCTAAGTTATATTATATAAAGAGCTTCGTGCGTTAGCTCTTCTACCGATAATTCCAATTTTTTCGCGCCTATATCGCATTTCGGATAATTTTTGTTTGAATACGAAACGAAACACGTCCACAAAGCACTTAAGTAATTCGCGCATTTGAAACAGCTGCGAGCCTTTTACATTCAAATTTCTACTTCACGTGACTTACGCCCGCAACGTAACATGAAATGTTGCTGCTAATAAATCACTTTTGTAGCGAGTATTGTCTAGAAGACAGTGACATGTAATGTAATCTGTGATTACGCATTGTATTGTCGAAACCCATCATTTATTATCAGTATAACATAGATCAGGATTTCCTAAATTCTTTTATGGTGTGTTCGGGTTCTTTAAGGAAGTATACAAGTTCCTAAGGAATAATATGGTCATACGATTTGTAGCTTTATTAGGATTGCACCAAGTGGTATACTTCAATATATTTTTGTTATCAGTTGTTCGTGCGAAAAAAAATTAATCTTCGAAAAATAAACAAGATCAGTCCTTCAAGTTTAGGAAATCCTGTGATATTATAAAGTATATTATGAAATATTAGTATATCATAGACAGTACTAAAATAAATTGTAAAATTATTAAAATGTATATAAAATTGTATGACGTTCGGCTAATTTTATTATTATTATTGAGTGTAACACACTATCCAGACTACGTTCCACTTGGCACTCGCAACAATCTTGGGGCATATTCCGTTTCACGTATAACGTATCATTTATCCTTCACTGAATATTAAACAAAGATAAATGATACATCATATGATCATCACGCTTGGAATCATTTCATGTTCTTGTTCTTTATCAAATGTTGGAAGAAAGAAAAATGATTAAATAGCGCTCGCGAGCACCAAGTGAACAAATACGCAATCTCAATAGATAAATAATAAGTAAAACAGAATAAGCTTCAAGTATTTTTAATGGATTTTCTTAAGAATACATTTTAATCTAGCAACATTTAGCCCAGTAAACAAAAATGGATTGAAATGGACAGAAATAAATTCGTTTTGCTCGTGTCAAATCCAGATTCTGATATTTTGAATCCATTTCTATCCAATTAAAGTTTCCGAATTTTTTAAAATCCATTTTAATCCACATGAAAGGATAAAAATAAAACGATTCTTATTCTTTTCAATTAAAAAAAAATATGCAGACCATTAATTCATTTTAATCTATCACGTACGTGGGATTAAAACAAAATGATTTCTACTTTTTAAATCCAAAGAAAAGTTACTCGGGTTATACAATTCATTTTAATCTATGACATAGAATTGAAATGATATAAATGCTATTTTTTCTATCCATGTTTTGTTCAAATGAATTAAAATGGATTAAAATTTTCAATTCATTTCAATCTATTTTCGTTTGCTGGGAGGGTATTTTTTTATTATTCTATTATCTAAGACTCAGCAAACACGCAATGTTATATGTAACGTATATGTTGTAATTTCTTACTCAACAGTGTAATTGTTACATAACACACGTGTTATGTAACATATACGTTACATATAACAGTGTGTTTGCTGAGTCTTAGATAATAGAATAATAAAAAAAAAGTACGTCGTCTGATAATTTATAAATCACTAGCTTTTCGAAAAATTGTCAAAGAACTGTTGCTTCTAAAGATAGACTGAAAAACAGCTTATTATTCATGTTGATTATCAGCCTATCAGCTGTTGTTTTATTCATATGACCAACAAGTTACCCAATTTACGAATTATAATATCCTACCTGTTGCTAGCTTAAAGTGTACTCGTAAGAAAATCCATTAAAAATACTTGAAACTTATTATTCTTTTTTACTTATTATTTATCTACTGAGGTGGCGTATTTGTTCACTTGGAGCTCGCGAGTGCCATTCAATCATTTTTCTTTCTTCCAACATTTGATAAAGAACAAGGATGAAAGAATTCCAGAAGTGATGATCATCATTTATCTTGTTCTGATTATTATCTTGTTCACTACCGATACTAAAAACCTATAGTGTGCGTTACGTATACTATAATAACCTGTTTTCTTTTAGTTGACTTTGCAGTTATCTTTTCTCTTTACGTTGGAACCGTACAAGAAATTCAATTGAAAATAACAGGCTTATAGATTTAGTACTGGGAGTGTAGTGTATATTGAAACACGACCTATATTATTTTTGACAAGCGGGGCCAAGTAAAAGCAGTGCCAAGTAAAAACGAGGTTATAAATTCGACGAATCGTGCAAATTTTAAATTGCTTTGAAGAGTCAGTATGACACACGTGAATTCATTTATTCTGAGTACTTTAGAAAATGGAATTCAAAAAGTGGTGCTTAATAAGCCTGCCAAAAAGAACGCACTTTCGTTCCAGGTAAATAAATGTAAAGGATACTTGATAAGCATCCCAGCAAACGAAAATGGATTCGTATCAAATCCAAGTTCTGATCTTTTGAATTCATTTCTATCCAATTAAAGTTTCCGAATTTTTAAAAATTTATTTTAATCCATATGAAGGGATAAAAAAGTGATACTTATAATAAAGCGATTCTTATTCTTTTCAATTAAAAAAAAATATGCAGACCATTAATTCGTTTTAATCTATCACGCGAGATTAAAACAAAATGATTTCTACTTTTTAAATAAAAAAAAAAGTTACTCGAGTCATACAATTCAGTTTAATCTAGGATTGAAATGATGTAAATGTTATTTTTTTCAATCCATATTTTGTTGAAATGAATTAAAATTTTCAATTCAATCCATTTTCGTTTGCTGGGATGTTTAAAATATAAAAAAATTATCATGTATGTATATCTCCTATTCGTTTTCCACAGATGTATAAGGAATTAACGACGCTTTTAAATGAATCTGCTGAAAACAATGAAGTATTGATATTTGCATTGACAGCAACTGGAGACTTTTTTAGCAGTGGCAATGATATAACTGCCATGATGGAATCTCCTTTGCCGAATTCTGCTGAAAATATAGTCAAGTAAGCACCGTAAGAACGAGGTATCAAAAATTTATATCTCTGTAAATAAAAATTAAATGGACAAATGTATTTTGTAGGATATTAATCGATACTCTAATTATGTATCCAAAGCTTTTAATAGCTGTTGTGAATGGACCAGCAATAGGAATAGCAACT
Organism: Cephalotes varians; assembly: GCA_037157785.1. NCBI lineage: Eukaryota > Metazoa > Arthropoda > Insecta > Hymenoptera > Formicidae > Cephalotes > Cephalotes varians. Next base: position 782,784 of record JANQDE010000003.1, read on the forward strand.
ACAATGCTAGGAATTTTTGATATAGTTTATGCTTCAGATAAGGTGTTGATTCAATAATTGTTTGATATAAAAATGTTTTGGATATTATAACCGCTTAAACATATTATATAAACATATTACAGGCATATTTTCAAACACCATTCAGCTCTTTGGGTCTTGTTGCCGAAGGATGTTCTTCATATACATTTCCAAAATTATTAGGACATTCCAAAGTATGTATATTAAAAAATATGTGCAAATTATCATTAAGATCTGCATCTAAAATTGTGTTCTTTGTAATAGAAAATTCTGGAATTAAGATTTCGATATTATATTGTAAAAATATTTATTTAGGCTGGAGAAATGTTATATTTAGGATATAAAATGAATGCTCAGGAAGCTGAGCAATATGGCTTGGTTAGCAAAGTGTATAATCATGATTCTCTTGAGGAAGTATGGAATTATTTGAACAAGATATCCACACTTTCTTCACAGGTATTATTCTCATTTACTTTTTGCAAGATTAATTTCTTTTGATATATTTGTCTATTTCCATAATGTAATTTAACTTTACTCGGTTCAACTTATTGTTCTAAGAATTAAAATGAAAATGGATTATACTATTAAGGACCTCTTTTACCAATTTTGATCAATCTAATCAATTCACTGATCAATTCATAATTGTCAAACACATTTGATAAGAGGAAAAGAAAGAAGCTCTGATATATTAAACATCTGTTAGCTTCTGCGATTTAATCATCGATCAACTTGATCAAAAATCGGTGAAAGAAGTCCTAAATTATGGTAACAAAATTAATTAATTAATTTCAGTCAATATTGGCAACTAAGCGATTGATAAGTAGATGGAATAGAGAGATTTTATTAAAAGTTAATGAAGAAGAAGCTAAAGAGTTGAAAAAACGCTTCGAGTCCCCTGATTTACTCGAAAGAATATTGAATTTCTTGTCACGAAAAAATAAGCTTTAAAATAACTAAAATATTTTAACAATATATGGAAAAATCAAATACTGGATTTAAATCTAAGTTCAAATATCAAAATATATTCACAATGTAAATTATTTATAAAATATACAGTTTTATAATAGCTCTAATTTTTACAACATATGATATCGCATAATTCTTTGTCATTTAATAAATAAATTTTTTCTACGCTGTAGAATTTTTAAATATGAATGTTATATTATCATTTACTTCCGTTAACATAATGTCCTGTAAAATAAATGTACATATGTAATGTAAAATATGTAAATTAAATCGTAAATTTTGAATCTTAATTTTCAATTATCATCGTATCAAGTTAAATAATTTAAATTATAAACTCAAATTATCGAATTAAACAGCTTATTACCTGCATAATGTCAGATGGAATTGGCTGCTTATAATGGTGCCAATCTCGAAGCTGATTTATAGTTAAATTTTGTTGAGATGGTTTATCATACAATATAAATTGACAATCTCGCGTTTCATTATTTTTCTCTTTTATTGATCCTTTAGAAAATATATGTTCATTCTGGCCAGAACAAGAACAATTCATTAAATCATGTGTTAATGAGATTGTATCACTTGCCAACGTAAATAAGTCCTAAAAAAATGAAAAATATTTCAAGTAATGATTTTTGTAATACTTTTTCGTAATTACCAAAATCTTTATTTATTTTATAATAAAAAGTACTTTTAGTTCTGCAGTAGATAACTTTAGAGATCCAAAGTGATTCAGGTGATTCACTACAGATTCACTCAGACTGGCTTTGCTAATTTGTCTTTGATATATTTTCTCTTCTATTGTACCTGTGGTCAATAATCTACAAATTTGTTCACAAGTTTTATATATCTCCATTAATAATACATCACCATGCAATATTAAATTTGTACAAACCTGTAAATGTAAACATTCCTCTTTTGTCCATCTCTCCAGATCCTTGCCATTGCTTGCACATCAGACGCAGGATTCCAATCGGAATCAAATAATACAAGTCTAGATGCTCCAGGTAAATTCAAACCAACACCACCCGCCTTTGCACTTAGCAAAAGAACTTCTGTAAAGATTATTTTTATGTATACATCAATTTTTATTCATAGAATATATTACTATAAGCACTATATAAGCACGAGACACAATTACGTCTCTTGATTTTTGCAGAACTTACTGCTATTATCGGTTTGCATATTAAATTGCTCCGTAATTTTTGTTCGTGCAGAACTTGAAGTAGTACCGTCTAATCTTAAGAATTTTAATCTTTCCATGTTGCATATGGTCTCAAGAAGATCAAGTGTCTGCGTGTAATAGGAAACTAACACCAACTTCTCGTCAATCTTTTTCAGATTTTTCATTAATGTCTGTACAATTGTGACTTTCCCACAATACTCAGTAAAGTTTTCGTCTCGTTTCATTTGCGATATACATGATGATTTTAACAAAATGTCATATAACGCGTTCTCTTTTTCGTTTAGGAACAGATTTGGATGGTTGCAAATTTTTTTAAGAGCAGTAATAATAGACAAATGTATATTACTTTTGTCTTCTAGATAAATTTTGTTGAACCAAGCATTGGTAACAAGAGAATATAAATCTTTTTGTTTTTTAGATAAAGAGCAAAACAGAACTATTTCATATTTATGTGGCAAATATTTGTTTATTGTGTTTTGCGTACGTCTCAGAATGAAAGATTTTGTGCGTTCGTATAATTCTGTGGATCTTTCATTTCCCAGACTAAGAACGTCATCATCGGCATAAGGACACTGAGATGCAACAATAGGTTCTTCATAATAATTCTTATATTCAGTAGGAGAGCCAAGAATGCCAGGATTAATAAAATCGATCAGTGCATAAAATTCTTTCAAATCATTCTGTATGGGTGTACCCGTTACAATAATTCGTTTCTTACAATTTATCTCATGTAACAGCTGCAAGACACACAAAATAACACACACATTGTTAAAATAGAAGACACACAAAATAACACATAAATATTCAAAACACATAATATAATACATTTATATTAATATGCTTGTATTGATAAGAAATTGTTATTAATAAATCAAATCAGTAAATCAAATGGATAATTACTTTTGCTGCTTTTACATTACTATTTTTCAGTCTGTGGCCTTCATCACACACAATCAAATCAAAGCCAATTTCGCTAATCTCCATATAACATTTAATAAACATTTCGTAACTAATAATCATCACTGAATTTCTCGGATATTTGATAAAATCTTTGGGCTTATTTTTTCCATCTATAACATATGGAGATATCCTGTGGCAGCCCAACCATTTTATGAATTCTTTTTCCCAATTATTGCACAAGCTACTAGGTGTTATTATTAACACGCGTTTCACAATCGGTTTGCCATATGGACCCTTTTTCAACATTGTCCAAATTAATGTGATACATTGTAAGGTTTTACCGAGGCCCATTTCATCAGCCAAAATTGCACCGGAGTAATTTGGCACTCTTAATCCCATTAAGCATTCATAAAGAAACAGAATTCCATGACGTTGATGTTCTCTAAGCTTTGCCACTAAACAGGAATCAACCGAGATTTCCTGCTCCTCTTGATTCATCCATTCGGTAGAATTCAAATATGGCATCACTAAAGGCTCGCTATTCAATGCTAATCCTATAACATAAATATTTAATTTATTTAAATCAATGTTAATGTAATTAATAATTAATTTGTAGTAATTTGTAATTTGTAGTAATTTGTAATTAATTTGTAGTAATTTGTAATTATTAATTTGTAGAACCTTTTGTGGATGAAAATAAGGGCATGAAGGAAGCATGTCCCGAAGATGCTTTAAACTTATTTTTTGATAATTCCTCTATTGTTTTCTCAAAACTTTTCTCTGATACAAATAATTCTTGGGACACTTGATCTACAATCTAGAATTAATTATACAATTAGATATATAATTAGATTTTTTCATCAACTACATAAACATTAGTGCATGCTCTTACTTCAACTTGTTTGTTTCCTACAATTAATCTGGAGCCTTCTACTATACTACTTGGATCAATTGTAGTTCTTCCTATGATATTACTATCCAAATCCTATTATATCAGAAGCATTATAATAATCTTCAAATTAAAATTTCTATATGATATAGTATCTAGTTACCTTAAGAATTGCGCTTTTTCCAGCAATTTCTAGCAAACCATCACTGTCCCATGTTTTGTGTTTCTTCGAAGTTACTTTGCCATATATTACATTGAATGTGCTGTATCAATATCAATATTTATTTTTATTGCAAGAGATAACAATCATTTCAAATTTATTTTTAAAACAGTTACAGTTTTGTCTTTGCCTCAGGTGAATCAGTTAGTTCTTTCTTCTTGTAAACTATAGCATTATCATCTTTCATTGGTGACAAAAATGCACATATAGGAGTTCTAGATTTTTTTTGCAGCGATTCCTCCATTGCCACTTCAGAATTTTTCTCTAATGATACTTGATCTATAATCTAAAATTAATTTTGCTATTTTTTTCTACAAATAATATTGCATAAAGATTAATGAAAACTCTTACCTCTATTTGTTTGTTTCCTATGATCAATCTGGAGCCTTCTACTACATTGTGTGAATTGATTGTAGTTCTTCCCAGAATATTACCATCCAAATTCTATCATATCAAAAGCATTAACAAACAATCTTTAAATAATAATATGTCAATGCAATTGTTTAAAGATTTATAGTGGATGCCCTAAATTACCTTAAGAATTGCACTTTTTCCAGTTATTTCCAGTAAACCGTCGCCATCCCACGTTTTGTGTTTCTTCGAAGTTATCTTGCCGTACAACACGTTAAAAACGCTGTAAGATATATCAATATTTATTTATAGCAAATAAAATCGAGATAATTCTGTTGTAATGTTCACTTTTAGAATACTTACATCTTTGCTGTCGTTTGGGGCGAATCAACAGTCGATGTTTTTTCACGTACCGGAGAACTAGCATTTCGTTTCCTCGATGGATTTGTCTCCATGTGGACATTATCGTGCTCGTCTTCATTTTCTTGAGTTACCTTCTCGAACAAATTCAAAACTTGCAAGTTATTTCGGAGAGGTTTTTTTCTCACTAAATCACTCGGCTCTTTTTCCTGGCAGGATATCTCGTTTGCATCATGTTCCTCGGTGCTTGTTCGCGGTTGAACGATCAAAGGGGATACGAATCCCTTCACGGGTCGGTTTCGATACATTAATAGAGCGAGATCAACATACAGCGATACGGCAACCGACCCTCTGAAAGTTTAAAGTCTGAACTGAACAATCCGATTATTAAAGGGCGCGAAACAATGAGAAATTGCGTTTTCTGACGCATGCGTAATAACGTAGCACAGTAGTGTATGTGATTCGAAAATAGTTAGGGTATCGTTACCCCTCACGGAAATAGAACAGAAAAGATTAAAAGATATTGAAAGTTTTTATGAAATAAATAATATTTATTATCGATAATCTGTATTATTTTAGATTATTGAGTTTATTAATTCTTTATGTTTGTAGCCGAAAAGGCAACAAAAGACATAAATTTAACGGATCTCACAAAGCGTACAATTTAAAACGAGTCTGTTCAGCAGTCACGTGATCAGCTGTGAACTGAAATTTTGATTTCCAACTGTGGGGAATCTATGGGGAGAGTAATTATGTAAGAAATGATGCAGATCAAAACTTTAAATATATATTTAAAATTCTATTTATAATTTTTTATTTTAAATAAAAATAGATAGAAATTAGATAACAGTTGAATGCCAAGAATAGCTTCACAACATAAAAAAATAGCATGTATTTTTGACTCAATATAAACATATAAACTGCATAATGATACATATGATTCACATAATGATTCTTAACTATGCCACATTGTTGTCTGTCATCCATGCCTCTAAAAAATGGCTATTATCTGCTAAATTGCCGGTTATCTTGCCTATGTTTGCCTACTTGACGAAAGGTCTTTGTTCGCTTTATCTGCTTTGCCGAACTTGGATCATTTATATTTTTGAAGTGCCCATAACCGCCTCCACCGAGCCTTTTTCGTGGCCGTGAAGCTTTGCTGATTCCTACTTCTGCAATATACAATTAAAGAATTAAATAAAAAAAAAAAACAATGTTTGAAATGCGTATTCGTACTGTTTTTAAACTTTTATATAATTTTAAAACAGTTTTGATGGATACTAATATCAATCAAGAAAATAATAATCAAAAGCATCGAATTGAAACAAATGCCAAACTGATTCAAATATATAGGTAGTTAAATAAAACAATCAATATAAAAAATAAATCAATTTTATGTTAAAGTTTCTAATGAGCAAGATTTGAAAACGTTAAATTTATGAAAGAAAGCATTTGCACTTAAAGTTAAAAGAGCTTACTCAAATCTACTGCTGGTGGTACAGTAAATCCAAACGATTTGGCTACTTTTGCCAGGTCCAAAGTCTCTATATCGAAAACATGTTTCAAATGATGAGAATCGTAGGCTCTAACATAATTTTTGAACGCTTCTTTTGCCGACTGGTGTAAGAAGTAATTCTTTGAAATCAACTTTTCAAGCTAAAAAAATAAATTATAATATATTATCTTATCTCTCATGTGCAGAGATGTTAATAAATTGTGTAATGGAATTGTTAGTTTCGATTTTTCTAGTAAAACGCGATAATGTAAACATTTCTCTGTGTCTGTCCAAATTTCTTAATTTTGTTTTGTCCAAAGATCTTAGATTAAGGTCAGCAAAAAAATAAATTATAAAAAAAGATTATAATATGTATATATCACACATACTTGCAATTGTATATCAGCGATTTTATTCCAGGAAAATTCGTACTCATTTACGGGTACACGAGCTATCTTGAGATAACGAAGAAAACCAAGTTCCTCTGGTCGCAATATCAGCAAAGCGTGACCGCTACTGCCTTCTCCGCGAGCGGTTCGTCCTACGCGATGAATATATTCCTAAAAGTTGTATAATTCAATATTACACATCCGCGTCCATCAATCGCAAATCCATTGTTAGGGGATTATCACTGAGATAATAATCCGCAAGACAAAATATCACATCAATCCTTACCTTGGGATCATCCGGTGGATCAAATTGCACGATCCAATCAACGTCTGGTATATCTAGACCTCTTGCAGCCACATCGGTGCAAAGTAAAATCCCAGAAGAAGCATTGCAAAATTGATAAAAGGTCGTGGTTCTTTTCGTCTGCTTCTGTTTACCCTGTCAATCACGAACATGAATATTAAATCGGGAGAAAATCTTGTTATCACAAACTTAATATAGAAAAAAATCTGATAACTTACATGAATACTCATTACTGGTAAATCGATATAATTTAAAAGTTCATGATGATATTTAACGGACATGCAAGAACTGAAGAAAACCATTATCTTCTTTTGCTTGTTCTTTTTTAAGAAAGTGAACAGAAGTAAGAATCTTTTTTCGCTCGGGCATGTTACGTAGCCTTGTTGTAAGCCCTCTACAGTTGCCATTTCCTTGTCGTCATCAACCCCCACATATATAGGTTCTTTTTTAAGAGCTAACGTTGTTATCATTGCTACTTTCTGTGTTTGTGTCGCGCTGAAAAGCATGGTCTGTCGGCGCTCTGCAACAATAATTCATATAATGGGAAGAAATATATATAATTTGATTTCAAAATTCCAATTACAGAATATTACTAACTGGGAAGAATGTTAATAATTTGCTTCAACTCTTCTTCGTAGCCGATGTCCAAAATACGGTCAGCCTCATCGATAATCAGACACTGGAGATTCTTGTATAAGAAATCAGGTGTGTTTTGCAAATGATCTAATAGTCTCCCCGGTGTTGCCACGATAATATTGATTCCCTTTTCAAGCTTTTGTGCTTCGGTTTGCCTATTAGCACCACCCATCAGTAGACCATATGTATGATAATGATATTTCATCAATTCTTTCAAAACTCCAAAAGTTTGCATAGCTAGTTCTCTCGTGGGAGACATAATAATGCATCCAGTACCTGCAAATATGTTTCTTATTTTTCATTCGTCTTATATAATTAAAGAGTAAAATCAAAAGTTTTATTTTACTGACTTCTATGAATTTATTTTTATATTACTCGAAGATAAGAATAGTAGTAATTACTTTTAATACTATAATTATAGTATTAAATGTATTATACTATTAAATATATTATACAGATTTTTGTTACTAGTCCATATGCATTAGAAAGATGAGATTTGTAAAGGACTATTATATTCCATTATATCAGAATAAATCTAATAATCGGTTATGAAATAAAAATGGCTTGTGAATACCTATAAGGTATAAAATCCAAAAGATCATAAAAGTGAAATAAAAGATTTTTCAGTGTCATTCTGACACAGATTATAGCCATTGAGATTACGTACCGTTACGTGGCATAAATTTCAATTTGTAAATCAAGTCAACAGCAGGAATCAGAAATGCCAAGGTCTTGCCAGATCCAGTTTTGGCTGCGCCAACCAAATCTCTCCCTTCCAAAAGAGGAGGAATAGCTTTTGCTTGTATCTCTGTCATATTTGTAAAACCCATATCCTTTATCGCCTTTAGTGTGTTCTCACATACCTTCTCATTTAATACTGAGAAACTTGTATCATTTGTCACTTCAAAACCTATGGCTGTACCAGGTACTAAACAAAACATATGTTAATATATTATTAGGCATCGTATAAATATTATTCAACAATTATTTTAAAAATACATACAATTTTCAGTAGCTGAGGGTTTCTTCATTACTTCAGACTTTTCATTTTCTTCAGATATTTTTAACTTTCTTTTTTCTAAGAAAGGATACATTTTTATTAATTATATAATAAAATAGAAAATAAAAATAATTATATATATATATATATAAGGCATACATTATCATTAATTTTCCAGTAAAACAGATCACATAAAACATGAATGTTTATATAATGAAGTATCTCGGTTATAAAAATAGATTAAAATAAGCAATTACTTTTTGGAGAAATGTCTTCTATGTGTTCCTGATTCGTTTCAGTTGCTTTCTCTGATTCAACTGCATCTGTGTAACAAAAACGAGCCTTATTTAAAATAAATAGAAGGCTAAATTAGTAAAAAATCATTTTTATTACTTTAATAAATAATTACTCTATTAGCTAAAGTCTAATTTATTATCTAAATAATAATTAAGATTGTATACGTTTTAAAGAATTTTTTCAAATTATTACAAATTTCTATCTTTTTTCACGCAATTTAACCTCGAAGTTCACATGCTCTTACTTTTCTGTTCCTCCCGACGTTTCAACACATTTAATTTCGTCTTTTCTCGTTTTTTAATTTTGCGCATTAATACTTTCTCGGGCACGGACATTTTTTCGAATTGTGGAGCAATATCGTAATTATACTAAGAATTGAGATTAGCAAACACCGCGTGGCAAACACAGTAGTACACAGTATACATACGTACATTAATGCAGCTTGAATCTAACCTGCACAGTGCAATACGCATGCGCAATTGTCAGACTAGGGCTGTGTTCCGATATTACTGCCAGTACTAAAAATCTGTAGTATACGTCACGTACTCTATAGATTTTCAGTACTGGCAGTAATATCGGAACACAGCCAATCACGGCAACTTTAAAGATACCATTACATGAGAGCGTCGGGCGTCGTGCTTGCTATTCGTTAATTTTAATCACGTGGCCTGTTTTTAGCGAATAGTAAGCTGATGACGCTCGACGCCCGACACTTGACGCTTTCATGTAATGATATCTTAAGGTTAAAAAGAAATACAAGCTGCGCTGCACAGGCTGCACTTGCTGGATGCTGGATGGCGCGAATCGTGCGAGCATCTTATTTTTGAGTCTCATTGGAGCATTCCGAGGGACAGATTTGTTTAACATAACATTATCAGGTGACACGATTCAATTTTAAATTATCTGCATAGCATGCGTGAAATCTACGCGCTATGTGAAGCTTCCGAATTATTTTGAAGCGCCCCGAGACTCGTTCGAGGCAAAGTTACATTGTCATCTCGAACGGCGCGAAGAGAGGTTAGATTTAGCCCGCGGCTCGTGGATACTTATAAGGTATAAACATGTCAGACAAGGAGACCGACGAGATCCAAGTAATATCCGAAAGGCTCCAGACCGTCACGACCGCCGAGCCGGCGTGCAACAATGCTCAACCACAGCAGCAGCAGCAACAACAACAACAGCAGGGAAAGAGTTCTCGAAAAAATAATAATAATGGTGCGGCGCGTCCTTCCGCAGACAGCAAAAAAACTGGTGCTACCACTATTTCAGCTGTCAAGGATGATTACGTCTTTGTAAGAAACGTGCCTGAACTCAATCTACCTGAGAAGATTCTATTTGTTATTGACACGGTAAGAGAACAACAATGTACGCCCTTTAAACTGGGCACAGGTGCGACATACCTGCCGCTATTCATGATAAAACGCGTGGTGGAGAATTTTGTTGGCGCCAAATCTACTATACAACCTGGGGTGCATGAGTACGCGCTAATGAGCTTGGATTCGCGCAGTGCTTCCTGGCTCTGCGACTATACTAGTAACACAAAGACTATTCTCAACCATTTGGAAGGCATCACGGAGGATATACCAGATGAAGAACAAAAGACTTATGATTTGGGGTTGTTATTTGAGGTGATACACGCGCGGATAGCAACGCCGGCGAGGAGCCAACCGACGTTCACCTCGCGCGTGATCCTCATATATGGACGATCAAATTCCGTCCCAAAGTTCCACACTGGACAGAAGTATTTGGAAAATCTAACAGAAAACCCATACTTTTTCTTGGATGTACTATTCGCCCATGAGCCACCTAGCGACGACAACATGTGCGAGGCAGTGTACGCCGAAATCGCGGCTTTAGACACAACAAGCTTCTCTTATATCTTCGAAGTAGGCAGAAATGCTGCTAAGATACATGACAATATGGCGAAACTCTTGGCGCATCCTCTGCAGCGCCCGCCACAGAAGGACGCTTCGTATACTCTTTATTCGATGACATCCAATCAGGAAGTGCATACTAATGTATAGTGCCATGTATATTTGTTAGCAGGTAACTTATTTTCATGAAAAAGTTCATTCTATCTCGAATCAGCTCTACCTTATTAATGCGATATAATTCAAAGACAGTATCATGTTTGCTCGAATCAATAACATTTTTTATGATTTTATTTATTCGTTATTTGTTCATTAGAGAAGATATAGTAAAAAAGATAGTTGTATTTTATATATTGTTGTTCAAACTATCATAAAATAAAATCATTTTTATATAGATTTATAAAATAGTCTGTCTCTTCTCTTTTGTGCAAGCTCAAACGTAGCAAGTTCTTTTAGGAATCACTTTATAGTGTTTAAGAGGCTAATACATAAAATCAGACTTCAAAAAATTCTGTTATCTTTTTTCTTCTTTACAATGTTTCTATTAAACTCTTTAACATTTTATTACAGCCTGTTATTTTTTTATATTTCATTATTTTATACTATATTATATAATACTATTGATTAATCAGATTTCGAAATTTCGAAATGATGCTTTGCTGTTAAATAGGCAGAAAGTTTAATTTTTCTAGTAAAATCCACAAATTTGACAGCCGAATGGCTCCCAAGATGTGTTTGTTGATGTCTAACAAGATTAGACAACGTCGTAAACTTCCGTTCACACATATTACATATGTAAGGTTGCTCGCCGGTGTGTTTCCTTCTGTGTTTATTGAGGTCCCCTGCGTGATTGAATTTCTTTTGACAGTACTCGCACATTAATTGTTTCTTACTTATATTTCCAATGTTTTTGCGGACTTGCGAATTATTGATATCATCTTTATTTTCTATATCAGTAGAATCGATCTTTCTTTCAGCGTCAGTTTCTATGGTTTTTTCAGTTTGAAAATTTTCGTTGCTTTGCGATCTTTTCATTATCTCTAAATTGCCAATATTGCGATAGGTAAATCCCATTGGATTCTCGATATGAACTTTCTTGATGGATGTTCCCTCGAAAGGTGAACATGTATCGGGAAAATTCTTTTTGAGAAAATCTTCGAATTTCATGCAAAGAGAACAAACTGTGTTCAAAACCTAAATACAGATAAAGGTAAAATATTAAAATTATAAAAAAATTGACTTATATATAAGAGATGTAATAAAATAAGATAAACGAGCATAAATTTGCCCACCGATTTTTCTAAATTCTGCATCTTAAAACTGCAAAATACATTTATTTAGCATAAGATTTTTTTTATGGTTTCTAGAGATAATAACATTGTGATATAAAAAAAAATTTATAAGTTATTTTTAAAATTATATTACATTAATAATGTAATATAAAATACATAAATACAGTAAATGTTACAAAAATTATAATAATTCAATAAATTTCTCTATTACACAATTTCACATTTATTATGTTTATTTATATGTATCCTGAAAAAATAGATGGATAACACTCATTGAAAATCTTTTCAATGAATATAGAGATTGACTTTATTCCCTTTATCATCTTATTTGACTTCATCTATTTAATTCTCAAATATATAATTTCACGTTATAGATCAATTTCATTACGGATGACATCAGTTACATAGATATTATTTTTCTAATTAATGCACACTTAGATGTGTTATACAAGATTTTAATTCCAAACTCTCTGGAAACCACAACGAAACGAAATTGTGTCTTGTATCAATCGAAATTGACATTCGCTTGCAATTTATGATATAGTATCATATGTGCTTACCAGAAATTTCAAATTCAATTTTTGTAGAAGCGTGTGTGCTACCTCGTCGCTTCCAAATACGGACACTATATGTTTCGTGCAGCAAAAATGACAGCGTCCTCGAGCATTGCACGACATATTTCGGAATATTGACCTACGTGTTCTTAAAAGAATACGAAAGTAGACAAAAAAACAACGAATTGGCCGTTGCCAATATGTGTGAATTAAACTTTGGATAATGGCATAGATTTGCTGAGTAAAACGGATGATACTGTGCGATTGTGGCGTAGAGGAAATGCCCATTGGGGAATATCCGACTAGTAAATGCGTACAAACAAATATAGATATATACGTTATACATATACGCGGAAAAATGATCTTTATATTATAGAAAAGATAAAACACATACAATAAGAATAATATCTTTATAAGAGAGAGAAAGAATTATAAATAAATATTAATTATATTAAAACTTGCATAAAAATTTATTTTTGGTTTGGATCGTTTGCATATTTGAGACCGTATGTCAGTTACAGATTGATCCTCAAATTCAAATGGATTTCTGTAAACGTATAAGTTTATATACATTACAACTAAGACCGCAACTATTCCACGAGTATCTTTATAAATATTGCAAATTGTGTCATATCGTGTTGTACTGATTTTAACAAAAATTGAGATATTAGTAATTTTTGAATTAGATAAAGAATTTTTCGAGAATTAAACTTTAAAGATACTTTATATTTAAAAGTAATGATACATATATCCTTAATAGAAATACGACAATGATACACATCCAAAGAAGTAAAGAAAAATCATACAGTTGATAACGCGCTTACAAATTTATCGATTATATTATGTTAAATTAAACGCTATATATACAATATGTGATCGAAAATCGTAAAATTACAGTAATGTATTTGTCAAGAGAGTTCTGTTTTTATTGGGTCATATTTCAATAACAGATTCTTTGATTTATTAGAAATTTGGTTAGTTACTCCTCGAAGAAAATGCACAGCGACATCAACATTATATATCTTTGTAAGTGGGCTTCTAGTTCCGTCCAAGAAAAATTATCTATTTGAAAACAGATAATTTCATTATATATCTATTTCTTTCTTTCGAAATTCGTAAGTTCTTTTTTAAATCACGAATACTGTACTATTATCGCTTGACACTCTCGTCGAGGTTACATTCCGCTATGCAAATAAAATCGATTCGTCATTGAAATTAATAAGAATTAAATTAGAACACTGTACATTATCAGGTAGCGTAATTGACAATCTGATAATGATAGAATTAATTATAATCTATTTTATATCACAGAAATGTAAGTCACTTGTTAACATGACGAGAAATGTAAGTCATTTGTTAACATGACGTCCACTCGCTCATCAGACATAAATACACAATATGATCGCGAAATATATTTTAAATTTCTATCGTCTAAAGTTCGTCGGTTTTGCGTGATTGCATTTATCTGACCAGCGGACTTATAATAATGCGGACGACTGTTTTCTATAATTAATACTTTCTATATTAATACTTCGTAATATTTAGTTCTGACTAAATATCCATCTATATTATTAACACACGATCATTTTAATTTATTTATAATCACGTCTTTACACATTTTACGTGCAATAGTTATATTTATTCAAAATAGGCGAAAGAGAAGAAAATTTTGTCAGCAAGTTCGATGTGAAGTGAATCTGCTATAAAGCTCTTTTATAATACGACTGCAGCATTTTAAAGCTATTTACATAGATGTGTCATTTGCATGCGAATCATAGAGCTCAAAAGACAAGCGATAAAAATTAGCAGCGTTACACTTGAACTGGATGCTGAGGATGTATGTGATTTCATGTGCCGCTCTAAATACGCCATAAATACTGAGAATTGCTCTATCATATTCGCGAGACTCTCGTCATTCTTTGATTGCTTCCTTTCGGTTACCGTTGAAATTGTACTGGTCTCCGATGAGTTATTCTCGTCGTTCGTCGGTTTCCAGTCGCCGCATTTAGGAAAATTATTAGGCACGGGCAGCATATCCTTGTCTTCGCCCACCTTGAAGATCAGCGACATTCCTATTTCTGCGTGAAACTCGATGTGGCAATGGAACAGCCAATATCCTGAAGAATTGATCAGGTCAATTATTTATCGATATTTGATGCCTCTTTTTTTTCGCTGTTCACATGGATGCTATTGTGAAGTCTTACCTGGATTATTGGCGTAAAATCGCACAATAGTATAACCACCGTCGGGCACGGTCACTGTGTCCTTCAGAGGTGCCCGTTTGAGTTTTCTGCGTATCAAACCTTGCCTATCTAGTTCCTTCACTTCAGCGGCGGTAATATTATATCCAATCTTTTCCATAGCCACTACGCGGAACTGATAGCCGTGAAGGTGAAACGGATGATTTGCATCATACGGAACACCTGTCAAGGATTATTAGTTACGGATTATTAGTTACGAAGCTTAGACGGAGTTTAAATAATTAGAAATACGAAAGAGTACTTGTTGCTCACGCACCTTCATCGATCAGAACTAATTCTACTACGCTATTAATCTTCACTTGAAGCACGTGAGTGCAAGCGCAATAATCATTCTCGCATCCCTCGACTGTGCTGGAGTTACAAAACTGATCCGGCTTAATAAGATGTCTTTCGGACAAGAGTGGAAACGGCGCTAATTTCATTGATATGTGATTCAATTGCGGTGTAAACACTTGTTGTTTTACTAAAAATTCACGATCGAAATATTTTATGAAACAATAAATGATACATATGTATAATCAAATAGGGTAATTGAAAGCATTTGAAATATTTTCCAATAATTAAACAATTAGTTATGGATTTGTCAAAAAATATTATGTACATTCATTTAATAGATATTGAAAATTTACAATTTTATTTATTTTTTTATGTATTTTATAAATTATTTTTTGAAATATACATTTGTATGTGTGAATATATTTACCTTGATGAAAACCATACAAATTCTTGCGATGAAAATGGGGATTATCTTTCCCGTAAAAATCGTACGATATGTAAAATTGATAATCAGGTTCTCTAGTGTTCGAAGCGTCATCGTTGTCCATCGCGTTCAACATTGGCATACTTATGCTATTATTCGATTCAGTTCCTTCATTTAGAGCATTTACTTGCTAAAAAACCAGAAATATTTTTTAATTTCTTGTTTTTTTATTTCTTCTTCGTCCAAGACGAAAACAAGATAATGATTCAGAAACTATTTGAGATATCGTAAAAAGGTCAGAGTCATGAAAATATCAGTATACATACCAGTCCGTAAGAGTCATTTCTTACACGATCATACGAAACTTCTACCGCTGGTTCCTCTTCGGATGCACCCTCGTATCGCAATATTGCGACTTGATAAGCGCTCAAAAATCTCTCGTCGCAATCCATCAACCCTCGAAATCTTATCCAATAATTGTCCACCGGTTGATTCATCTCTATTATAAAATCGAATCTTTCGCCGGCGTAACTTACCAGCGATTCGGCTGCAATTATTACATAATATATATTAAAAAATGACAAATGATTTTACGAAAAAACGATGATGTGAAATGGCATGTGAAGATGATCGTGATCGTACCTTGTACTGGTTCAATATCACGCCCATCTGAACTGATTACGTGCAAAGTATGATTATCGACAGAAATTTCTATAGGGCAATTCAAGAACTCTGCATTGATAAGCCTGAATCTGTATCGGAAATTCTGCAAGCAAAAATGATAAAAGTCTGATTTAAAAAATACACACAAATCATGTTTCACTTTTAAAAAAACGAAAAAAATAAAAATAATCTTTAAATCTTTAAAAATCTAGATGTTTTATTTAAAATAAAGTTACACTGCTTATAAGATCAACAAAAAATTGATTGATCTGTAAAATATTAATTGTTTTTCTTTTGTCTTGGATAAAAATATTTTATTTGTTTCTTACATTATATAAATACACATTTAAGAGATTAAGATATTTAAAATTTTTGAAAATAATATGTCAAAAGTAATATGCAATAGCTGCTGCATTTCAGCATCGAAAACCAGCTTGAAATAGATCTGAATATTAAATATCTTACAGACACCTGTCAGCCTTTTATATTACGATTACTTTCTCCTGTGACTAAAATTTACCGGTTTTACGACGAATGTCGTAATAGGCGTATCGGGCAACGTATCATTTTCATTCTTAACGGCGATATAACGGCCCAGGCCGTTTATAAGCAAGTTTGGTGCTTTATTGTGACCGTCTGCGTGGTAATGGGCCAAGAACTTGGTGAGCCCCAGCTCATGAATCCAATCAGCGACTACTAACGTATACTCATCGTAGTCATACAGATCCTTGTGCCAATCTATTTTAGGAGGTACACGCACGATTAACGGACCGAACACGCCGTCGCCTCTCTGAAATCCTGCAGATGTGCAATACAAAATATTACAAACAACGGAACTCTTGGAAATAGATCATTTGCCATAGTACTGTTATTAATTACTGTCAGTAAATTATTGTGAATTAAGTGGTCGTTAATTTAAGTAATTCTTTTTCTTAAACTTTCCGCAGATAATATATCAAATGCGAATATTTGGAAAAGATTTAACGCACCTGTATGAGAGTGCCAGAAATGCGTGCCGGCTTCGGTGGCAATGTAATTGTATCGGAAAGTCGCTCCAGGATGAATAGGGCATTGCGATACATAGGGTACACCGTCCATGTATGGCGTGGTAAGATGATGCTGGCCGTGCCAATGCATCGTTGTGCTCTCCGCGTGCAATAAGTTGATCATATCGACTATTATCCTATCGCCTTGGCATACCTGTAATTAAAGTAATTCCCCTTAAAACATTCCCCTTAAAGCGTTTGATTTGCAGTCTGACTCGCGATGACCGCAGATCGCGGTAAAGTGAGATCATAGACCGGATATTATTATCGACGATCGTCTGTGGCTCGTAATTAAAACGAAACGAGTCGCGTGATTGAATTATTCCCAGTCCCACGAAGAATTTTATTTTCGTATTTAATAATACTGTGATGGAATTGCAAGCGAAATCTAAAGGTAAGAAACGAACGAATGTGTGTCTCCGTTGATAAACAGAATAATTGCCGCGGATATTTCTTCGGAGTGCTCCTTAAACAATCATCACAAGAGCTCGTCTCAAAATGTATTAAGTTTTAAGGATCTCTGCAATGCGAATCCCACTGCGCTGCTCTCGTGATATCATTGCATAATTGTGAAGAGGAAGAAGCATCGGCAATTAAGCTTTGCAGAAGATTGCAGACGAAGCGATGAATCATTTTTCTGTTTTATTGGTCAAACTAAAAAAAATCTAACTGACTAAGGAAATATTAATTAGCGAGCAAATGTCTTGTGATAAAAACCTATTCAAATAATTTTTTATATTCGCGAAATTTAAAAAATACAGGGGATAAAGATCGTTTTCCTTCTCCAATTTAATAAGACATTTAAATTATTCCCTCATATTTAATCATTTCTCACTAATATAATATTCATTCCTCGCAAATTTGTAAAGATTTTCAATAATTCATGATTTTCTTGCTGAATAAAGATAATATCGAAGTAAAAAAAGCAGAAGCACAAGAAGAAACTAATAGCTTTGAAATGTATTTTTCAATATTACACACCTCGACTGATGGGCCTGGCATTTGCCTGTTCACTACCATGAGAGATCGCTTCATGCCATCTGCCGGAATGCAATGAGGCCGAAAGCAGTCTGTGATATTGAAGGGACAATCGTAACACGCCTTGCTCATTGTTTGATAAGACTCCAGCTTGAAGGTGTAATAGCAGTCCAGAGACGTCGCACCATCCTTGCATGTTCGCCGACACGCGTGACGCTTCCAGTCGACGATGTCGGCGATCTCCGGATCGATCGGCGCCAGACCAAAGTCATTGTACGCCGTTATTACCGTTTCTAAAATCCCACAAAAGCCGATTGAAAAAAAGATTCTGTTTAAAGCCTTTTTTTATTTTCCCAATCTAAACGCAGATAAGATGTACAGAGGATGTGAGCAATACTTAGCCATACTTGTTATAGATATTTCGATTAACTTTTAAATAATATGCCGATCATTTTTCTGTTATTAATTTTCGCAAGTCAAATAACATTGATAATTAGTGCTTAATTGATTTTTTTTTTTTTTTAATTGTATTTTATTCGATTATATTTGCGCTATAAATTATCCAATTATATTCTAAATGTGATAGGAAATTCTAGCTAGAAAATGAGGAATGCGAATTTCTGAACAAATTCTTCGTATAACTGTAGGATAAAAATTCAACTGTTCACACTGTTCAAAATCGGAAATAGAGAAACGTCAATACGATCCAGTATATACGGAAGTACAACAAAAGTAAAAATTCCGATATTACAAAACTAAAACGAATAATGAAAAGAACTCACCCGATTGAGCATTTTTATAAATAACCAGCGGAAGTAGAAAGAACAGCACGTTCCAGATTGTCATTCTCGTTCTGTAACAAAGCAGTCTAATTCAGAAAGACATTAGATATGCGTAACATGTAAAGTTACATATGTATAATGTTTTATACATATCCTATAGATTACGAAGATAACAACTCGAGACAGATTTCAAAGATATTGTGTATCCATGCCTTATATAATGCACGAGCGTAAAACGTTCGACGCTTTGGCGGTTTGTGAATTTGAATTTGCTTAAGACATCGTATAATCGTATAAAAAATAAGTAAATCGAGAGAAAATTAATTTTTAATCTTCGAAAATAAAAATTAATTCAAAAATATTTCGTTCTTCTTTTTTTCCATCTTTACACTCCAGAATCGTTTTGTACTTGTTGCAAGGAAATTAACCCTTATGTGGCGGCTAAGGTACATTTGTATCTTTTGCGATTTTATCTTCATTTCAAATACTCTTTATACTTTAGTTAAAACTCTTATTTAGATCATTTGTAAACTTATTTAAGCAAGATATAATAAGTTATTAACTTTTATTTGCATTTTTTTCTTTAAGGTACAAATGTACCGCCTTTAACGTAATAAAATTTTAGCCGCCACATAAGGGTTAAGCAATAAAGCTTTCGAAATTTGTTCTATGAGATAATATTTTTATTTTATTTTCTTCATATTGGTTTTATGTTAATTAAACAAAAGTCTTTTAATTTATAAACAAAAATCTCGCTGGTTTTACAATATTTTAATTATAAAAATGATTTTGCTTACGCTTTTTCATTACGTTATTTATGTCATATCTTTATAGACATACAATTATAATTATAGAGATACAACTCGGATTTTTCATGCAAGTGATTTCAGAAATAAGAAATTACTAAAGATTAAAGTTTACTTTTTACTAAGAATTTAGCTTGAACGATCGAGTCTCATTTAGATTTTTCTTACAACAATGTAGTGATAAAATAATAGTAACACATGTGTGTGTGTGTGTGTGTGTGTGTGTGTGTGTGTGTGTGTGTGTATACGACAGAATGTCCCACTTCTGGTGCATTTTAATGATCGATTAGTCAACGTGCAATAAGATTTTTCCTCAAATAAAATGGCAAGGATCATTTTTTATCGCAATTTTTCAACGTATTATTACAATAAATATTCTAATTAATGAATTCCATTAAATTAATATATCATAAAATAATACAAAATCGTCTAACTTCAAGTTATTTAAAATAAATTTATTTGCTCGAACTTTGCAAAAAACTTTTTTTATTTCTAATTATTAATTGTGAAAGTTATTTAGGACATTTTCCTAAGATAATATTATGAAATCTGTCTTTTTAATTTCTTATGAACTTAATATATATCCGTACTTTCTTATTTTAAACACATTTTAATATTTGACATAAAATTTGACACACACTTATTGCTTTCACGGAAAATTTATACAGGAAATATATTCGTTTGCCATGGACGCATAGAAAACAGCGCTTAATGTTTCAAGAGGAATATCAGTAATGTTGAAATCCCTAACATATCTTGCAACATATACATGTCGTAGCTTTACAAATTTAGCACAACTTGATGCAATGTACGCGGTTGCATCGTTGCAACACGAGATGCAGGTATTATCTGCAATTATGTTAATAATCGTCATTTCATTATTGTAAAAATGAGCTTTTTCATTCTAAGTGAACATCATACGATGCTTTTCAATCTTTTCTTGATGATGAAACAACTTTAAATATCATTATAAATAAATCCGTATATCATTATCGTTAATTATAAAAATATTGGCTATTTATTTTTGTTATCAAGATGATTTCTATAGTCTTTTATATAAAACATTAATAAAAACATATGTATGTCAAATCACGTAATGTTAACATACGTTTATTAATTTTTAGAATGTTGTTAATACAATATATAGCTTTACGAAGATTTTTAATAATTAATGTTATTAAATAAATAATGTTTCATAAAATAATTATAATCTTAAGAGCAGAACCGCTTTACTTGCTAATGAAAGTTCAAAGAATATTCAAGAAACGTTACTGGTCTGCGAAACAAAAGATTAAAAGTATCGATTTAATTTTCTAATACATTTCAATTGTTTTCAATTCGTTTGTGTTAGTGTAAATATTCTTTCAATAAGAAATGCGATCAACTATGATCAATTATATTAAATAACTGCATGTCTTAAAGTCGTGATTGTGTGAAATCAATCAAAATGTATGCAATCAAGTTTTCAAGGAATGTTATATGCAGTACACGTGCTATTAGCGAAATAATGAAACATGAAATTTGTATGTGTATGTGTATGTGTGTGTGTGCGTGTGTGTGTGAGTGCGTGTTAACAGAACAATTAATTATATTTAGCTTTCCCGTTGCGACATCATCTCAAAGGATTCTCAGATTTCCATGTGGAAATCACTAGGAATTTCAAGGATTAGTTTAACAAGTCAAACCCTATACTATATTCTTAAAATAATATTCTTAAAATAAGTTCTAAATTCAGATAGCATCAAAACAATGTACAAATTTGACATCTAATTATTGCTACCGTGAATTTAATACACTAGTATTTAATATCACTATCATTAAAAAACACTTTGCACAGAAAGATTTAAATGCGCGTCGACATTTTTTAAATATCACTCTTTAAATTAATGGAGTATATTAAATTGATATATAATATATTCTGATAAGCGGGGTATTTTTTAATAATACTGCGCTCTCGATCATTTTCTCGAGAGAGAAAAGATGCAAGCAGATTAATATGACTTACCGCATCACACTCTCAACTAATAATTCAAGACGCTGAGGATCACAGGGAGGATGACGAGCACTAACTCACAAGAATAAATAATCCACACTATTGCAGTCGATACACGATAATGCGATACGTGTCGCCGGGCGTTCAACTCTCCTAGTCACGACCGAGATTCGGACGCACTATGCGCTATGCGCGCGTTACATTGAACGGAAGCCACGTCTCTTCTCTCGTCTTTGTGATGAAAAAAGAAAATACGATAACTACGACACAGTACCGAGACGTTTTACGTGGATGACGCTTTACAGAGGACTGGACCGGTGTCGCAATCATTCGGTCCTCTATATGACAACACGAGGTCTTCTCCTCTCCCGTGGAAATCGTGCGTACCCCACGAGAGTAGCCACTACGAGAGAGGCCTCTTGCCCTACCTATGGCCAGATATAGATGCACGATGACACAAGATCATAGGGTATTCACAGATTTTTTTCTTTTCTAGTTTTCTCAAGTCCCCTCCTGAACCCGTTGTCCAAGTTTGCAACCAATAACTGTGTGCCCCACAGTTTTCCCCGAAAGTGAATCGTCAGTGGACTTTCCAGTCGTTATCCGAGGCTCCGAGATTGATCAGTGTGCACTGTGCACGTGTGCACGACTGGTCGACATGGCGGAGAATGCGTGAAATAAACATCAGTATTCCCGATATCTCCTAACAGAAAATAATATATTTTTACAACGAATAGTTAATGACTAGAAATAAGAGACTTCCGGAGAACTAAACTATCGATAATAAGATCTGATGATCAGATTTTTCAGTTAATTTTGCGCGAACTTTATTCGGAACGAAATTGTAAATTGTGTGGAATTTAATTATATACGAAGTATACAAAGATTGCGTGTATGTGTGTATGTGTGTGCAAAGAGACGTATGAAATGAGATCAGCTTTTTTATTTTTAATTTACATTTTTAAAAGAAGAAATCATTTCAGATTAAAAACAGTTTTCTCTATTTAAAATCGATAAAACATGATTAATTCCAAATTTAATCATCTAAAATAAACAATAGAATATATTTATGAATATGATTTTTTACAAAACTAATCGCGATCTAAGCAATGCAATTAACAATTTTTTTTTAAATATGAAGCTATTTTATTTAAAAAAGTACTCGTATATTTATATAAGTTTAATGTAAAGAGATAATCGTTTGATAATCATTTGATAACGAATATCGCATAAAAATATAATCTGAAATTTAATCAAGATTTGAGCCATTTTATATCGACAAACAACTTGTACGACATAATTAATGTAAACTAAAAGCGGAATGAGAAAAAGATAGAGCCAATTTATCAATCAAATGAGATGAGAAATCTGATGCTTAATGTATAAATATATTGAGCATATATTAATATATAAATAATATATAAAATACAAAAACATATTTCAAATGAAAGCACGCACACAATTGAATAATTATATAAATGTAAAGCAATTTATGCAAAATAAATAAATACAAAAGAAATTGCACGTTATCATATATAATCTACATTATTTTGTTTTGATGCGTTAATTTAATTTGTTCGATTTGTTTTAAAATCTTCTAATGATAACGAATAAACTTTAGCAGGGACTCTCTATATCGAACGTATTTATGAAGTTTTATCTAAAGAGAAATCTATCTAAATCTAAAGAGAAATTTTTTAATGAATAAAACGTTATACAACTTATCAATCGCATTTACTTTCAGTGTCAAATTTCAATTCTCTTGTAATCGGAAGAAAATTAGCGACTACGTACGTGACATCGTAGTTTTGGAGTGGCTTGATAACTCTATTTAAATACGATGATATTTGTGGACCAACTTATCTTGTCAATTGACGTGACATTATTCACGATTCGTCCATTACTGACACTTGATGCATTACGAGAACGTGGCGTAGCGATAACAAGAAAAAGAGAATAAAAAAGAAAGAGAAGAAAAGAAAGAAGAAAGGAAAGAGGAAAAAGAAAAGAAGAGGAGAAAAAGAGAAGCACAATATTGAATTATGCGTCTTTAAAATTCGATAACGCACTCACTCGTGAATACGAAACACGCGGCACGCTACGTGTTAAATTTGAAAGAAAAATCACCGTTATCTTTGGCGGAATCGAACTTAATACCCGAATCTCGCCGAATGCGATAAGTAGCTTGCCGGTTTCACAAATTCTAGATTTTGACATGTCGCATCATCTTGCCATTTCAATTCGCACGCACGTAATATCAGCATTTTACAGTCCTTTTTCAGTCCTTCTCTTCCATTTAAAGATAGATTATAGGATATTCCTTGCAGAGCACGTTTATATATTTTTCGATATCATAAATATATATTTATATATGATACGGAAATTTTTAAGTGACTCGGAGAGAGATAGTATACACGCGAAGCAAAAGAACTTTGCAAAAATCTGCTTTTGTTATTCAATATGAAAAAGTCTCGCTATTACATTCATTATTATTCGCTATTAGATAAAACTCTATTTTTTTAAATAAAAAATAGAAAAATTTTGCCGAGTGAATTTGTTTGCAATTTGAAGCAGTCTACTCTTTGTAGTTACAATCGTTATTATCTTGATTAACAGAAAAATTGATTTGTTGTTATAGCAAACCAATTTGCAGATTCAGCAAGATTATCTTCAACAAAATTGAAATTCTCTTAACAAACTTTTATAACAATTGATAAAATTTGTTACGATACAGACTATATCCAGTTCTGTTAGTTCTGTAATTCATTAACGCACGGAATTGTTATCTTTTTTTCAAGGTGCATGTAAACACATGCATCTTTCCTGAGGAGCACACGTAAAGCGTATCAGCTATATATTCTCACGTTTTATTGCGCACGTCGAAATCACGTGTTTTATCGATATTATCTATAATGAATTCTATTCTAATAAATTCCATTCCATTCAATGTAATTAATTAACCGAGAGTGAGTTCCTAAGATCGATTCATACATAGCATCATAAACGCGAACACATATACATATATCAGGATCTATCGAGTATAAAAGAACTATGAAACAGGACATATATTATAATAGCAATTGCACGTGTCGTATAATATCATTTATTATTTTCGCAGACTGCAGAAACGAAGTATGTACTTTGCGATCGTATCCAGATAAACGTATGTGCGATTGCTCCGATACGTATACGTAAGCATAGATCTTAATTAATTAATGAGACAATTACATATTCTTAAATCATTGCATCTACCTACGATACCTACGATGTCAATCAAACAGTTTGCGTAATCGCAAATGAAAAGTGAAATGTAAATGTATTCGTATATTTTTTAAAAGCGACGTGCGTTTGTATGATTCATAAGGGATCTTTTTGCGAACTTGAAGTACTTGGACTTTAACTTTGTAAAAAATAAACAAAAAAGGAATGACGCAATCCACTTCGCGATACACTCCGTGAATTTTTCACACTCTGTGATTCGTGAAATATGAATCTAAATAGTCGAATAAGTTTTTATATATACGAAACTGTAATTAATTATGCTACTCTTCAATCAAAGATTGAAAATAATTTATAATTATTAACGACACTGTAGAGATCGACATTGGCATGTTGAAAATATTAAAAAATGAAAATCTCAAAATATTCTTAGTATAATAGTATAGTATTTTAAGTATAAATTTTTTGAATATCAAAGATTCAATTTTAGCAAGCTTTTAACGTTATTTTAATTTATCTATTGTACACATAAAATATATTTATGCGCATGATATCCCTTTAAAGGACGCAACAATTCTTTTTAAATTCAATACATTTCTATTCGGTGGTTCTTTTTGATATTTATGCAGTATTTTATATACGAAACGATATCATAACTTTCTAGAAGTAACAGCATGATGACATTCGTATCTTAATTGTGAAACATTTCTGACATTAGAAAGCTAGATTCTACTGATAAACTGATATGCATTCACATGCATGTCATTTTTTCGAGATAAGATACGATTAAGAAATGTTTTCGAGACAAAAGTTCGAGATTTTTCATTTGTCGATTGTATCGATCTTCGACATAACGTATTAAATCCCTATGTATTTAAGTTTGTAAAAATATATTGTTATATTGACCGATTGTTATATTGAAATACAAATTTATGCAAATCTCGAAGATTACATCGCGAAACCAATATTGGAAAATGAATGGATACGGAAAAGAGGAACTCCGTATCACAAGACAAATATTTTTTTTTTGTTCGACACAATTTCTATAAATACGCAGTTGAAATCGATATGGAGATCGGTTCTCGATTCTTTGGCAAGAATCCCATGAAACAGGTTCCGAAGGGAATTCCCCGTTCTGTCAGGTCAAACGGGTAACCGGTAGTTGCCAGCTCACGTTGACATTTAATCGTTTTGTAAGAACTTCCTAGTTTTTTCACTGTAATCTGTCTACTATAATTTAAGATGTAAGCGAACAATTTCTATAGACTTTATTTACGAATTTTTCGATCGATCGTTATCAAATCTGTCTGTCATTGTTATCGAATTTTGTTTATCATATTTATCGTTCTTCTTAACGATTGTTTGTCAAAGATTATCTCATTTGCCATTATTTCTTGACGATTCTACAATGAGAAATACTGATTTTCACATTACGTATTACGATTACCTTGACTATCCTTCTACACTTCGAAGAATGTATATAAAGCATAGCTAAAAGTAGCAAAAAACGGATTCTCTACGGATTAAACTCAGATAAAAACAGATGCGTTGAAACACCATAAGAGAGAGAAGAAGATATTGCTGCATATTACATAATTTGGAACGGGTCTGATCGCGAAGGTCGCGTGATGAACGCGTAAGGAATAACGACAAATTGATTGAAGGTAAGACAGGAACGTCGTGAGAGCAAGAGGCAAATTATCTACAACTACATTGTACGGTCTTACCCAACCAACCAATCACGCGATGGGCCATGGCCGTAAAATCCAAGAACCATGGAAAGTAGATGCGTGCGTAGATGCAAAACGTTATGAAACTCATTGATATCCAGCGTGATGTTTCCCACAGTTTTTCCTTCTCGTGAAAGAACATTAATGTCCAATTTTAATTGTTACACGTTAAATCGCGATCACGCGATTGCAAAGAATGCTTGCGCACGATTTAAGTGATCCATCTATTTAGCATTTGCGTCAAATCGACATATGCTGCATGCGGGATGTTTATGTATTAGAACTTGGAACGAGTGTAACTACAAGTAATTGTTTGCATTATGGGACTAAAAGAAAAATTCCAAGACTATATTATAACAATGTATTTTCCAATAATATATAAAATAAATTTGACAATACTGACAATTATATTACGATAAATACATAATATTCTTAATGTTTTCATAAGATTCATTATCAAAGACGTCATCGCTTCGCTGATATCCACAAAGCTAATTTTAGTCATATTTACCTGTAATTGGGTTTATCCGTTAGAATTAATTTTTTACACAAATTCAATCTCGTCTGTAACGATACCGCATCTCGACGAATGAGGCGAGAGGAAGTCCAGCTTTGGAATGTGTCTCATCAGCGATGTAACGTTGACGAAAAAATACACGAAATGACAATGCGTGTAAGGATGGAGCATTCCCCTCGGCACTGTACAAACAAATCGCTCATCGACCGTATTACATTGTAATTCTTCTTTTTTCATACAATATAATCCCTTTCTTCGCGACGATCACAATCAACAGTTCGATGTTTACGAGGACGGTACTTCGCCAAAGCAGACAGCGGACAAGCGGGTAATATTTAGTTTCCTTTCCACTTGCAAACAATAAGAGACACCCATAATATTGACGCGAAATATACAATGGAACTTCGCGTAATGTTCAAGATAACATATAGAAAATTATCTTACATATTCTATTTTTTAGCTTCACATTTCACGTTATCTTTTTACCTTTGCGCACATTTTTACACTTTGTGCTACAGATAGCGAAACCTTCGCGCACGCCGTTCGATAAGATTGCAATTTTATTGAGTAGTATCTAACATTTTTTTGTTTGTAAGTATACCTAATAATAAATAATTATCTTGTTATTAGGAATTATCTCTTTGATAATGAGCTGGGAAATGAGTGTAATAACTTTTTTGCAGTTTGTTCTCTAAAAAATTGCTTTTTTAAAAATATTTCCTCCTTTTAAAGTGATATTTATTTAAAATGTATTTATTCAACATTGCCAAACACATTGCACTTTTTTGTTAGCCGAGACTCCGGATTTTTTTTTAGTCTCGAGTAAAGAAGAAAAAAATTCAGCCGAAAAAACGCGAAGAAAATTTCATACAAATGCATATTTTACTATTTTGTATGTACATACGAAAAGATTGGAAAAAAAACAAAAGAAATACTCTAATTATCCGACTTGACGTGGATCACTCCGACACGTCTCATTTTATTCGATAAGGCATCAGTGACGTCAACGCGCGTCGCGCCAAAAAGATACTCGATGCACCCTCTGTGGGAACGCGGCGGAAGCGGAAAACTCGCCGACGAAACATGGCGTATGTTTTGTTTGTGTGCGCGAGGAGGATGGTTACGCGCGGAGCGTACGGCGGCGGCTGTAAGGTTTAGGGTTTGATATTTCGCGTGCGCGAAAGAGCGAGAGGGAAGCGAGGGATCGCATGAGTCCGGGCGCGGAGCGGCGCGTGACGCGATGAACGCGACCAGCCTGTACGTGTCGACGTGTCGACTGGTGCTGCAGGCGGACGTCGAGGACCCCAACTCCTGGACGGATCTCTACAGGCTGGTGCCGTATCTGCGACAGAGTCTCAGCTGTACCGTCTGCTCGAATCTGCTGATCGAACCGCACACGCCGACCGAGACCAACTGTCAGCATCACGTGTGCCGCGGCTGTCGTGGCGGCCGCAAGAAACTGAAGCCGTCATGCGGTTGGTGCAAGGACTACGACAAATACGTAGAGAACGTGCAGCTGCGGATATTGCTGCAGTGCTACAAGAAGCTGTGCGAATATCTAACCAGCACCAGCATCTATCGCACTCTGTTGCTTACTGTCACGTCTGCGAGTAACGCTACCACTATTGGTGCTACCAGTTTAATGGAGCTTATCCAGGAGGGTGCGGGCTTCAAGGACGAGTTCAAGAGCAACGCTGGCCTGTCCAAATCTGCGTATAGTATACTACCGTGCGTTTATACCAGCACTACCTCCACTCAGACGCAGGGGAATAACATCCAAACCACTGAGACAATGTCCCAAAGCATACCTGGTATGTAGAAATGTCGTTTCTTCGAAACGAGTTTTATCACAAGTTTTTGAATATAAAGAAATGAATATGCATATATAGTCATATTAATAATAATACAAATATCATTTATCATGCAAATAATACGTGAATAATTTTCATTGTTAATTTTCCTTGCTGTTAAATTAGAATCACCGACAATTCGTACGGTATCAAATGGATCCTCTATATATTCCGTGATGTACGCTGGATCTGGTAACAAAATTACTATAAAACGGAAAGCAGCAGCTACGGAAGACACGGAAAACACGGGGCAACAGGAGACAGATGGAAGTCATGGCTCTGTAGGAGGGGTAAAATGCATTCCGTCTTCCCACCTTAAATATGGGACCCCTTCTGAGAAAAAATCTTCAAAGAGCAGCAAAGTAATTTCAATAGATATTCGGTTAATCTTACGCCTTACAGGATACACGTTGCACTGTAATCTTTACTTAAATGCTTAAAGATGTCCGTCCTTCGTTAACACTTCTTGTAAGGTATAATAATTTTTCCGACTTACATCTATTAACAATTATAATTGAGCTTAATTAACCTGTATATATATTTATTGCTCTTTTTGTACTAATACTAATTTTAGAGAAATCTTGATTTACGTTCACCTAGGTCCCATAAGAAAGATTAATGCAGATGTTTGTTGTTTGTCCTCAAAAGAAATATTCATACTAGCTTTTAATTTTGACTACTTCTGCATTGATCTATAATACTTTATGTACTGATATTTCTTTGTGAATATCGACAATAATGTAATTTGCTTTGTTATAAGCAGTCTTCAGGCAGTTTTAAAAAGCCAAGATCAAGTTCTGCTAGAAGTAAAAGAAAAGGATGCAGATGTGGTAATGCCACTGCGATACCTGGGAAACTTACTTGTTGTGGTCAAAGATGTCCTTGTTACGTCGAAAGTAAACCTTGTGTGGAGTGTAGATGTAGAGGTTGCAGAAATCCTCATACAGCAGATGGATTAAAGGTATTGTGTCTATTTGACTAAAGCTTGTTGTATGTTCGATTCTATCTTGAAGCGTCTTATATAATTCTTGCATATTTCAGATCCGTCCACATATACCTGAACTTCATAATTTACAATTACAACTGTCTACTTCTTTGGATTGCGATGCGCTGGCTGGAGATCCTCTTGGATCAGTACCGCAATGTCTCTCGACGTCTCCTACAACGATACAAGTGTTAAATGTGTATTCTACTCCAAGACTAGACATTGACAATGTACCACAGAACTTACCTGCTGCCTTGTTAGTGGGGGAAGATGCTATGATAAGTACTGAAAGTGAAGCGGAAGATAGTGATATACAAATTGATGTGTGACAAAGTATTTAAACAGTCATCTTGGAAGACTATACCGTACCAGTGATTATCGAAATGTGACAAGTGTGCGTCTTAACAGGGAAAGACGTGTCATGTAAATAGCTCAATTAGAATCATTAAAAGAGACAATTACAAGAATCAAAACCATATAATATGAATTCGCAAGGGTAAATTAGTTTAGAGAAATATATCGTATATAAAAGAAAAATGACAATTTACGTATGGTTTACTATTCGAATATTTGTAAATATTATAACATAAAATATAACATAAAAAAATGCAGATATTGATGCTTAATCATGACACAATTTTGCCTGTAAAATTAATCACTGTTATGATTTAGCATCTATTTTGTTATATATTATATGTTATATGCGTTAGCGCTTATAAAATTATGCGAACGCTCGCAACATTGTTCAATTGTAAGTTAATTGTATAGTATAAAAGGCAAGTTTCATAGAACATAAAAATATTTCATACATATTGATTGATTATGTATTATGATGATTCCAATAATTTTGATAATGAATAAACGAATTCCGTTTATATAATACTGATCGCACAATTTTATACATTTTGGATATATTTGTTAGAGCATATTTTTAGTTAATGTATATGATATTTTAAACGATATTTATTTGCTGCAACAATTTGTGAATTCATAATAAATTGAATTTGCTGTGACCACAAATATACGAATTATCTATGAGAATTAGTTGAGATAATGCAAATTAAATTTATATATTTAAAAGCTAATAAATTAATATTATGCATAATTTAATATTTATGCATCAAAAAATATCACGTTCAACTTGCCAGTTGTACATACAATGAGAAAAAGATCGTTATCTATTTTGCATACTGGTTTTTACAATCTCTATGTATAAAACACAGAGTGTGTGGAACAGCAATCTGTTAAATTATCTTACAATTTAGGATTGCATCAAAATACTCTGAACTGCTTATACTAACAAAAAAATTTAAATAATAAACGCAAAGCATGAGGAAATCTATATGTAATACGGATTGTAAAAATTGTTTATGTTATTTTATAACATAAGTTGCAAATATATTTAGATAAAAATAAAGTTTTTATTTGCCTAAAATTTAAAGTTGAAAACGATTTCAATAGTTGAAAACTGAAATTATCAGGATTGGATTTATCAGTAGGCACTATAGGCATTGGCCTAGAACAGAAATATTTTTCATAAAACTATCTTTAATAAGAAATATTAATAAAAATAAAAATAAATAGAATTATATTATATTTCAAAGAAAAAATAAGTATTTAATAATTTTTATTTTCTTTAATTGAATATTCTTTTCTTTTTTATTAGCCATAATTTAAATTACATTAATTAAAAAAGAAGAGATATTTTAAGCAAACAAGAGATGACATTTAAACAAACTAGCAAGCTAGCATACACACACACACACACAGTCTCTTATACAGAAAAAAAGTATAGTTTTTCTCAATATGTACATTACACATACATACATACGCGCGCGCGCATGTAAACACAAATAAATAATCTTTCTTTTGAGTGATACTATATTGTGCCTGTCGGTAGCAAACGATTAAATCCAATCTTGATTACTGTATATATTGCATAAAATTATTTTTTATGTACAAAGATATCTTATCAAAGACTTTTAAGCTGTAAAAATATTTCTGTTAAATTAATTGTGATATAAGTAATATCAATATTATAGCAAATTTCGGAATATTCTTCACGCGAATATAATTGAACGTATTAATCATTTATTGATGCATACGAAACATTAGTACAAAATTACTAAATATATATAAGGTACTTTTTATTTTTGCGTACAATTGTGTATATGTGTATACGTTGCGTACGTGAGCTCTTCTAGAGCATCTATGAATCCATTAATTGTTATTTTTAATCGCACTTAAATACAAATAACATATATCTTTCTCTCTTTCTCAAACCTTTTGCAATAGTCAACAATAGGATATATACTTTCACAGTATGTAACTGTGTGATCTCATAGCTATCTGGTGGTAGTTTACGATAAGAAAATTCATCGATCATACAAAGGAAGAATTCATGAAGCACATACTAAGCTAATTCTTCTTTAAATAAAGATCGATACATAGTATATGCGTTATAAAAATAAAGCAATATATAGTGAAGCTCAACATAAGATAAAATTAATATATATCATATTTTTATACATATAAAAGTTAATATTATTACAGGTTACGTGCTATTGCCATTTTAATTCATACAGATAAATTTTGAGAATTACACACAAATACGAAATAAATTAAATCTTTCTGTTTATTAATTTTGTCTTATGTAAAGCTAGTGAAAAAAAGTGGGAAATATATTTGAATTGAATTATTTAAAAACCTATTTTTTAAACAAACTGAAGAATTGCAAATTCTTTAAAACCAATTATATTAAATATTTCAATACATTTTAAACATTGCACACTAATTATTATGTTCATATATATTAAAGTAAAATAAAAATGGCAGTCGGGACCTAGCTACAGTTTAAATGACAACATTCAAACATAGTTGAGGAGTGACTTCTAAGTGGATGACGTTTTAGAATCATGTTTATAGAAGACGTTCAGATTCTAAAACTTCAGAATGACGTTCATGGATGGATCATAATTTGATCATCGATGAAAAACATAATACTTGTGGCAAATAATGAAAATATGATACAAATCATGTATATAATTCACATTCCAATATTTAGTTGGAACACGATTTCCTACCGCATAAGGCATAGCATGTTTCGAACAGAACTTATTTTAACACTTAATACAAACATTGTCGAAATTTGAAATGAAATTATATAAAAAGCTAATTAAAAAGTTACTCCTCAATAGATCAGTTATTCATAATATTAAAAAATGAAATTTTGTAAAATACAATTAATTCTCGAAAAGCGGATTTTTTTTTTAAACGTAATGTGCTATATGTAATATATTCATATATAGTGTTTGTTTTGTTATTGAATTATTAATGTATCATATACATTGTCGAATTAAGTATGTTTCAACTATGTAATTTATCAGATGATGTTAAAATTCACTTTAAAAAAAAGAAAAAAGAAAATGCGAGTTACGTATTGTCATGATATATATAGAATAGAATAAAAATATTTTACATACTAGAATTTGCATCCTTTTGTAAAAAAAAAGAAAAAAGAAAAAGATACGAGATAAGAATATGTATCTATTTTATTTGTACACAAGTGACATGCGCATAAGAGTCCTGCGATGAAAACATTTATATAAAATTCTTGTGATTTAACATGTGACAAAATTCTTTATTTAAAAAATAAAAATTTTTGTACATATTATATTTTAATAAGATGCGATAACACTTTACTGGAATCATATAATATACAATATAGTATAATAGATTATACAATAAAATTAATATGAGATAATGAACACATTACAAAAATATTTATATAAAGATAATTCTATTTCATTCTATCTTTTGTTAAAATATTATAAAGTTCTCTTCTATGTTCGCCAATGATTTTATAAAATTCTTCAAAAAATCGTTTAGCAGCTTGTTCTAGAAACGTCTTTCTTCTCGTAACTGCATCTAATTTGTCTTGCGCCTCTTCTATTTCCAAATCTATCGCTTTTATATCTGGCATCATATCTTGCATCTCTTTAATTTCGTTTTTCAGATCTTCTATCTGTTTTGTAATTTTGGCTTTCTCTTTTTTAGCATCCCCCTTCATTTTATTGATGTGAGATATCTCCTCTTTTAATGTGTTTTCATCCGGTAAAGATTTAATCTCTTCTTGCAATTTCTCCAGTTTCATGGTGTCAGAACGAATAAGAGACTCTGTCTCGTTGCATTGCTTCATCAATATTTCTTTAAATGTTTTTATTAAAGTAACCTTTTCTTCCATTATATCCATCATTTGCGGATTCAACAATCCTTTTTCCGGGAGCTTTAATTCATCAAAATTCACACCAACGTCGTTATCAATGTGCATAAAGACTTCTTTATTATATGCTAATATTGCTTTATTGAGATTATTAATGAAAGACGCTAATTTGATATCTAAGGTGTACAATTCTTTCTGGTAATCTTGCAAGTGCTCGTCAAATTGGTGTATGTAATTTTGAATCTCTGTGCATTTTTTAACAAGGTTTTCCTTTTCAGTCTTAGACATGGACTGATTTTTCACAATCGAGATTAATTCATCATATTGTATATTTCCTATCCGAATTTGTTCACTTAAAACCTCGCGTTCTGCATTTAATTGATTGGTCTCGGCAGAAATCTGCTTTATATAATCTTCCATGGTTTTAATATCGTTTAATTGCTTAGATTCTTTGGCTCGCAAAGACGCTAATCTCTGCTGTAAATATTCAATTTTTTCATCGAGTTTTTGTGACTCTTCTTCATGCATCTGCAACTTCATTTCTTCTTCTTCCAATTCTTTACGTGCCTGAGCTATATCATTATCAGTAATGCCTTGCTGAACTAAAACATCTTGTAAATATCGTTCCAACAGTTCTGCCTCCTCGTCGAGTTTTTCATCATTCCAAACTTTATAACATTCCAACAGCGCTTGAAACTCTAGCTTGCTTCTTTGAGCCTGCTTCTCTGTTCCTATGAACGGCAAAGTTTCCAATTGATATCTATTGAATGCGATTTCCCTCACTTGGCATACTTCCACTAACCAGCCGATCCAACCGAGAACATAGGACCACGAATGCATCGCATTGGCAGTTTTCAGCCACGATTTCGTCATCACGCCAGGATAGTGTAGCTTCTTCGCGTATTTTGGTAATTCATCTATATAATTTGTCATTGTAAGATCGTGCTTGACATCGAGATACTTCAATAGGAAGCCAGAAACCTCTACAAACATCTTCAATGTAATCGGTTTCAAACTACCATTGCTATTTAGCATCGTGGAACACTGATTCATATAAAAGAAATTATCTATCTTGTTTAACAGGATCGTCTGATAAGTCTTATCCATTAGAGGCCTCGTGTCCTTTCTAGGACCTTTAGCTCCCACGCTGCTAGCACGCTCGCTGGACGGCGATCGACCCATTGGTAATTGACGTCTGTTAGAGCTCGCTGTAAGTACTATGCTTGGCACATTAAGCTTAGTAGAAACTCTTATCGGCGTGATTGGAGTTGTCGGTTGGCGTAGCGGAGTTTTACCTACATACGTAAAGATTGGAAATGATTTTTAAATAGAAAATCGAATTAAACAAATTAAATGAAATCTTTGCTTCATCGAAAACACATTTCTCCATTCTATGCTAGCTCGTATTAAATAATTAAAAAAGATTTTACATGCAATGCTTTACCTGTCGTTTTCAAATACGATTTTCTGCCGAGCGATCCCGCTCGGTCGCTGGAAGAACTTCTAAAACGAAGCCTGGGAATATGCGAGGTTTCGGTCGAGATTCCCTTCGGTTTCAACGTTTGCGTCTTTCGCTGATCAGTCCGAGTCAAGCTTTTGTCCTCCCGTTCAATCACAGATATCCTTATGGGATTACTGGATGATCTACGTCTAACCGAATGCATGATTATTTTCGCGAAGCAACACCACAAACTCCCCGCAAACACCTCCCACGGAACTTGTCGATTCCGAAATCCGAATAGAATTTGAATTTTCCGTTGTCAGCCGGTGTGGGGAAGCGTGGGACGAAAAGCAAACGAAAGTGGTCTCACGTGGTCTCACGTGTGCGCGCGCAGCTCTCGCTTTCTAGTGAAGTACGTATGTCACAGAAATATTGGGTATCGTTAGACCCTGCGCACACAACAGAGCAATAAGAATAAATATTAGATATTACCCGAACAACACACGTTTAAAATCGGGAATAAGACGCCTTCACGAATACGCACTTTTAACACGAAGCGAAGTTCCACAAGGAAGAGAACTTTCCACGTGAAATGAGGGTGCAAGTAAAATGTAGCTTTATATTTCGCGCTGACTTTGATGTTTCCAATGCATGCGCGTGTGACCGTAGCGCGTCCTCATGTCGCTACATTTCGTCAATACGACAGATTTTCTAACCTGAACAATCATGAATTTTAATGATTGATAATTCGATTCTCGGAGCAGAACAACTTTTTTTCTTTTCAAAGCTTTATTTTTACGCGAAATCGATTGAACATATTTTTATTAAAATTTAAGATGAGCGGAATATCCTAAACATTGTTTTTTTTCTTCTCGAATCTTTATTTTTATGCAAAATCGCATCGTTTGAGTATATTTTTATTTTAAATTTTAAAGTGAGCGGGATGTTCTAAACATTTATCAAGAGGCCAGTTGTATGTATAATAATGAAATAGCGATCAATGTATCATGTATCGTATTAATAATTTTACAAGAAAATGTGGAACATAATGCTGACAAGATTTTTTAGTACAATTATTAAAAATCAAAGAGTGCAGGTAAGGTTTTATACAAAATTATTAATATTTATTAATAATTTTTAATAATTAATAATTTTTTAATAATAAGCACGTAAGAAATTACTTTACAATAATGTCTTTTGTAAACTTTATATTTTTCAAATTCATATTTTTTGTTTTCACTCTCCTAAAAAAATTTTTAATGTTTTTTTTTAATTTAATATCCTACATTTTATTTCTTAATAGATCTATAAGCATTGGACACTAAATGTAACTGTTTTTAAACTGAACAGCATGTGCATTGATGCTTTTGATATGAATCTTCTTTCTCCAAAAGATAAAGAGAAAATACTTCAAGTGATAAATAGCAAAACTACAGAGGATTTATTGCAGTGAGTTAACTATTTGTGTAAAATAATTTCCTGAATTTAAGCTTGTGACACATAATGCTTGTTTTTTTGCTGGATTGCTTATATTTTAGTAAATTACTAGAAATTCTGTGTCGTGTAATTTTAGTAATTTACTAAAGCATCGTGTGCCGCAGGTTTTACATGCAAGAATGTATTATAAATTTTTTATTGTACATTTATTATTATTAAATTTTTTTTGCAAAGATATTCTATTACTAAGAAGCGTGCAGAGAAATTAGAATTATATCGTGAGAATAATGGACCGTTTGAGTCATTGGATGATTTGTTACAAGTACAGAATATGAATAACAAATGTTTATATAATTTTTATAAGTCAATTATATATGGTAAAAAGAAGAGAAGTCCTAAAAAGATTATGTCAGGCTTGGTTATAACACCACAAAATACTACTAATCAAAAGGTAAGAGAACCAAACTCTCCTTAATTTTCTAATTAAAAAATTATATAAAATATATGAAAAATATTAATAACTTCCTTATCTCCATGCATTTTTGATCAATTTTCATATTTCTATGTGTTACAGGATGTCGACACAGTATTAGGCATATACATAGGACATGAAATGATAAGTTGGTCATTATTAAACCGCAATTGCGAAGTATTACAGTGGAGTTACAAGTCCTTTCCACGAAAAGGGACAAAAGAAAATATTCATTCTTTACTTCAAGCAGTAAATATTGAAATATTAAAAAGTTTTTCTCAGTAAAATAAACCTATTGTTTAAAGATTTTAGTTGCCAATCATAGGACAAATATTTTATTATAACTCTTTCTTCATTTAGACAATACCAATTGCTAAAAAATTACCGAAGGCTGATCGGTATATAATGCAAGAGACTGGTGGTGATGTAGGCCGTATACAAAACCGTCAGTTTTATCAGAATTTTGTACAACGGTCTATAATGGGTGCTATCATTCTGTCGTATCTAACAATGGATAATAAATTTAACGGTATGAAACTTTATCAATTGTATTAATGTTACAACAATTAATTTACCAATTATTTAGAATTTTTTTTTATTAAAAAAAATAAAATTTGTAAATCGAAAAAATAATAAAAAATATAATTTTCCCTTTCCTAATTTATAATTGTTTTATAAAAATATAAATTTACTAGTAGTTTAAGGTCACACGATAGTTTTAAAATAAATGTAAAGATTTCTAGCAATCATGATTAAATTTGAAAGATAAGTGTTTTCGTTGTTGTATTTAATATTTTTATATATTGTATAGGGAAGAAAAATCTAGTTAAATATTTTTAATTTTTACAAATTTTTCAGACACTACAGAGTTTGTGACAAACAATATCTTTATACTTCGGCAACATGTATTACGAAAAATCTATGGACTTATAATAGACAACGAGGCTATTTCCACACAATACATGGTGCAAAAGTTACTGCAGGAAAGCGACGAATTGATAAAAACAAAGGAACCAAAAGTGTTAATAGAAACAGAATTAAGAAATATGTACAATGCACAGAGTCCTGTTTATCAAGAACAGATTGGTTGGTCATTATTAATAGCGTTAGCTTTTATAGAATTAATTGTACATAAAAGAACTGATATGATCCTTCGTGAAGTTCCTCAAAGATTATAAAGCATGATGTTATCTAGTATTAATTTAATAACAATGCCAACAAAAAGCAATTTTAAAAAAAACATTGTCCATGAATATTTTGTAAAGTAAACAGGTCGCTTACAGAATGAATAAAGAATAATTTAAAAAAAATAGTTTTTTTAATCTATAACAGAAAAGGAAGAGTAAATCCAAAAAACTATCAATCCTAAATAAAGTCTGTTATATTTGTATCATTGTATCAAGAAAGAAAATCATATAGTCGTAAAACAGAGCAAATGTCAATTACAATTATTTGGATACAATGCCGTAATGATGTAGTTTATAATACAATAAAAACTATAAGGCTAAAAAGATTTGTAAAAGATTTACAAAAAAACATTTTTGTCTTCTGTTTCAATACTGTTCAGATAAATACCAATATTATAAGTCTCAATCTATATAATTGACCCTATCTACACTTAATTCTGCAATTTCATAGATTTAAATTTTTTAATTACAAGAATATTGGCATTTCTCGTAATACGTAAAACATTCATCTTCGTATTTCATTTAAAATAGTTTATTTGCGAGTGACATGAATCAAAAGTGCGTAAATGTGAGTTACCAATGATAATAAATACAATAGACTTCTGACAGGTCCATTTATTTATTATATTCTCACTTTTTATTATGCTATCTATTTATAGTATACCAAGTATATATTGTTGCTCGCTGCTCGAATACAAACATCCGCATCCGGTTATTTCATATAAGATTGTACAATGTGCCGGGACGTTTACCAGAAAAAAAGGATCACCCCAGACGATGTTTTGCAAAATCACCGAATGAGTATACGAGAGTAAGAGGCGAAGCCTCGCGAATGGGACACGAGAAGTTTCCTGGCGAACTGAGTATACAACTTTCTATAGAATTCTTCGTGTCGAGATGTATGAAATCACGACGATTATGAGATACGGTGTTACAACAATATATCAAATGCTGCTACTTAATCTCAGGCAGTGACGCTATGTGACAAGCGTGTACGAAATGTTAGCTGATCAAGCATAAAGGGAGACACACATCAAATATTTATTTTCCATTGTATGCATCTGAGACTTGACTTTGGTTCACAACCGCGCTTAGGCTCCGTCACGAAAATACGCACATGAATATCCGAGCTCAGCTTATGCGCGACAAGACGCGTACACGCCGCGGAAAGGATTTAGAAGCTGTTTAGAGGGAATATTGTAATGATAAAAGTTGATACAATAACGAATTGCATAATCGTAGAGATCGTAGAGACGCGAAAATCATGATATAATGCAACTTGGGAGATTCGGTTTGTGTAAATTGTTTTCCTTTTTCTCGCGATAAGCACAACCTTTAAAACAGCATCCAACTTTTCTACGGCATCCTGTACGATAAGTGTAATGATAAATTTTTCATTAGTATGCATGAACAAATTCATTCGATTAATTCTAATTTGTCAGTATAGCTATACGTGTCAATACCGTGTCTTGTTGAACATACATAAATATGCCGCTAGGAATCTGTTTCCCACTTTTGTATCGAGCAGAAACATTTAGAAAAGATATTTAATTGTAAAATACTCGATAAGAAACAACTTGGTATGATTATATAATTAATTAATTCAAACTAGGATTATTTTTAATAAGATTCAAATCTTTGGCTTCAACGAGTATGTTAGATGAAAATAAAGACATTGTCATTTGCTCCGAATTGTCGAATTAAAATTACAATTCAATAAGAAATATAATTAACTGCTAAGTATCGCTGAGGTATGTACAGGCATACAGAGATGAATTTATGATTTTTAGATAACGATGACTTGTATAATGTAAGCATAATTGTTATAAACATTACAAATCTGTAAGTGCTTGCGGCGAAATTCGGTTTCTTTATAAGTATAAATGAATTTTTATATTATCAGAAAGAGAAAAAAAGATTGGACGACGTGTGATCGCGCGTCTTACAAATTTATATTACAAAGTGTGCGCACAAATTCGTTCAATTTGCCCTCATCCTTTGATTATCAATATTATCTCGGTTTACATCTATTTATTGTATGTAGATAAACCTGCTGCTCAGCATACAGAAATCTTTAATAAAATCTATTTACTTCTCGATATATATATATTAACAAATTATGTATGGATATACATCTGCATCGTATCGTACAATAAATCGGATCGTGCAATTGCGCATTCGCATCGACTCTAGATGATTTCGAATCACTGTCAGATTAACACCAGTAATAATCATTAGAATGATACCCGATCAGACCAGCTGGAAACGAGTGTCGACATATATTTATACTGATATTTTATATATATATTCGTATATTTGCATGCATACCCAAAGTGTATACATGTATATACACTTTAGATATGTGTAGGTGTGTGTGTGTGTGTGTGTGTACACACACACACACCTATGCATACATACATACATACATATATATATATCTAACAATTGTGTACAATGTACTATATGCATATGCGCATGTGTGTGTGTGTGTGTGTGTGTGTGTGTTTAGATATGCGCATATTTCGTTATACTATAACACATTGCGAAACGAAGGGGCGTTAAGTACATACTATCTTGTAATTTACAACAATTTATTATACCTAAAAACGTTTCTACGTATACGTGTATAAAATCTATTAAATGTACAAGGGGGAGGACCGCACTCCAAATAATATTATCAAACATATAAGATATGGACTGGACAATTCATAATGGCTCTATGCGTGTTTAAAAAAATTTTTGCGGAATCTTATTAAAATATAAAATAAGCGATATGTATACGGATATACTGATTATTCTTAAAAAACAGCTACGTATCTAAGTGTGTATCTCTTTTCGTCGTTTCTCTTCTTTCGAAGATACAAAGAATTTTGACACACCAGATACGCCGTTGAACGAATTACAAAATGAAAAATACACTACAGTAATCTTTGACACGGTTTGCTTTAAACGGCACGTACAACTCATCCGAGAAATTCGCTAGAAGACTTACATTACTAATGGAACACAAGGAGAATCATTCTGATGTTATCCGCTATATGTATATATAATACGTTTCAAGCAACGTGTATATAGACACATTTTAAGGCTAATTATATATTCTAAAAATTTATTCAACATTCACAGTACAATCAGAGAGGTTCCTCTTTATCATGCTTTGGTTCGAAGACATAATAGAAAATGGGACACAATGGAAATATGCAAAGAGAGACGTACACACTTTCCTCAAACGTCCTAATTTTTGCTCGATTGTTTTTATTTAACATATAGTAAGTGTACTGTTCTCTTTCATTTTATTTTAATTGCACGTAAACACCCATGGCGCGTTAATTTACACGCTGTCACTGTCGAAGGAATTTAAAAGTATAATTTCTTTTTTTCGTAGCAAAATTAATATTATCAGCATTTATTTATGAAGAAAAAAGTGCAATATGAATCAAGAAAGTTTCGATATTTAAATGATAATAGAGATTTCTAAAAGAAGAAAATACTAAGATACTTTTAATAATACAAGCGTTCTCTGATATGATGACACCGGACGATTGTCAGCACGCAATCGAGTTTGAGACTCGTATTGCTTTTCTTAAGTGCAGGGATTTGAGAATTATTTGAAAATTTACTTTCGCAGATATCGAGCCATGGATAGGACTCTAATTTCGTAAACAACTGCGGTGCACGCGCATGGAAATAATATTTAAAATCACTGTGACGGCACAAGGGCAGTAAAACTATTGGTACGCATAATACTTTGAAATTTCGTACAATGGGTTTTACATCGGCGAAGAGTATAGCTGAGGCTATATACGATGAGAAAAAATACGAGCAAAAGCAAAAAAAAGATAGTCAGCTCAATTGCTCCTTGAAATTGGTCCGATGCAAAGTGCACTGTTACATGCACAATGACACATTGCTAATACATACATAACAACTACTAACGCTACACTTGATAAATTAAAAACCTTAAAAATAGCGTTGCACACAAGGAAAAATATAAGTCAAACATGAAAATTAATATTACAACACATTATTAGCCGTTACGAATATATTATTCAATTCGTCAATTCTCTGATTCGATACATGCTATTTGGTCGGAAACATTTCTCTATGTCGCATGTCGCTCAGGACTAGAATTGCAATGTAGCTAAGGCTGTATGAAGGGCTCAAACAAGTGCTTTGAATCATTACGATAAAAGTTTCGAATTTTTTTCAAATATTATCTGAAATAAAAAGTTTTCAGACTAGTGAAAGATAATTTTAAAAGTTTCCTCAGTTTCTCTCTCTTTCTCTCTCTCTTTCAAATCTTGAAATATTCGCATTTTTATTAAAAATTTTATGTCTACGACATGTATATGAAATGTGTATATCTAGAGATTTTTAATTTAAATTAAGAAAATAATTAAGATTATATGTTCTACACAAATCATGATATTAATGTTAACTTAATCGCAATAATTCATAGCTACAATGTATATTCGTTTAAATATTGAAATATAAAATTAATTTCTATTGTTCTATCAAATCATTTTTCAAGAATTCTTTTTGACGCCCTTTTAATAATTTAATAATTTCACGAGTTTTAAAAATTTCTTAAGTTCTTTAAGATGTTGAAAATTTTCTAAAATTCACAATTTTCAATAATGTTCGAAATTATTCAAAATTTTATACTAGCTAAATTGCTTAAAAACTTGCAAAAAAAAGAATTGAATGCTCAGCGCTGGATATAACGCATGGATACATAATACATTGCTGGACATAATGACAAAACACCGTGAAAATTACTGGAGGACATGAGTTTATAGCAAATAACATTATGTGATAATAAAAATAACATTATGTGATAATAAAAATGTCAATGTTTAAATAATATTTCAATAAATAAAATTTGCAACCAATTTCTAATTGAAAGAGAAATGAAATTTTAATTGGATTAAATTACAAGACACTTTCTTAAACAAACGTTGTAGATAAAAATATAATTCTAAGTTTTTCTTGTATTAATAAAATAAAGTTATTCTTTAAGTAAATCTTTACTTAGTTATCTTATATAATCCTTGTCGTCCATGTGAAATCGTAACTTTTAATTCGCTAACATTATTGACTTATAAAGGCATTTACTAAAGTGTCTAATCGTTTTATCCAGCAGTGTAGATCGCGGATATACAACGAAATCTGCATTTTCGATTTTTCATAGATCTTTCTCCCTTTAAAAGCAGAAAGACGAAGATCCAGTGGCACAATAAGGCATACTACTGTTACAATATTTATCCATAGGACATATTTCGGTGTATTGCCTTTGATGACGATAACATGAATTATACAACTATTGAAGAGTGTAAACCATCAATAGTAGCAACATAAATTAACGAATTACTGGCTCGATCGTCATATACACACATGCAAACACATCCACACTCATACATACAAACGACCTCAGACAACATGCATGTCTAAAAGACATCAGGGACAACACACAACATATAAGATAAATTTCATGATAGATACATACAGCAACGCGAATTGGACAGATTCTAAGTTCAATACTTCACACTTAATTTAGCGAAATGTAATCTAATACAAGTAAGTACTTATGCGTATCGAGTTTACTCAGTATGCGAATCTTTTTTTAGTTTTTTTTGTTTTTTTGTTTTTGCTTTTGCGATACGTGTACAGTTTCTCGTGTTCAACAATGATCAAGTCACTTTTGTTAATCCATTAAAATCTCTGTCTTATAAGAAATATGTTTGTTGAATCATTTAAAATAAATTTACCAGTTGATACCTCGCGAATTCGATAAC
Organism: Cephalotes varians; assembly: GCA_037157785.1. NCBI lineage: Eukaryota > Metazoa > Arthropoda > Insecta > Hymenoptera > Formicidae > Cephalotes > Cephalotes varians. The sequence goes on from JANQDE010000003.1 coordinate 827,593, forward strand.
GATTACAATACTCTTTTTTTTTTTCTTGTAAGAGATTACAAGAAAGGAATGAAATACTCAGTCAAAAATAATATCACAGTCTGGAGATATAGTGGAAGACTAAAGTTACTGATATTATATTGCAAACAAACTGTTTTTCAATTGTTAATATTTTATAAAGTGTTATAATCTTCAGATATCTCGTTGAGAGACATCCATTTAATTCATTTAATTATTTATTTAAAGAATTCCACGAGATTTGATTAATCCGTTTATAAAAGAATGAAGCATTGGAAAATGGAAAAAAGAAAAAAATCAAGGCCTTAGTGTTATAAGCAAAGAATAATTGATACAACGGTTATTAATTCCTATGCTATCCTCTCTTTATTTTAACTTTCATACTAGTCTCCCTTTTCTCCCTCACACGATTGTGATATTATTTAAAAAGCCCTGCCGCTTCATCGCGAATTTCAATTATATAATAAATATATACGGTTCACCGTAATAAAAATCTTTTTTTCATGACCAATGTAATTGTCAGAAGAGAGTGTGACAAAAACACAGTCATAAAAAGTGACTAGCATTCGCATTCACTTGTCCATACTATAATTGAATCGATTTCCGATTGGACTTTTATTGCAATGATAAATGTATATCATCAAACACAACGTGTCTTGTATACATGTAAAAATAAGTTAACGAACTTTCGTAATCGATCCTCAAGTTACCATTATTTATCGGCAAGACACACTTGAATTTAACGTTGGCTCAAATACGCGGTTATCTCTTTTTATGCTAAAATTCACCTATTCTGATATATGCAAGTACAAAGCAATTAAAAAATGTTATGCCCCTTTTTTCTCATTTAATATTTATATGCATGTTGCTATATATGTATATTTTTTCTTTTTATATTACTTTGTACATGTACACGTGCAATGAACATATTCGTTTTGAATCATTATATCCACGCACATAAGTCAATTTTAAAGCTCCTTTAGATCTGGATTTTCTATATCTTTTTGAGAGTACTCTATATCCGAAATAGAATGCATTTGTATGACTCTGGCGGTTATCAATTTATATTAATAAAGAATATATATATATATATATATATATATATATAATCTTTTATATAATCTTTAATGAATTTATATTCCTATCCACGCACATAAGTCAATTTTAAAGCTCCTTTAGATCTGGATTTTCTATATCTTTTTGAGAGTACTCTATATCCGAAATAGAATGCATTTGTNTACTCTATATCCGAAATAGAATGCATTTGTATGACTCTGGCGGTTATCAATTTATATTAATAAAGAATATATATATATATATATATATATATATATAATCTTTTATATAATCTTTAATCAGAATTTATTTTCCTTTAACTAGAAAACTGATTTTTTTAGTAATAGTCTATTATGTAATATATTACATACTAATTTAATCATAAATAATTATGTATAAAGCTATAATGATATAATAACTGTCTGTGAATGGATTATTTTTTATGTGAAGATTATATATTGATACGTATAAAAAAGTAATTCATATATAAGAATAAGTAATTTATATATAAAAGAGTCAATTTATATTAAAACAAAAATTAAATAAAAATAATATTATAAATTAAAAAATTATTTTATCACTATGTGCGTGTGATGCATATTTGTGTATGTATATGCGCATATTTATTTGCGAAGTGCATATTTATTACTTATTGCAAATCGTAGACAAAATCTTGATTGTCTAATCTGATATTTTCTGTTATATTATTAAATGGATACATCAAAGAATATTGTATAATTCTGTTTTTCTTTAGAAATAGCAACATTACTTTCATTATCTCCAAAAGAGTGATATGCATATGTGTGTGTGTGTGTGTGTGTGTGTGTGTGTGTGTGTGTGTGTGTTAGATATTTCATAGAAACTTTGCAAGAGATTCATATTAATATTCAATTATTAATATTGGTCATTTCTCTTGTAATCTATCTTTTGCTAGAGAATTACAAGAGCATTCAATTTCGAATATTCTAGATTCCTATTATATCTTGTAAATATAGTCGCTGATTTGTTTAAATGTATAATGCACGAAAGTATATATTGTAAGCATATATAGATTGAATATATTGAGATAAACTTTAGTCATTTCAGAGATAAGTTAAATACTATATAATAATGCTTGTATGTCCTAAATTTCAAAATGTTATATTCCAATCTTTTACTGGGGCAATAATAAATAAAGAAACTCATTTTGCGAACGATCGAGCATGAATGTACTAATACTCCCTTTTCGATCTAATACAGTCTTAGAGGATAAAAATTATTAATACATGTTGTTACGTTATACACGCGCACATAATCGAGCAGCTTATAGCTTTGTTCAATGTGTGTCATAAGTATAAACTTGGTAACTATTATCGACGAATCTTAATTGGTATACGTCTAAGTGAACAGTCATACGAAACAGTTGTTGACTCCGAGATGATATCCAAAACACGCGGGATTCAGAAATAGATGGTACAAGTTCTTTTGTGCTCGTTACATATTATATACTGTACGAAAGTGTCGCATCCTTTAGTGAAACAGCATAGCGACGTGGCTGTGCCCAGAAATAGTTCATCGAATATCAGAGATGTTGGTTTTGCTGCCGAAAATTTTGACTAGTTGTTCCTCATAATCATCGATATTACGTTTCATAAGTTCCATACACGGGCCGAGCAAACGTTCAAAAGCTTCAACGTCCAAAACTGTAAGAAATGACCGTTTCAATAAATGAAATAATCATTTTAGACAAGCAAAATTGTTATTTGTATAAATTCATTAAAGTGTGTCCTGTATACAGAAAATTTTAGAATTAATTTAAATGCGCAGATATATATATATATATATATATATATATATATATATATATATATATATATTGCGATATCTTCTATCATCTAGCGAGGCCGATTACTGCGGTAAATATCGATATCCGCAATTATTCGGTGCAATGTTATTGATTACCTATCAATTCGGAATCTCGTGGGCAGTAATGAAATAAACTTACATGCCAGTTTGATATCTCCCACAGCGTAGGCCGAAGCGGCGCGTGGTTTATGCGTCACGAGTGCCAGCTCGCCTAAATAACCACCAGCTGGAACACGATTAATCTGCAAGATGTTAAAGGTAAGTAAGGAGAGAATTTTCTTGGCGCTCGTCGTCGGCGTAATCGGATCGTTTCGCGGGAAACCAGATTAATGTATAATATAATATAAATGTACCTCAATTTCACGGCCATGTTCCCCGAGTCTAGTGATTCTGACGACGCCATCTTCGACGAAGTACATTCCATCTGCGGTATCGCCCTGCCTGATTATCTGTTCGCCATCGGAATACTGTTTCGGTACAAGGGCATCCGCTAAATTCATCCGCTCGTAAGACTGGAAGATTTTTCAATTTAATATAATGTAAATCTCATAAAAGCTGATATTTTAGACAGCTGATATATCTCTTTTGAATGTCTTTTTTAACTAAAGAAATTTTAATAAAAAAGATATGCATTAATTACATTTAATTTTAAAGTACAAACTCAAGAACTCTCTTATTTAAGATCTACAAAACACAAATATATTCAAAATCTATTGGAAAAATAATTATATAAATAACTATATACTTACTTCCAGAGACTTCAACATCGGCACTTTATTAATAAGATTCTCATACATTTTACGTTTCTTGTACGCGGATTTAAGAAGAATACGTCGGAAGGTTTGCCTGTCCATGGCCCAGAGTGTGCCAGATGTGATAGCTTTGACAGTGGCTGCTCTGGGCATATTATACAGAAGGGCCAATTCTCCGAAAGCACCGCGGTTATCGTAAGTATGAATATGATTCTCTGTTGCTGTGGCGGGATCTTTGACATACACTTCAAATTTGCCTCTGAAACACAAAAAGCAATAGATAGAGATTGGAAATAGATTGGAAATAGAAGCCAGAAGATTGTGAAAGCAGTTACGTACTTCTTGTCCGAATGACAAAACAATTTCAAATTCCGACAAAATGAACAATCGAATAATTACTAAGCATTATTGTTGGAGTATTTTCAGCTTTGAGTAAAAGCACTGATCGACTGTGTGCATCCTCTCTTGATTCACTGGAGCTTCCCGCTAAAGGGAGAAGCCTATCGATACGTTAACTGTAATATATAAAGAAAAAGTATTACCTCTCTATCACATAAAAGTTGTCACCATCATCGCCCTGTCGGATAATAAATTCACCCGGTTGAATGGTTTTTTCGAACATTGCGTCCAGTACGTCCGCCATTTGTTCCTGCAAAAATAATTTTATTGTATACGTATAAATACGTTTTAGTGCGATATTATCCTCCGGAATTTAAAATATCGACTTTAAAATTGTAATATGCAAGCAGGGGGAATCACGTTAATTGCGATGATAATCGATGTACGTGCTTCTACGTACATAAGTGTGTTTATATACGTATACAAAGGTATTTTATCAATATATATTTCCTCTTAACGTAATTAAGTCTTGATCAACACAAAATCGATTTTTGTCGAGCTAAAATTTTTAGACTAATCTCCTGTTCTCGTCGATTCTCAATTTGGATTTTATGTATGCACCGAATAAAAATTAAAGATTATAAAATAAACTGAAATAGAATAGATAAAAAAATTAAGTGTTTGATAATGTTTAATATTACCTACTAGTCTAGAGACAACTAATAATTTATATTCGTCGTTTGCATCAACAAATCATTAATGAAAGAAATAATTATCTCAATTATACAAATCGTTTTGTTGGCAAAACCGATTATTCGTGAAATTCTTGGTATTTCGCCTAGCTGGCGCGGGTATATCAAACCGCTATTATACCTATTCCTATTTGCGATCACGGCTGTTGAACGCACTATGTTTAACTTACCTCGTCTAGAGCGCGAAACAAGAGTATGTTCTTGACGCTCTCACCGAGCCTTTGTCGCTGCTCGTCGCTTTTTGGATGAACCATCTGAAATCAATGAACCGTGATGAAGACAAAATGTAGCTTAGATAAAATGCAGCTTAGACGAACCTTCTAAATTCATTATTAAAGCGCCTGTATAATTGAGACATCGTCTTTTCGTTGTCTTTTCCGCGAGAAAATTTCATCTCTTAATGAATAATTAGAAAACAGTTTAACAGAGTTGGAATTTGAACAAGCGAAAATTATACTTACGTGAAACGTACAACATTTTGTTCATTCTTGATTTATTAAACAACATTCTCGTTTATTTGCAAGAAGCATCGACATCTAATAAATATATACATACGTAATAAGCATTTATTAATTATTTTTTATTAATTGTCATTACATCGATATATTTCGATATAATTTTGTGTTCGATACTTTGCTGTTTATTTTTTTTTAGATTTATTATATTTCTTAACTATTCAACTTCTAGAAATTGTGCAATAAGATTTTCCGTAAAAGTATGATTCTCTTTAAAAGGTACAACGAGCAAATCCAATAGTTTGACCAGAACTTGAGATATTGCCCTTTATGCTAGACCTGGTACGAGGTGAACTTTGACCTCTCCCACGCTCCACTCACCATTATTTCAGAGATAGAATGCAACGTTTGTCAGATTTTAAGGACTATCAAACTATATTAATAATTTCGCATAGAGTTCTTAGAGTGAAATTATTAATAAACGAAACATCACGAGATCGCGTATAAAAATTATGCAACGGAGCTTTTGCCACTTGTTTTTTATACAATAATAGCGTAAAGTTCAAGATGTTTAACATCTATGTGATATTTTTAATGTCTAGAAGCATTTACGAGGCGCATAATCACTGTATAATCGCTATAAATTTTCTGCATAAGAAAACAGTGCTGGAGATAAAAAGTTCCATTCTTCAGGAAAGGCCTCGCCGAAAGTGCTTAATACCACGTTACATTATTTTACATTTTAATCCTTCTATCCGTAAAAGCTCGCGCTTTTGCTATTAAAATTATTCGCCTTAAAAACTTGGCACTCTCGTCTACACATTAAATAGCAACTTGCGCCGTTATTGCGGCCCTCGCTCGCAGCAAGTGCACATGCGGTAATCGGTCTCTCCGCAAGAGCGGCGGGTTCTTTTGTTTCATCGTTATCGTCGCCAATTGTTGCATACAGAAACGATCAATTTCGCAGGGAAGCGTTACTCCTCGTTCCCATTACCGACATGTCCCATCTGCCGCACCATTGTGTGGCCGGGCCGCATGTATCGTATGAACTTTCAAACGGTTGGCCGAGGGTCAACCGTTTGTCGACATTTACCACCCGCAAAACTGTTTTTGTATTTCGTCGTACGACGCGTTATTTTCTCCATCGTGTCCGATTTCTCGTACGTGTTACGTTTCAACGATGGAGCATTTCGGTGTCAACATTTAAAATCGATCTTCCCAATTTTTCAGTTTTCATATATCTTTTCAATTCTAATCCCCAAGTCTAAAGTTAAAATTCTATCTTTTAACTGAAGAAATTAACCAACCAAGTAGATTTTTTACCTATTCGGCGTTCCGAGTGTTCTTCGATTCGCGAAAAGCCCTTCTTTTGTGCTCACAACGCGGATACCGTAAGCACATCTTCACCAAGGAAAAATCGACTGGCCGGGAAATTCATCGTTGAAGAAGAACGCGCGGATTTACCTTTTATCGTACCTTTGATGTGCTTTTTATCGGTTAAAACGGTTAAAAAGATTCGCACACGTCGAAATCTTCTAGTCTTGGCATTTCTAAAATCGCGAATGTCCCAGTTTTCTCTAGGACCGATACTGTCCCGGTCGCAAGCGCGCAGAGAGAAAATATGATCGGTCGGTCGGTCGGTCTGGCCTAGGAGGAGAGAGAGATAGCCGATTTTCCTCTTCGTGTAACCAGCCACCACGGGGTGACGATAATCGGATTCACCGGGGCTATCTTTGTGAAAAATGCTCTCTCTTTCTCTCGTCGAACCCGACCTGTCGCCGGCGACCTCTCGCAAAACTCTCTCACTACCCTACGGATACGTATACGTGTAGACAGACACATACACCGTGCACGCTCCTTTCTCCCTCATTCACCGCGCGCTTATGTACGATACGTACACACGACGGTGATGCATACATATATGTAAATCACGTCCGTGCCAGGTTATCGAACACGAGGCCTGACGTCACAAAGGTACATCGTCGACCTCGCATCGCCGAGCAAAGTAACTCTTCGTTCGCGTTTCGTCACTCGCGCGGCAGCAGGCCGCGCGAGAGAGAGAAAGAGAGAGACTACGCGCCAGCTATGCTTTAATAGACTGTGATATATATTATGTACCTCGTGTATATGCGCGCACACGCACGCGCGCACACGCGCGCGCACACACACACACACACACACACACACACACACACACACACACACACACACACACACACACATATATACATACACGCGCGGCGTATAACGACATTTCGTAACGAGACTCTATTTTCTGTCATCACCGAAAAAAACCCAAACTGCCCGCGTATCGAGGACGGGAGCGTTCGTCGTTCTCCTCATCGAAGCGAAATACCAGCGACAACAAATACGTGCAAATGTACTACGGTGCAAATGCGTTATATAAACTTGTCCTCTACTTGCGTGGTTACTTCGCTACATCTTCGGGCCGGCCGATTTTAGAATCCGTAGCTACTCTGCGGATTCTAAAATAATTAGCGAAACGCGTAAAGGTCGCACAGGACTCTTGCATAAGAAAATCAACCAATCGGAACCCTTTATTTCCTTCCCTTTAAAATAAAATAAAAGACTCTAATTGGTTGATTTTCTTACGCTTTGTGCGTTACGCGTTACGCAAGAGTCTGTTCTCCGGCTTTAAAAGCGTGTTAACGGTTTTCAATCAACATCACGCCAAAAGTGAAACCGACCAGGCGATTGATTCCAATATTTTGACTTTATCGTTAGCTATTTTCGTATTGAATTTTCATCACGTTTATATTTGCGCGGAATTTCTTACGACAACGCGACGCATTTTTGCGATCTCGACGATTACTTACGCAGCTACAATCGACGTATCGGTTTTCGCCAATTCGACGGACGTGACAAGCGTAAAAAGTGCACATTTCCGAAGGCTTCGTTGCTGGAAAAAAAATATCGGCCGTTGCGACATCTGATAATAGAAAGTCCAAAAGCGATGGCAATGCGACAAGAGAAACGGCGTTTTGAGACGAAACGAACGAATCTACCATTGTTCGAGCAATCATCGAGGCAATGGAGCATCGGATGATCATTGCATCGACAGAATTTATGGTATCGCACGTAATTTGTTCGATCAACTTGACACTCCTTCAGCCCTTTTTTTTGAAAAGACATGGAAGCGAGATCTCGCAAACGATGTTTCATTCGTGCGATCTCGTTATCGGGAACGTGCGCGATAGTTCGCGGAACGGTAACGATAACACACATGATGTACCTTGAAGCCGTCATCCTCCTCGTCTTCCTCGGGATTATAAGTCTCCGCGAAAACGCTCTTCCTTCTGGAAGCAAATCGGCCGACTGGTGGCTCTAAAATACAAAAGAGACATTTCGAGATTAAACAGAGATACAATCACGATTAAACTAAGAAAAGAATAAAATGTGGAAGTCAAACCGAATGTCGATTGGAATGTAAAACAAGATATAAATTGAAGAAGGTCGAAGAATAGCGCAGCCATTATTCTGGTCTTTATTAATGAGGGAAACAGCAGGGGGAAAAATTGACAGTGTTCGTTCAATGTACGAATAATTTTTACAATAATCATAAAAAATAATTTTTAGTTTGGTCACGACTGCCGGCGACTTGAATCTAAAAATATACAACTATCGCGATAATAAAATAAAGGCTCGTGTTTTATTATAGATGACAACTGTACGCGTGTTTACACGTCAAAGTTTAACATTTACATAATTGGACGATTATATTTTCAAGAAAACAGTCTCCGAGAATTCGGATATGGATTGCAAAAGCCGTCATGTAAAACATGGTCTGTCGTTCAATTATGTAAATGCGAAAGGCTGCGTTGTTTCATTCGGTCGCTAGCTGCAGCGAAATCCAGTCTCCGGTAATAAAGGAAGAAGAAATAAACAGCAATTTTCGAAGTTTTAAATATTAGCATTTTTTAATGGTGTCGCAGAGAAATATCATATCCCTGCAATATAAAGTTTACGCGACAGAAGCTTGCGAAGGTTTCATCTTCGCAATTTGTAGTAGAGACTCGTCGAAACTTTTTTTTCTGTAATGACATACTGTCGACGTCTTTCTCAAGTGTTGACTCTCGTCTTGAAACATCTCATCGTATACATCGAGTGCGGATATAGCGACTGCACTATTTTTTTTTTTCAAAAAACAAATTTTCTTGTAAGATAAAAATTTTATTTCATCATTTCAGTCTCATCCCAAATGTATTTTTCCGCTGTGTGTCACGCGCATTCTCCGTAACTAGTGGTAACGGGATAATAATTCTACATAAAGAAGATAAGTCGATAAATCGATAGAATAAATCTTTTTGTTTCCAAGAAAATTGATCTTGAAAATTCAAGGATTAATAACGGCCCATCTTTTAAAAATTCGTTTGAAAACTAACGATATCTTTTTCTTTTTTTGCGACAAGGCAAAGATATCTCGTACAATTTTACTCGGTTAAACACATTGAAAAACTTATAGTATTTTTTCGAGCGGATACACGTATATCTCGATTACTCTCTCCAGAAGTTTTCAGAGTCGCGAAAGTCATCGTGGAAAAAAAAGATGTATAACATCCAGCCGAGAGCAGTTTAATTGAAAATAATCTTGTTAATTCAAAAAGTATTAATGAAACAGTATTGATGAATATTAATGAATCAAAGAGTATTAATTAAACAAAAACACGTCATGCTCTTGCTTTAATAAAATATTATTTGTTTTATTTGTTATTGTTATTGAATTAACAAGATTATTTTCAGTTAGACTACCGCTAGCTGTTAATACAACTTTTTTTCGTATATATGATTATCCGAAAGTTCGCTCGTGTCTCGCTATCAATTCGGATAACAGAAGTTTCACGGGGTTTCTTTCGCACCTTCGTCATTTACTGGCTCGATGACGGAGATGAGCGACATTTGGTCCGTGAGGAGGAAAGGATTACGCGGCAGAGACGTACGCGAGGAACGTCTTCACACACGTTCGTCCTTCTTACAATCAGCAGCACGTTTGTTCACGCACACTTGACACGAAACAAGTATATCGTATCTACGCACAACTGATTCACAGACACGATTTGATCACGATACTACACGAGAGGAAGAAATTTCGGCGTGATACGAAATAAACGTTGCGCGCGGTAAACAATTCCGGAACGTAATCCGCGAAACAATGCAATCGTAAATACTCAACGTTTCTCTTCTCTTTTACACGTCGGTTCCTACAAACATTTTACCTAACGATCGCGAATAAACCGAACAATCGAACGAATCGTAGAGACGCGTCCCGTCTTCGAATGGTTCTCGGCTACGACTTCGTCTGGGAGAAAAGTTCTCTGCAGGAGATACATCTACGAGATATCGCATCCGTGCTGATCCACGCTTGTGTTTCTGAGAACGAAACGGAGTGGCGAAAAGCGGCTGAAGAGGAATCGTGACCGAGAGCGTGTGCAATCGCGTCGTACGGACGAGATCACGGTCGTTGTGCCGGCTAAGCGTTGGACGAGGAACTGTCGAAACCACCGCGCATCCGAGAATCTCGTCTCGCGACAGCGCCTGACCGGACCGGACTGGATCGTGTTAGTGCGGCTGGGAGAGCGATTGGGTCCCTCAAATCGCGCGCAGGTCTCGAAAAGTACGAGCCAAGACGAAGCGGCATTTGAACTTTCGGTGAAACTTCGAACCAAATGACAGAGTTTTCTCCTACCACCTTCTTCGGCGACGCGTTCTCCCCTCGTCTCCCATGTAAAGAAGATATCTAAAATCTCTCTTCCTCTCTCTCTCTCTCTCTCTCTCTCTCTCTCTCTCTCTCTCTCTCTC